>SRMA01026052.1:0-46176 GCA_007224835.1 Danionella cerebrum
AGAGTTGAGCCCTTTTTCAACATCTGATTCTGTGCTCGAAATGAAAAGGAAAATGCAAAAACTAATAGGATTCCACTCCTCTTTTAATTCATGATAGTTAATCCATGTGTTAGAAGTAATGTTTTCTTGTTTTGTTTTTAAAAAATGGTAAAAATATGTATACAAACAATGGTCACATCGTAATTATTTTTTGAAATTTTCATTTCGGGATTTTCTTTTCAATTTTATTTCTTTTCGTTTTGGTTTTAAAACCAACAAAACAACAAAATAAAAAAAAATTAATAGTTTTTAAAACTTTTAAACAAATTATACTCTATGTTAAATTATATGTTGATTCCATCTCAAAGACACTTTTCTCGTCCCAAAAGCTGTAGGTAAATGTAGATGTAAATAGAACTGATGTGGGGTGATACATTCACTGTGGTATGCAAAACCCTGCACATTATCTTCTATTACTTATTTCCTATATGTGAAAGATGTATGAAACAAGACCCAGTAACTATAGGTGGAATGATGGTATATTTACATAAATGATACTTTTTTAGAACAATCTTAAATATCCTACGCGTTGTAAGCAAAATTGTAAACATTACACATATATTTAGTTACTTTATATATGAATTACATTTTAAATTATTGCTGATACCAGATGATAGCATGCAGTGGTCTCAAAATGTATTTCAGATTTTCTTGATTATCTTGATTTCACCAACAGTTATTGTTTTTTGTCAACAGAATACCAAATATGAAACAGCATTTTATCCCGAGCATCCAACCATCGTCTATTTTTGGGAGGTGTTTGATGAACTGACCCCAGATGTGAAGAAGGCCTTTCTACGTGAGTGTAAACAAAGGAGCAACTGGTGTTGTACCAGTTTCAGAATCCGCTTAAATGTGTATGTTAGTACCTCAAGTCTTCGTGTTAGTTGTGTGTGTAGCAAAAATGACAACCTTTTCATAAACTCATATACCATTGCCACGTAGTGAGTTGATTGCTAAGCGCCCCTTAAAGCTGTGATCCTAGAACTACTCCTTATTTTTTGCAGTATACTGATATATGCAGCTTTAGTTTACCATTAAGTACAAAGTTGTCACATTTACCATTGGAAAACATGGCACTTTAGTAAAGGCTTCTTTATTTCTTTCTTAGACAACTTCTGTTGTTGGCTGTTTAGTTAATTGATTTATCTCTCTTTTTACATTCCAAAGTGTTCTTAACAGGGTTCGAGCGAGTGCCTGTTTTGGGTATGAGTGCCGTGAAGATGCTGGTGACTCTACGCCCTTGCTCGACAGAGGATCATCTGCCCGAGTCACAAACTTGCTACTCTCGCCTGCTGCTCCCAGAGTACCGGACTAAAGAGACTCTCAGAGCTAAACTCTTCGAAGCCATCAGCCATAATAGAGGCTTCTGGGAAGAATGAAACAGATAGTGGAATCAAATTATCCACATGGAAGAAAACTGACCAAAGAAAATACACTGAATGAGTGCGATTTCTATCCCTGGGACTTTATATCTGTAAATAAGCATTAAAATTGTTTCATAAATAACAAGTGTACAATGTACTATTCTTTTGCTTGTCGCTAGTCTCTGATGTAACACTACAATAAAATATGATAAGTATTTTTTAAAAATAACCTTTATGTGTAGATCCGTAAATAAAGTTAGTTTCAAATACATTTACTCGTATTACCCTAACCCATCCCCCTCCTGAAAAAAATTGGGAATTTCCATGTCAGTTTTTCAGCAGGAAGTTGCATCACTTGGGTCTTTAGAAGGCCATGGTAATAAAGGTAAGTTCTCTCAATTTCTTGTTTACATATTTGATGATTTTGTGATATCGTGTGAAAAAACTATCCTGTCACTCAAATTATATGTAAATTACTTGAGTGTAAAAATTTACATATTTGATAAATATGTAATTTGCAGAATTCCCTGGTTCTATGATCATGTGCACCATTTGGCTGTTTGACATGTATTTCCTAATTCTTTGCTAAAAACTCACTCTACTTACTTTCAGTCCCGCTACTTTTATAAAAAAAAATAATGAAGGGTTAGTAACAAGAAAAAAACGGTTCCCATCTTTCGATTATAAATCTAATACAACATTTAAATACCAATTTGGAATATATAAGTATGTATGCTATTGGAATACGTTCTGAAAAGAGATTAAATTTCGAAAAGTTACAACAAGTAAATGCCACCCATTTGATGGATTGTCTTTATTGATGAATGCCGTCGTCATGATCAAGTTGATGGTGGAAATAAAGTCTATGTTGCCCTCTACTGGTGAGATTAAACCACTTTGACAGGAGTCACGTGAGCAGTGACGTCGTAATCTGTCTCCCAACTTCCTTGTTTTTATCGGAACCATTAAACTGAAAGCTTTCCAGTGATATACGACCAAAAGAAAGAGACGAAATGCATTTTGCCAGGTAACGCTATCTGCATTATATCACACTGCTGAGTATACGTTTGTGTTGATTGGTGTCTCTCTGGAAAATCTTTTATTCTGGTTGAAAATGGCAGTTTAGTGAGTGTCAGCGATGTTTCCCAGTTTGTCCTCAGATTATCCTGTGTCTTTGATGAACTGTAATAGTATGTTTTGGTAGGAGTTTATGCATATAGCATATGAACTAATGCGTGGTTCATACTGTGTTAGAATGGACGTAGATTAAATTTGGACGTTTCTAAAGTCAACGAGCTGCATAGAGTCACATTAGTAGCTAAAGCCTTCATACTTTCGATTATACTCCAGGAAAGCACCTGTGACGAAAAAAACTCGGTTGTTTAACGTGAAACAGGTGTCTATGTTTGAAATTTTAACGTAAAAAACAAATTTAACGGTTTTTTTTCTCAGTGACGTCAGAAGAACGAGCATAAAATTTCAGATTCATCAATGATTTCAATGAAACAGATCCTATTGTGATTTAAATATTCAAACACAAAAAATAAATAGTCATTATAGTATTACATAATTATCCCATATGAACATACAATGTATTGTTAAATAAATGTATTTCTTATTATTGCATCAGTTGATTTACAGGTTGGTTTTAAAGGATTTGTTATGTGAGTAACCAACAAGTATTGAATCTTCTGAAATATGTGAGGCACACAAAAAGCAAATTTTCAGAACCCACAATTTTTAAAGAGTGTAAAAAGTGGCAGACCCTATGAAATTACAAGCTCAGAGGATGCTAATGCTTCATGGAACTTCATGTGGTCTTCAGATAAACTGCAGAATAGTTGGTGAATGGGTTTTCAATAGCAAAATCGGGTTCATAAGTTGGTCCAATGGCGAGGATATGTGCTGTCTTTTAGAGATGTTGGAGACTTTATTATTAGAATAATAGTCTAATATAACAACAATATTAATATAAGGGTTTTCCATCATTAATTGTTAAAAATTATAGTAATTGTATCTGCCCTGGATTTAAAAAGGTTCACGCTCCATACTGATGTCCACAAACGATTTATTAGTACGATGAATGTCTGGAACACCGTGAAAACTAACAAAAAAGGAATAAACACTTTAATAACACCATTACATAGGCAATAGTTTACAACGATTAATTCTTTACCGTGTGCGCCACGTATAGCCAGTGGTAGATAAGTTTGGATAAAGTAAGTCCTTTTCTCCGTAGTCCTTTACGTCTTCTCTTTCTTTTCCTGTCGTCTCCCGCTCACCACTTCCGGCGTAACATTGCTTACGTAAGCTTAGCTTCTATATTAATTGTAATAACTTTACAATCTCAATTTAGTTATCACAAGGTAAAGATCAAGCCTTAAACTATAAATATAACAACACACACAAAAAAAACAAATACAATTTTTACGGCTCTGTGTGACGTTGTCATGGAGACGTATACCATACCTTGCGTCAGCTACAGTAATCTTATTACTTGTTATAATTTACCCCTTTTTCTTGTTACATAATGTGATACTTCAGTTCTTAAGAATTCAATTTATTGCAGAAAGTTACGAGTGTAACTAGTTCTTTTGACTGTTATTGAGTGTGTTTGTAGTCTGGGCAGTGTGTGAGGCGAGGTTTTGAAGTGTGTGAGGCTTATGTTTGAGTATCAGGTAATCAGAAAGGTTGTCTCCTCCAACTCCTGTTGGTGACACACACGGCAGTGGTGTGGTTGTGGTTTTAAGACCGCGTTCTTGGATCCTTGGTGGCACAAATGCAGAGAATGGCTGGTGTTTAAGATGCCATGCTTTGGGCTTCACTCAGCATCAGGAGTTTAACACAATGGTTACCATTCTTACAGGTACACACCGTGTTGCCTTTCATAATAATATTGAACGCCTCATCACCAAGACGTTTTCAACAATTCCACAGTTTTAACATTGAGAACAAGTGCCCTTTTCCTTTTGCGTCTCTCTGACTGTACACCAGTGGCCAAGCAAGGTGTAGAACATAACCTAAACCACTGAACTCCATGGAAGTGAACACCATTGGGATGAATTAGAATGAAGTCTACAGTCCAGACCTCATCTACCTTCACATTGTGTTTCTGAAAGTATGGTCAAAAATATATCTTCTAACGGCAACCTTCTAACTGAAAGGCTACAGTGCTACCCACTGCTCCACCGTGCCGCCCTCATATGAAACCTTTCCAATTTAAAACTGGCATGAACCTTAATTTTCCATGGTTTTGCATACAAATTTAACTACTTTACATTTTGTAATGAAATTCTACCGGTCTAATGGATTCAATGATCTATGCTAAACGCTAGTTTGTAAAATGCTAACACACACTATTTATTATCTTGAGTTAAAGGAGTGTTTCTTTAATTAACTGTTTATTGAATGTTATGAACATTGCTTGCATGCAACAATATTTGTTTTTTGGGATGCTGAATGTGCTCTGAAGCTACGTGATCAATATTTTACACAAACTAATTTAACAAAAAGTGTTTATGCTACCCAGCACTGTGATCTTAGATGAATTTATTCAATAGTTACACTTTTGTTCTGACACTATGTTAAAGGTATTAAATCCAGTGAACTGTAATGATTCGCTGCTTTGAAAAGATTTGTAGATCTGTGATTTTTTTTTTTTTTTAACCACACCAGCTGGTTTATTATGAGTCATTCTTGTGGCTAGTTCCCAGTTATCCACATGCGGTCAAACACACACCGACCGAATCAGGTTTGCTGTCCTTTGGTGAACATTTGGTGACATATTGGGTTTTAAACCATACAAGCTGTAAATTCTTAAACCCAATATTTACAAAATGCTGAAATCTGTGAAATTATCATAACACAATTAAGACCCCACTAATATAAAAACATGTACACTGCATCGATTCTCAGCTTCCCAGTGTCTCATGCCAGGGTTTCTGCTTCTGTTCCAGGTCTGTCACTGACAGACGGAGACGACGAGGCGCTGCAGCCTGAATCCAAATCCTTCCATCTTGCTCTCACTTTCTCTCATTGAATGATGATGCTGTGCTGGGGAAGCAGTGGCGCAGGTCAGCTGGGCATCGGGTCATCCGAGGCCGCTGTGTTAGAGCCCAGAACCTGCTCCGTGTTTGACGGAAGAGGCCTGAAGGAAGTGGCCTGTGGAAGCCAGCACTCGCTATTCCTGTTGCATGATGGGAGCGTTTACACGTGTGGATTGAACAGTTCTGGTCAGCTGGGTCACGAGAAGGGAGGAAGCAGGCCAGGTACTTAAGAGGTTGTTTATCATGATGGAGATCAGTTATTGGATCCATCGCCTGGTTAATTCTGAATTGATTGATTAAATATCAATTAAAAAAATTACCTTTAAAAGCAGTGTGTGCACCATAGCTCTAAGATGGAGACTTTTTAGGCTTTTAAATGTGAAAGTGCTCTGTGAATCTCTGTGTAGTTTTTAATACTAAAGAGTCGAATCTGAGATAAGTTCATGAACTGTGATGTCACAAAATACTATACCCCTCCTACATTGTGATAGCTACATACTGATAAGGCAGCTTCATGGTATTGTTGAATTTCAACGCATTTTTTACATAATATATGAGGTACATATATTAATAGTGTAATATTTGTTGGTAGACATCCGTTTTGGAGATGCACGCAATAAGCAGTTTCCAATGAGAACAGATGGTTCGAACTACCAATCATCGCAGGTTGCGTCATGTAAAGTTTTGTACAAATAAATACCAGTTAAAATAACCGTGTATTAAAAGATAATTGAAGTGTTTTTTTTTAGCTGTTGTTGGAGACTTCGGAAACCAAATTCGAAGCACTCACCTAGTCATAAAAGACAGTGAGCTTCAGCAAAAACCTTCAAAATGAATGTTTAGACTCATTTTGGCATTGGGAACGTCTCTACACAGGAGATATACAATGTTTATTGGTATTTTTATTGGATTATTGGTACACTCTTTCAAACAATGTGATGATGCCTGAGACAGAGAGCATAAGAAGAACTCGAAGTGGGTGTATTCTATGATGTGAAACAGACTATTCATGTGACCAGGAGCTAAAATGTGTCATTGTTATTTTATTCTCCTGCAGTTATAATAGATCTGTTTTTACCCATCATGCTCTAGGACTCAGCCACAGGGTTGTTAATCTGGTTTATAAGAAAACAATTCCCTGCAGCAGATTGTCTCTCACATGTCCCTGCTAATGAGATTTCACCATTACTTCAGGAGCGACGTGTTGAAGTGAGAGTTCAGTCATACTCCTTTGGTTTTAAATGTCCTGAACCTGTCGGATTGTGTTGAATAGTTACAATGAGTCCATGAGTGTGAAAGTTCTTCTGAAATTCTCTATCTATACACAATCTGACGAGCTGCAAAAGAAAGGCATTCCTTCCATCTCTTCTGTGTGGAAGAAACAAATTCGCTGCTGTTTTGAGGAGGTTTTTGAATGTCGCAATGTTGCTCCTGAGTTTTCTTTTCAGTTTTAAAAGACGGAGTTTCATTGTTTAATGAATGCAATGCTGCGAGTAGGGGATTTCTGTGTGTTCCTTTCAGTTTCCTTTAAAATAAGTGGTGGACAGCTTACAGAAAGTTGTTCTATGTCTTTTTTTATTTTAATTTTTTAATTTAATGAGTTATTTCGATAACATATTGTGCTATAAGGCTCAAATACACAGTAAATAATCTAGCTAACTGAAGAATGGTACAACTTCCATTTTGTGTGATTTTTTTTTTATATATATATATATATATAAAATGTGAAAGTATTTTAATATCCACACTTTTTCCCTCAGCATTTCCATCAATTTTCAACATAGAGTGAATGCAGCACGACAGATCACATGACCAGCTTTTATATATTAATTTTATGTATTTATTTTGTAGGATTTTTTCAGCGACACTTTTATTTTTACATTAATAACTTGCATATTGTGATGACCAGCTGCACTACAATGGGTTCTGATTGGTGGAGAGTCATAGTAACATTGCACTTTTGGAGAGGCTGCATTGGTTGTTTCGTGTTCCTTTGTTCTTATGTGTTTGTTGTGTTGGACATGTTCTGAAATGGACACAATGTACTATGCCATACATTTTACCTATTTAAAGGTCCCGTGGTATAGTGGACGGTTGGTTCGAATGCCAAACCTGCTTTCTTTTCCAACCCTCCAACATCCCACTCCTACTTTGGTTTATTTCTATCTCTACTGTCCTGTCGAATAATTCGATACAGGCAATTGCCACAAAATTAATAAAATTGCATTGCTGTGAAACTCAATCTGTCAAAGCTATTCATAAATGCTTCTGGTCACATCTTTGTTTAGACAATTGACAAATACAACTCAGGGATTGCTACATTTTTTTAATGTTAGGCAACATATTATTTAGTAATAATCCAAGCATATTTTTCCATTCTGTTTAATTGATAAATACGAACTAATTTCTGTTTAATGTGAAATTGCCAGTAGAGGGTTTTAAATTGGATGGGGTTAAATATGACCAGTGGACTCTAAAAACTTGAATCTCATCATATCTTTAGCATTTAAGTATAAAATGATGAAATTGTTTCCGTATTAAAGCCATATTTTTGACTCTTTTAGAGTTGTATAGCATTGTAAAAACAATGAAACTTTTTTTTTTATTCTAGTAAGAAAACTGGAGATGTTCTCATGGGAATGTGATGAATTTTTTGGATGCATTTGTGTGACAGAGCTAGTGGGTGCTCTAGATGCCCAGAAGATCTCGAGTGTGTCTTGTGGAAGGGCTCACTCCCTGGCAGTGAATGAACAGGGTCAGGTCTTCACCTGGGGCGCTGGAGAGGGAGGGCAACTTGGATTGGGCATGGCTGAAGAAGCCGTTCGAGTGCCCAGGTAAAGCATAACAGAAAGTTATTACATGTAACATATGTTTCTTTGTGTTTCAATCAGTTCTTGTATATTTCAACCCCTTTAGGTTAATTAAAAAGTTATGCGAGCATCGAATCTCACAAGTGATGTGTGGAAACCAACACTGTTTAGCACTTTCCAGAGGTAAGAGACACAAATGGAACCTTTATTTGTTGTTTGGCCTGTTTTTAGGAAGTGCAACATCCTGCTTTTGATTTTGTTTCAGATGGTCAGTTGTTTGTGTGGGGAGAGAACTCCAGTGGTCAGCTGGGTTTAGAGAAGAGTGAACCCAGCTCTCTGACCCCTCAACCTCTCAATTCTCTGTGTGGGATCCCACTGGCACAGATCAGCACCGGAGGAGACCACAGTTTCGCTCTTTCATTTTCTGGAGCGGTGTTTGGTTGGGGCAGGAACAGTGCGGGACAGTTGGGCCTCAATGATGAGCAAGGTTAAATACACACACAGCATGAGCGTCCTTTCTATGTTCGTGCCGGTCTATTGGGTGACACTGTGTACAAAAACACTTTTGGACTTAAACCATCTCAGATTTAATGTAGTTTCCAACACAAGTTGCTATTTTTAAAACCAGCTTTAAATATTATCTTCTCCAATGTCTCTGTGATGTCTTAGACCGCGCTGTTCCCTGTCACATCAAGTTCTTGCGCTCACAGAAGGTGGTTTACATCAGCTGTGGAGAGGAGCACACTGCTGCCTTGACAAAGGTTTTGCTTAAAACCCTTAAACTTTTTGATTTTTGTCAATATTTTTAATATAAAACAAAAGCATACTGAGTAAAACAACCTTGAAGAAAGCATCACAGCTTAGTAAGAAGTAGGGATGCACCGATGCTGAGATCATGTACTTGTAAAAACACTCTGATTCCCTGCGATGTCATCGACAGAACTTTTTTTGTCGATCAACCACTTTCAGATGTTGAATGGTCACCGACTTAACATTTTGGAACTAATTTCTACAAATACACAATCTTAAAATTAGTCTCATTACTTAGAAAACTGCCACATTCCAAAAAAATGGTGTCGCGCATCCCTAGTAAAAGTTGGAACAGTTGGTGTTTCTCTAATCCAGCATTTCTTACATTATTATAATTTGCATGCGCAGGAATTACAATTACAAAATATACAAAATATAACAAAACATATAGCTTCACAACATATAACAACATTTCACAACAGTAAATTACTTAACGCAGCATTGCATAGCATAGTATAACATATAACAGCTAAAAATCTAAATAATATTACAGTACCGTAAAATCAAATAATATAGCATATCATTACATATTAAAAAAACGGCAACATTACTTCACATAACATTACATCGCATTAATTTTAAGTAACACTACATACTGAAGTATAGCATAGTAAAAAATTATGTTACACTGCATCACATCATATAACAACATATTTACATAACATGACGATACAACACAGTACATTAAATATTGTAACAACAATGACTAGCAACATGACAATATAAAACGTAACTTAACATAATATTGCAAAACATAACATTAGCGTAATATTACACATTGTAGCATAACAAAATACATGACATAACATACCTTTATGCATCATTGTATAACATAACATTACAAAAAAAAAACATAATATTACATAATGTAACATGCCATTGCAGAATATAACATTATAATGTAAGAAGATATACAACAGCATAACATAGCATAGCATTGACATAGCTAGCAATTCATAACATAGTATAAAAAAAACTTAGCATTACAGTCCATTAACGTAGCTAGCAATACATAGTATTACAAAACCTAGCATAACATAGAATAGCATAAGTATAAAAATAACACAAACATAGCATAGCATAGCCAGTAATTCATAACATAGTTTAAAAAAACTTAGCATAACATTCCATTAACGTAGCTAGCAATATATAGTATAACAAAACCTAGCATAACATAGAATAGCATAAGTATAAAAATAACACAAACATAGAATTAAAAATGTAATATGTACTGTAGCATAACATATCTTTACTTGACAGCATTTAAATATTGTAAAGTAACACACAAAGCAAATTACAATACAACTATTTACCGTAGTTCTTTTGAATGCAGTTAATCTGCAAATATTTTAAGGATTTCTGTTTCAGAATAATTTTTACAACTTAAAATCTTCCACATATAACATCCTAATATTCCTTCATTGCGTTCGTTTGCTTCAGGAAGGGGGTCTGTTCACATTTGGATGTGGTTCAAAAGGACAGCTGGGCCATGACTCCATCAGAAACGAGCCACTTCCACGCAGAGTTATGGAGCTGATGGGCAGCGAGGTGTCTCAGATAGCGTGTGGGCGGTAAGCGTGTGGACTAGACCGTTAGCACACTTCCATGTCCTTCTGTTTCATTTGTGAGAATGTCTAAATGTGTTGAATTTCATTTGCCTCATTACAAAATGAAGTGGACGTGAATATTCACTGTAATTGAATTGAATAATTGTATCAAAAGTTATTTATTTTGTTGATTACTTTAAATCCTAAATATGCATCTTTTATTAGGATTTTAAAAACAAGCATCCGTGTTTTAAAATTGTAGTTTTTGTATTTTGTTTTAAGATGCACTTTGCGTACAATTCTTACAAGCAATCATCAGATGGATGTGAGCGGAGCTATTTGTGCACATTCCTCCTTGTGTTTCATAGGAATCACACCCTGGCCTATGTTCCCTCTACTGGGCTTCTTTACGCTTTCGGTTGCAACCTTCAGGGCCAGCTGGGCACTGGCTTCAGAGGAAATGCCAAGAGCCCACTTCCTGTCAGGAACATTCAGCCTCTTTGCACTGGAACTAAATATACAAGTATGTAAAATATCATTAGCCAACCACAATGTTAAAGGTTAATATGTTTTAGGTCTCTTCTGCCAGAGATAATTTTAAAAAGGCAAATGATGTTGTCGTGTCCTGCTGCGCACAATAAGGAGGGGGTGAAGGTGTTTCAAGGTAGAAAGAGAAGCAAGCATACGTTATCTCATTGGATAATCAAGCTAAGGCTCATGAATAATTATGAGGTACCCATGAGTCTTACAAACGGATTGGTCACAGAAATTTTGTTTCAAACAAGTGAAATGATAGAAATGTTACCCTTTGTCTTAAATATACATTTATCAAGTAAATCCACTATGAAGTTTCTTACCGGTAGCTTTTAAATCCAAATTGAATTTAATCTTTTAACAAAAATATTTTGGAATTGTTTATGTATATTATTCATAAATGTACCTTGCTTTTTGTAAAAGATGTCTTTTCTGTGTTATATTGACTATTTATCTTGTGTCTTAGTCTTATAGAATTTAAAATTTTACTGTTAGTTTACCTATTTACTTATTTACTGGTAAATTAAGATTAGTTCAAATAAAAATCTTTTAAAACATGAGTGAATTTCTTTGAAACTAAATGGAATTTATGCAGATGGTATAGAGCATAGATCCCTACTTTAAATCCTTATAATCCTATATGTTTTTTTTATTTAAAAAGCTTTTAAAAAAAACATTTTGTTTGTAAAGCTTTAAAAGAACCTTTCTATGTTTACAGATGCAGAGCACTATGTGAGGAAAATACACAGTGGAGGAGATCACAATTTCATGTTGTTGTCTACAAAGGAGGTAAGGGTTTACGTTGATAATATATTATATTTTAAAATATTTAAAGTTGAAAAAAAATCTACATAGTTAATGTGTGAAGGTGTGTAATTTCTCCTTTGTTCCACATGGTGGCGCTAATGCTTCAATATTAAATATGAGCAAAGGGTCCTGATCCTTTCTGTCCCAAAGTGATCAAATCTGACTTTTAGTTCTTTAAAACTATTTGAATTTATCATGTTTTTTCCAGGTTCAGTTTTTTTTTTGCATTTCTAAGAATGTGTTTGTGAAAAGGGTTGTACATGCACTGAGGATTTCCGCATCCTAAATTCCACCAAAAGCATTGGCCTCATTAACTTTGAAAGTCTGGACAGCTGGAGGATGAAGCTCCATGACAACAGTGAATCGGGCATCAACAAGTAAGTCTGTGACATCATTCCATTTTAATCACAGTTATGAAGAGGCATCAAATGTCACATTTTAAAGATACAGGTTTAAAAGCATTTCATTTTCATAATATACCGTGTCCTGGAATTCAGTTGGATTTGGTTTAAATGGGTTTAAGGGCTGAGGATTTAGCACATGAATACGTAATATCTATTTTTGTATATTTGTAAAAGAAGTTTAATTCAAATATCTTAGATGAAAGTGGAATGCGTTGAGAACAAAACAACAGCATGACAAATATAAATCCAGAACAATTGAAAATAGTCAGATCTCGGGCTGCTTTAACTTTCGTGGAAAGTCTGGAAGACAAAATGCACTCCCTGCAGATGAGACAGATTTTCTCTTGGGAGATTTCCTCCCAGACCTAGATTAGTGCATCAGTCGACTCCTGGACAGTCTGTTGTGTTACATGTCATCAGTAGACGGAACAAGACATGCTGTCCCTAAGATTCAAATCTGGGTTATATGCAGCCAGTCCATCTAGTCATAGCATCTCATCGGCATCATGCATTTTCATGAATCAGACGGAACTCAGGGCTCACTCTACTCTCATCCCAGCACCTTACTGGAGTCTGGGCAGACCCCTAGACCATCCCTCACCCACTACCATGCTAGTCATGTTTAAAGATGCTGCAGGAAGCAGAACCTTCTCCACAGCAACTCTAAACTTTATTATAGTTATGCTCTGTGTGAACCAAATCTGTCAACCAAACATTTTTAGCAGAAACCTGGAACTTTTTTCCTAGTACAGCCTACTCCCTGCATTTCCTCCATGCTTTTCTCTTTTTGTACTGGAGCAATACCAAATCTTGACACAGTGTGCATTGATGTACTACCAGAGTGACTGGTAGACACAGCACACTGTAGCTGGGAATTTTCAAAAGCCAAAAATAACCAAAAATCAGGCAGGAAAAGATGAGGATATGGGTCATTTAAAGGCATTTTTTGCTAACTATCATCTCTTAACTGTTGTATTTTTTTAATATCACGTTTTTCATATCATTTAAATGATTGTGTTCCCTTAAACTTACGTTTTTTAACCAGATATTTGGTACATGCTGTTTATGTGAAAACTGAAAAGAACAGTGTTTGACCCCCTGTCTGACTCCTAATCATAAATGGATAATTCAGTACTTGGTATAGGATCTGAAAGGATGGTTGGAAGGCTTAATTATTATGTAGCACTAATTACTAGAAAAATGTCCATTCTTTCTTTCCAGTATATCTCGGTTACTATTAAGAAAATGCCGGTATTGTTCTGTTGCTGTGATGTTTTCCTTAACGGGAGTCTTTTACTTCATAAGTTAAAATAGCGTACCCTTTAGCCGTATTACTTCACTACTGTTATTCCTCTCTTTTCTTTTCTTTAGTGACATCACACTCCTGTTGTCATCAACTGCGTGTTGGAATGGCAGCTTTTTGGACCAGAGGTGAGAGGTTAAGATGCTTCTGGTTTGCCTTTTCATGTGATGTATGGGTTGACATCACGGAGAGCGCAGCGCTTGAGGTTTTTCCATAGAGGAGCTACAGCTTAATGTCAGGAGGTGAATTCTTCACAGAGCTCTAGGATACGGCTCTGCTGGTGAAAGAGCAGTGCACCGTGCTGTCGCCAACAGGCTGCATCAGGGTGCGCAAAGGTTAGCACACTGGGAGGTGATTTATATCAAAGTTTAGTCATTAATAACAAAACTAAAAATATAAAATGAAAAAAAAAACATGTTTAGCTGAGTGCTAATTACCTTGAGGATTTATTATTAGGAATAATACATGCATCCGACGCGCGTTTCACGCTACATGCTTTGTATTGCACATGCTGATAGCAGCATTTGTGTTCAACACCCTCTTTTAAGGGTTTCGAGAAGATTTCTCACCTTTTATCATTTCTACTTTACAAATACATACCAACTAAATGACATGATGTTCTTGTCATTGTTCTGGATTTGGAGAATATGCATGGTTTTGGTCTCTTTTGAGGTCTGTTCAATCTTGTTATTGGGTTAAAAAAAGGCTTAAGACACACCAAAAACAGGGAAAACAAATGAACCTAAGCATTTTGTAAATAAATGCATTGTTGGAGATCATATTTAGGAGGTATTAGGTATTTTTTATTATTATCAAAAATAAACTTACCAAGCCAAACTTTAGTTTTGACAAGAATATCTTTAATACATGGAATTCGATTGTCTGCCCAGTCTAACAACACCATTTTTGTTAGAAGGTTATGAATCAATGGACCAACAAAGCACTTCTTTTGTGAGTTCCTTCAGTTTGAAACTGGATGAGCTTACAAAAGGACACTTGTTGATTTGGTTTTTGTCAGTTTGTGTTAATTGTATGGTAAATTGGTTTTCAGATCACAAGAATCTCAGCTTTCCAAATTATGTGACATGTTTAGCTTTTTTGAGTTGCTGTATGTCCATAATTGCATAAACCATGCAAAGGCATGTATGTGGTACACCAGAACACTAAGAGCTCTGCATCTAAGTACTGAATAAAAATAAATCTTTTATAAATCTAGGATATTAACTAGGATTTTTTTGTCTGTATTTTTTTTTTTTGGAAACAGTCAACAGTTTTTAAACAGTTTTCATCTTTTAGTTTGTGGTCATTTGACTACACTTTTATGTAATTTTATATATATTTTAAAAAACATTGCTAATAATCACAGATGTGATAAAATGCAGAAATGCATTAATCACATGGATTTCTCTATTCTTTTAAGCATTTATGTTGATTTTTATACTATTTATACGATTTCTATTCTATATATACTATTATACTGTTCCTCCATAACAACTTGCCAACAGTTTATTTAACGCATCTTTCTAACGGCCAAAAATAATACTTAAATGAAATTAGAGAGGACATTGAACAAAGTGTCACTAGTTTTAAAAGAGCTGGGCCTCTTTCTTTGTAATCTGCATCTTCTATCTGAGAGAGAGCTTGTGTTTGATGCCCTTCTCGACTTTTATAATCTGCAATGCAGCAAAAACATTTCGAGAGATTATCTGCTTACATAAGGAACAACTGGTGTCACCGGTCTTCAGACAGGGCATTATGGGTTGCCAGATTGATTCTTCATATCTGATTAGCATTTTTTTTCCCCAACTATCTTTGCACATATGCCAGCTTTGCTTGGTCAGGACAGGAACAACACGTGGCACCATGAACTGCAAAGCAAACTCTTTGTGAGCAGAAGAGCTGTGGGTCAGATGTTTGATTGGCTGACTACAGAATCAATTGACTAGGTTGAATTGATTTCCTGACAATTTGATTAATTAACCTAGATGAATCAAACACAAGTTGAAATCAATGTAATCAAACTAATATAAATAATGAAAGGCATTAAAGGAAATAAAAAGAAGATTTTCAGATACATTGATCAAATATGATTGTGTCTTATATTAATATTACCTCACCAGTAAAATTAAATAGATATTAATCAGATCTGTTAGCAGCAGGTTGGTTTGCCTAATGAGGTTTGTTGTTCAGGTCCAGAAAATCCCTTTATATTTTGAAAAGGCTGAAATATTCACTTTGAAAGTGGATCAAAATGAACTGTGTTTAAGCTGCTATGGACAGTTTCAATGTGTACAGAGTGACTAATAGAATTCAATTTGAGGAAACAAGTTCAAGTAAAGAGAACTCTGACCTGTGAATCAGGTTAAACCCTTCTTGCCATATCACTGAAACCAGAGTCACATTTAGAGTGTGTTTTGGTCGTTGACAGCTCATATATTATAGATCAGCCATCCTACCCTGACAAGCTTAAAATACTCTGGCCCTGGTTCATCTGCTCATGTGTGTAAGCCTCGCTGGTCTGGGATCAGCGTCAGCCTGAGGCACCTGCAGCTCTCTATTCTCACTCGTGTGTGCTCCACTTTCAACCCAAGAGAGTGACAGATGCTGAACTTATTGAGAAATCCAGTCCCAGTTATATTGGTGACAGAGTAAAGTTATTAAAGGGGCCATGACATTCAATCAACGACAGCATTTCAATGAAATTACTTGAAATATTTCATTTATCTCACCAATGCGTGAGGTAATGGAGGAGCTTGAGCTGATTATTTAGCTTGAAGACTTAAGCGGAAATGTTTGGTTTGGCTCTAATGCAAGGCACTGTCTTTGCTAATAGACTAAATGTTTTTTCTCTTGTTTCAGAATTTTGAAAAAAAATAAAAATGTGTATACTCTAAAGTTTTCAATATTTATTATTGAATATTCTAAAGTTAAATCAAGGGAGCCAACTGATGGCAAGATTTCTGAAACCTTATCAAAATGCTCAATAACTCTAATGTGGAGACGTATAATAACTTATTGCTCACCATATCTCAATTTTCGTAATTTCCTGGTACAAAAATATGTTGACAATAATGTTTATGTTTATCCCGATATCAGCTGGAACTTTGTTTAGTCAGTTACTCAATTCTTTAGTTTGGTATTCTTTTTTGGGTGTTCCCTTTTTGTTTAGTACTGGTAATCTTCTTGTACCCCTTTTGTAAAGGTTGTATAACTGATTTATTGTGCTGAATTGAGAGTATTTTTTTAACTGGCCAGAGAAAGTGTAATGTATGAAGACTGATTGGTGCAAGAAAATGGCCTCTGCCTGCATCAGGGAACAAAAACAATGTTGTAATATGAAAACAACAAAGAAAATGTAGCTTGGTGATCAACCACAACATCATTTTTACCTTTTCAGACTCTTGCGTTGGCATCAGCTTGGTAAATAATTATAAAAAAAAACTTTGTACTTATTATTACAATCTGCTCTGCTGTTTTCACAGTGATGATGGTCATTTCAAAACCAATCCCAAAGTCCCAGGGATCGATTTTAATGCCGTTCGGTTGCTTTTCGAGACGTTGATGAAACCAGCCTTCGCCAGACTATTGGAGCAGGTGTGTATGCAGTATGAGCTTTGATATTTCATGACCCTTTCAACATTAAAAGCAATAACTAAAAGGTAACAATGATTAGAGGATATAACAAAATAAAAGTCCAGTAATACGAAATATTAAGACACCTGAGAAACTGATGTAGCAGATTTAGCAGGCATTTGTGCAGCACCAGGTGCACCCATGCAAAAATGTTTATTGATTATTACATTTGCTTTTATACACTAACAATCCACATATTGTAAATGTAAATCACTACAATTGTTCATAGACGAGTGGTTGCTCTGAAAATATTATTTTAAATTGTATTTTTTTCATGTGTGCACCAGAAAGAGAGTATTGTTCCTAGCTATATTGACTACAATATAAAATTATATCCCTAATGAGTAATTGATAATGTTATTAAACAAAAATATTAACTAAAATGAAGACAATCTTTAAAAAACTTTTTATTAATTACTAGTGAAACAATTTCAATGTCAGTGAAAATCACTGTAGTGGAAAATACTTTTTAAACATCTTTTGATAGTAACATTAAGAATGCTATGATCTCATTTGATTAATATCAGAGTGTGTAATTTCTAGCCACTAGGGGGCAGTGATTACATTTGTGCACTCAATATAATTTAACTTTAAAGAGCAAGTCATCTCTTAAACTTTTTTATCATTAATTTTAAAATCCCCCACATGTTTCTCTATAAAAGTTGACTGCTGTTTTTCAGATTTGTTCACAGCTCCTAGATCACATGTGTCAAACTCAAGGCCCGCGGGCCAAATGTGGCCCGCCATGTAATCTAATGGGGCCTGCGAAAGCTTAAAAGTTTTGAGTGTCTAAAAATGAAAACGAAAAAAAAACTACATTTCCCACAATGCCTTTAGCCGCAACGGTTTTTCAGCATCCTTACTCACGAGTGAAACTGCAGAGCTGCAGAGACTCTCACATTTAAGTGATCTCTCACGCTACACCTCCGATTTATTTTACACTTCTCACGCTAAAATAAATTTGAAGATGTGAAATGGGCATAATAGTTAATAGTTTAGTGGAAATAGCTAATAGTTTATCTGTGATCTGTTTCTTGAGCCTGATGATAAAAGATGATGATCGATATGCTATGTTTTCAGTCTGTGAGTTTTTTTTTTTTTTTGCTAAATTACAATAATGCTATTTTTTCTTTGTTCACTTGGACAGTTTGATCCTTCATTAATGGAGTTATGTGGGTTTTCATAAGCTGACAAAAATCAAAAGGATTTACATTAGAACAACAAGCATACAATTGTTTCTATGCAACTGATATGCCACTTGAATAAGTTATAAATAATGAGTTATTTAACATTAAGGAGTAGTTACATTTATTTACATTTGATTACATTGTTTTACATTTATAAGTTACATCTGGCCCTTTGAGGACAACTATTATGCTAATGTGGCCCTCGGTGAAAATGAGTTTGACACCCCTGTCCTAGATGATATCTCCCTGTACACAAAGATAATGTAAAGTGTTTAAATCCTTACAAATTCAATGATCTTCTGCTAAGCCTTGCTAAAATGCAACCACCTGAACAATTCTAAAACTGTAAGCCGAAAAGAAAAATTTATGTTATATTGAGACAATTCTTAGCATTTTCAAATTCAAAGAACATCCATAGTATGTGTTTGAAAAGATCTGTCCTCTTTTAGGCCACAAAAGGCTTTGAGAGTCTCCTGATCCCTCAATTGCCATGTTCTCCTCCTGATGTGGAAGCCATGAGGATCTATCTGATCCTGTCTGAGTGTCCTGCTCTGCAGGACTCCAAAAACTACATCTCCATCACCATCCCTTTGGCCATGGCCATTCTCAGGCTCGATGCGAACCCTAGCAAAGTGCTTGGTATGAAATCACCAATGACGAAACAAGCACGGCTCGTTGTTATTCCTTGTAGTAGAGTTCTTATTTGTTTTCCCTGTCCTATTTCTCAGATAACTGGTGGTCTCTGATGGATTGCAAAGTTTTCTCCAAACTGGTGGAGATGTATAAGAGCATTGTAGTGTTTCTCTTGACTGGTGGGAAGGCTCTCTTAATGCCAGTGTTCCTGGAGAGTTATACCAGTGCTGCGCTACGAATGCTGGAGAAGCTTCACAAGGTATGAAGAGAAGCTTGCAAAATATTCTACCTTTTTATAAACTGCTGAAAATGACTGTGTGCTATAGGTCAATCTGAAGGCGCATCGTGTGGATTATAATCACTTCTACATCCCTGACATTACAACCCTTGTGGATATCCAGGAAGACTACCTCAAATGGTTTCTGCGCAAAGCTGATATCGTATGTATATTTTATACTGTTTGAAGTTTGTTTAATGTTGTTGTGATGTTTGAAGTTGTTAGTGACACCAGAGGCCGATATGTGAACTGCAACCAGCAACTTGGGCCTGATTCCAATTCTCCATTTTACCCCAACCGTTGCCTATTGACACTTGAAGTTATATTTTTGGCTTTTTGGATGGAAACGTTCTATAATTGGGGAAAGAAAGAATTAGAAGAGACACACGGGTGGAGGCATTGGAAAAAAAAACATTCTACACAAACACCAGTTGCTGGATTTATGTTAGTTTAAGTTAGTTTAGATATCATTGTTGACTGCAACTGTGTAGTTTTAAGTGTTACAAAAGGTGAAAGCAACTTAAGATTTGTATTAAAGATTTGTATTTGCCTAAAGATTTGTAGTAGCCCCAAATGCATTGACTTGACTAAACTGGGCGATTTGAACAGGTTTATTTGTCTGTGATGATTTTTACACTATTTAAAAAAAAAAAAACATACTTTTGTGAGCTCTTCCTGGGCTGTCTCTCTGATTTTCACCAAATCTGAACCAGATCACCATCTGACCATGTTGAATAAAATTTATGAAGCTCAAGTTGATTAGCCAAACTGTTTCCAAATGATTTTCATGTAGTTTTGTTGTAAAGATTGCTGAAATGGTTGTTAGCTTATATCTCAGCAACACTGTGGTGTATTAAGACCAAACTTGGTGTATGTTACAACAACTGTGACCTGAGTTCACCTGCAAAGTTTCGGCATAGCCTCCCCTAATGTCATTGAGATGTAACATATAACTCAAGAACATATTATTTCCCCAAATCATAAAATTTATCATAAAATAAATTCTGTGCATCATATTAGTCAAACCATCGGTTATTTTGGATATTATTTTTGTTATTTTCGGTGCATTTAGAATTGTATTTAAAAATTGTTGTATTGTCCTGTGTGGCTAGAGCGCAAGACGCGCATGTGTGCGGTTGCACAGTTTGACTGAGTTCCAATCCTACACTGGACGTCTATTTGCCCGCCCATACTCTCTCTCCACCTAGCTTCCTGTCTTTTCTCTTAAATTAGTTGCATTTTCACATACCTTTACAAAGTGTGGCATGCACATTTGTCACCATGCTATAATTATAATAAGATTTGAAAACAATATTTTGATCCAGTACTGAAGTTTTGAAAAACCTGTCAATGTGGTTTGTGTACACAATGTGTATGTGTGAAGCTGCTTGTACCAGGTACTGGGTCATAGAAGGTCAGCATAGGAATGTACCAGAGGACCAGATGAAACAACTTGGAGATGTGTGGTGTCTTCTTACATCAGCCAGAACCTTATGAATGGTTGATATTTGGAACTACTTACATGTTTTCATAGCAGCAGAACTTTCTAAAATAAAGTGTTTTGAAAGAAGGAGGTAGAAACAGGAGACGGAGAAAGGTATTTCAACATGTAGGCCTGCTTCAGGGACTGTTCAGAGGCCTCCAGGCCAATGAATGTTTTAATGTTCTTGCAACACAATCTTTTCTTTTGGAAATAGATGGTCTTGACTAAAAAAGTTTTAAGGAAAAAATTAATTCAATGGCAATTATTTTAATCATTGACAAATGTCAAGACAACATTATGGCCTTCCATGCACCCAAATCAAAAACAAAGCAAATTTAAACTTTTGTCCTTGGTTTGTTTTGCAGCAGAAAACACGATATCCTCCAGTGCAGGTTTGTAGATCTATAACAATTTCTTATTTTGTTCATCGATGGGTTCTGTTTAATTGGTCTTTGTCTGCATATCATTTTTCAGGGTTCTTTCACATTATGTGCCTATCCGTTCATATTGAACGCACAAGCCAAGACAACAGTGCTGCAAACAGATGCAGAGCTTCAAATGCAGGTACCAAGTCCTTAGTTCAATATTCTTGCACAGCTTAAGCTGAAATCAAAGAAAACGTATTCCATGTGGGAATCTGTCAAATCAGTCATTTATGTGACAATGTTTTTTACATTTTTAAGAATTAAACATTTGATCACACTGTGATGTGACTTTACAGTTACTCGATACATTTTAGATCTGACAATCTATGCAGATTTTCCTGCGTCAGGGTAATTATTCCTTCTCATTAAGTAGTTCCGCTCATTTTCAGATGGCAGTGAGTGGTGCAAACTTGCACAACGTCTTCATGCTGTTGACCATGGAGCCTTTGCTGGCAAGGAATCCATTCCTGGTGCTTCACGTACGAAGAAACCATTTAGTCAGTGACGCTCTCCGAGAGCTCACCGTCTACAATGATGTTGACTTGAAGAAGCCGCTCAAGGTCTGTCTGCCATCTTTCTTTTGCAGAGCTTTCTCGGTTTATCCAAGGAGGATGTTTGACCTGCTATTGATTTTCAGGTGATCTTTGATGGAGAGGAGGCTGTGGATGCTGGTGGAGTCACCAAGGAGTTTTTCCTGCTCCTGCTGAAAGAACTGATGAATCCCAACTATGGCATGTTTACGCAGTATTCAGAGTCCAATCTCCTCTGGTTCTCAGATAAAGTGAGTCAAAGTTAGAAAACTGGTTCACATCTGCAAAAAAAACTTTGATACAATGTAAGGACCTGGTAAAAAGCCTATGTTGTCACTTGCAAGGAATTAATTGAGTCATGTAGAGTATTTGTAGTGTGAGGTTTTTTGATCACAGTTATTTTTAATTATAAATTTATAATTAATGCTGTTTAAAATTTACAGACACATAGTAAATGAAAGTAAAGGACTTCAAGTTATATATATTGAGAATATATATATTGTTGTGTATATATATATATATTGAGAAACATTCAGCATTAAACATATGTATAATATTATCTTTTAAAGATACAAACAGGTCATGTGATTGAGAGCAACCAGAGATTATCTTATCTGCCAGAAGATTTAAAAACTGTCTCGCAGAGTTTTTTTGCTATTTTCATGCAAACATGATGATCCTGTGAGATTTCTCTGTTCCATATTGACATCCAGTATTTTTCAGCTGTGTCCAAAACAAAGAAGAGATGAGGACCGCACAGACTTTTGTTTATTTTCTCTGCTGGAGAGACCTATTTTGTACACAGAGATTCCCAGATAGTTAAAGGGTGTAATGGAAAGATTGCCACTGGATAAATCTGACTTCTGCCCGTGTTTTTGTATTGCAGTGTTTTGTGGAGCTCAATTGGTTCCACTTGATTGGGATTGTGTGTGGTTTGGCTATCTATAACTCCACTGTGGTGGATCTACACTTCCCTTTGGTGCTCTACAAGAAGCTCCTGGACATAATACCATCACTGGATGACCTGAAAGAGCTTTCGCCCACAGAGGGAAGGTAATAGGATGCTTTTCAAACTTGTTATTGTTAATTGCCCGTTGAAGAAACTCTTTGAAACACACACCATTTTAAAGAATTAATAAACAAATGTGATTTCAGTCACAAAATGATCTAGACAAGCACTCAAATCCTCTACTCATCCAAAATTTTTAAAAGAGCAAAAAGAAATACTAATGATTAATGGAATCAAATTAGCCCCATGTTTATGCTTCTAAAGATACCATATATGATAATCAGGAGATGCTCAGTGCCAGGGTTTGAAATACTTCAATATCAAATGAAATACTTTATTGTTTTTGATACACGTTAACGCGATACTTATTTAGCAAGCAGTAGATGTGTCAAAATACAGCAGCTAGTAGCTGAAGCCTAATTTTATTAATAAACTTTTGTTCAGCATCATTAAATGGAGAACAATCGTATATAAACGTTGCTAGCAAAGGGCTAATGTAATTTATACAATATATTCTGTGCATGCTGTGCAAGGTTTAAAGTGTGGTTGAAGTCTTTAAGGTTATGTCTCTCATCATTTTTAGCAAGCATGTTGTTTTCTTAACAAATTCAGAGGTGGCTAATCGAATCAGCTCAGCCTCCCACACAGCATTGTATTCCAGCCCTCTTTAGAAAAAAATCAATGGAGCTCCTGTGACCCCCAGGGCTTTACTGAGAAATCGACCCCTTATACAGACTGCACAGATCAGTGGAGAGGAACTGTTTTTCGTCTGACGCACCCTGCCCTGTGCCACTGCATTACATAAACCGGTTGTTTTTTTATGTAACGTTAATTAAAAACCACCCAAAAGGCTCTGTGAACTGTTCGAGTTAGTGACACAAGCACACCACTAATAGCTGACAGAGGGAGAGTGGAAAGCCTGGAGTTTATAGAGGTGTAAGTCTGTAATTGCATCTTAGATAAGGACTGTTCTTTATGTCACTTCATGAAAGCAGGCATCAGGAGACCCAAATTGCAGTTTTGAAGCATTTTCTCTAATCAGATATTGAGCAGCTGCATATAGAGGATTGCAATCCCGATTGGATGGAGTGACTAGTTGAATCTATTTTAGGAAATATCTATAGAGACCTTTAAAATGGTCATAAACTGGGAAACCACAAAGTGGTTTATAAAAAAGACTCAACATGTTTTAGTTTGATTAATCTTTTATTAAAGTCAGCGACTGTACATTGGACCTCTGCCGATATTGACTACACCTTCATTCTTGCTAAAAAAAGCAAAAGCCACTGCTAGCTAAACAGTCAGTTTGTAAGATGAACACAAGAATTACAAGAAGATGAAAAATTCAGTGTTGTCCTATCAACGATCACTGCCAATTAAGAAAAAAGGGTAACAAGGAGCAAGCCAGTGTTTGGAAGAACATATTTTACCAAAGATTTGTTTAAAAAAAACTCTCTGTCTTCTTCAACCATGTTTTTCTAGCACATTTTTATAAACATGTAACTCGCCGATCACTGTATTCATCATAAAATAAAGCATCAACTTACTAGACATTTCATGAATCCATCAAGTAGTTGAAAGGCTGACGACTGAAGAGAGAAACCATCACGTACAAAAGTAGAGAATGTCAATACAATTTCAAAACTTCAGTTTTGAAGTTAATTCTGTATTAAAAGAGCATTGGCTAAGCAAGTCATACATATTCAAACTGCTGCCCAGTTAGAGAGACTTACCAATTGTACTCTCACCAATGGTACTAGTGAAAAGTTCCGCCCTCTTCCTGGGGCCTGGGTGAGGGACAGCCAGAATAATACATTTATTCAAATAAACAATGTTTTTTTAATGTTAAAATTGTTCAATATGAGTGGATATCCTTTTTTATATAGTTGTTGAGAGACCCAGTTTACTTGGGGTTTTTTTGTGGTTGTTTTTTTAACCATGAAAGTGAAAGGGAATTAGTAAAATTAGATCACTGTGGATTTTGATTTGTTAAGAATTTCAAGTTTTGAAATCTATTTTCTGACAGTCGGAATGTGCACTGAAATAAAAAGCACGTGGTCTGTGCATGCTTTAATATGCCATGGGGAGAAACTGTCATTTGTTAAAAAGGGAGATGATGTGCAACACTGTGCCTTGCGTAAGCCATGGGTTTGGGTTTTATACCGTTCAGCTGCTGAGCTCTGAACTGAGATTACAGGAGAGAAGGACAATTAAAACCCTGCCCGCTATAGAGATAGAGATGCTCCCAAAACATGTGTGTTTGTGTACAGGAGCCTGCAGCAGCTGCTGGAGTTTGAGGGGGATGTGGAAGAGACATTCTGTCTCAACTTTGCAGTAAGTCTGATATGGGTGCACCAATTACTTCAAGGGAGTTTTTATTTCAGTGGTTAAACATGTCACTTAGAACTCACATTGTACATACAAGTCAATATTTAAAATTAAATAAACAGAAACACAATCCCAACGGCAAGCATGGTGGTGGTAGCATTATGCTGCCAACTGCTTTAAAATGGATGATGGACAGGAGATTAAAATGAATTTTGTATGGATATTTTGAATGGATACAATGACCCAAAACACAAGCCACAAGAGATTGAGCACACATCTTCACAATAAATGTACGCCCTCATCATCCAGCAGCGTAACAATAACATGGTCGCAATTGTGATTTTACTTGCAGCGCACATTTCAAGTAGTTTTATCATTAAATTCTAGTATATATGAAATTAAGATTAAAAAATAATTGTTAATCAAGTCAAACTTCAAACTTCATCAATTAAATGTTTTTAAATAATTTATTATAACAAAAATATTTTCTGAATTAGTCAATTCCAGATTTAATAAGAATTAATAAAAAAATATATATATACATTGACAATACTTGGTAACTTACGATCAAAACACATAAAAAGTTGCTTTTGAATCTAGAATTTGAGCCTAAAAATGATCATATTTGTGATTAAAATGTAAAACATAAATGTGAAAGTTTCTCAAAATAATTACTCATTTACACTATTTATAATGTAAACCACCTTCAGATCATTAATTGTTATTTAAAGAAGTGTTTAACTTAAATGTTTAAGTACAGTTCAATTGTATTATAATAACAACAAAAATGTTTGTCAAGCTCAGAAACATAGAACATTGATTTTCGTTGTGTAGTAAATATGTTGTAACATCTGTCTCTGCAGATTACCAGAGAGTATTATGGGATCACAGAGGTTAAGGAGCTGGTGCAAGGTGGGAAGACCATAGCTGTGGACAAAACCAACAGGTGCGAGTTTGGTCACTGTGTTTAGGTCAGGATGCATGCTCTGTGTGGGTCATGTTCTTCTCGGCTGTCCCTAATTCAGTTTGTGATGCGAAAATTCCTCAGTTACTGCAGGAACATACTATATGAGAGAAATTAACAAATTGAAAAAACCTGTTGTTTCACACGGGGGTGTCTCCTCTAAACTTTCGCTACAGAACAGCACGTTTTTTAAACATCATTTTTAGGACACATTGACTCTAACCTTTATTATGACACATTATTGGTAATCTACTCATTATGTTTCGCTTGATTAAAACTGATTTTTCAACTATCTTCTACCATTGTCTATCAATGGGAGAGTGGAGAGCCAGGACACGGAAACGCAGCACGACGTCAAACTTAACAAGCCGATCAGTTGGAAAAAGTGTGATTTTTAACAGATTTTTTTTTGTGTTATTCTTTACTAACTGTTCCAGTGTATGTGCGCTGTGGCATGGATGTGTATTTTATGTGCAGGTGTTGGCTGTGGTCTGTTTCCCATAGGTGAGCCAGTCATGGTCAGATTCCCGCTTCCCACATACAATCGCTCAGATCACATGATTCAGCAAACCTGCCAGTTCCATCTGACCTCCTGAAGAGATTACAGGCCTCCAGTTCAGAGCAGATTATCAGTCTAAACTACCTCTAAAGCTCGCTCTGGCATCCAAGCACATGGGAATATACTGCTGTATTGATTCTCTTGAAGAGCTGTTGACAAACATATTTCAAGCCTTGCCATTACAAACATCCAGTGTAGATTTATGGGTTTACATTGTTGAAGACGTCAAACTTTCTAAAACTTTCTTTCACTGGTATGTTAAATTACAACAAAGTGTGTCGTTTTCAAGTGGAAGATCCTATGAAACCTGCATTCAGGAATTCTATAAAAGTATTGGCTCACCCATCCAAATAACTAATCTTTTAAGATTATTTTTTTAAGTCTCTTTGTCTTTATCTTGAACAGACCTGAGTATTATATTACAGGAAGAGAAGCAGGTAGAGTGGGGCATTTAAAACTTTTTTTGTGCCAATGCTTGATATCATTTTTAGTATGCCCCCAGTTTCTTTTACAAATATTTTTTCCTAACATTGTACAACAATTCCACAGCAATACTGAAATTGTATAAAAGTAAATTGTGTCTTTTTTTGAGAACGGTTTTATAAATAAAAAATCATAAATTCCTCCAAAAAGCAAAGATAAGAATGTGAAATTTTTATTTAAAAAATGTTACAAGCATTTTTTGTACTTTTTTTGTGCCCGAACTTTTGAAAAACACAAGCCATGTCACAGGTCTTGTACTTTTAATGGTTATACCTTCTTTTCTTCACTAGATGTCACCTATTTTGGGTCTGTCAAGCAAAGTTTGGCAGTAGCACCTCCAGATAATTAGCCATGGACGGTTCTCCCATTCATCAATGTCAGACCTCCCCTTTATAAGCAGTCGGTCTGATCTGTTTCCCTAACGACAACAGCCAAAAAAAAACGCCACCCCCCCCCCCTCTTTACCACGTCATTTTCTGTTTAGGCATGCACATGCATAATTTCAATTACCTTGCAAATTATGCATCGTAACTCTTGTAATGTTCATTTAAAACATAAACTATCAAAACTAATAACTTTTTTTGAAATCTACACAATATATTGGAAATCAAAAACATATCTATTATAATTAATTCAAAGCAAATGCTGTGACTGTCAAATGCATTCGTGTGTGCAAAGATTTCTTTTTTTTATGTTCCGCGTGCAGAGATTTCTAAGGGTTAACATAGCTAGCCTGAAAACAGCTAAAACAACTGTGAAAGAGGATATAAAATGATAAAGGAAATTCCAACAATCTAACAAAGACTTATTAGACATTATATGATTACAGTTTATAGAGGAGGGAGATAACGATAATGTATTAAATTGCACATTTCCTTTATTGATAAGGTCACGTTTGTGTGATATTTTTCCTTCCAGGAAGGAGTTTGTTCAGGCTTATCTGAAGTATGTGTTTGGTGACGCAGTCCAGGAGCAATATTCGGCCTTCTCCAGTGGTTTCCTGAAGGTCTGCGGAGGGGAGATTCTGTCTCTCTTCCAACCCTCTGAGCTCATGGCCATGGTAGTGGGCAACAACAACTACAACTGGGATGAGATGGAGGAGGTGGGACACTTCAGGACTGGGCTCTTTTAACATTTATCCGAGGGCTTTGTGTTTCATATGTTTCCCTCCTTTTTCTCCAGAATGCCTCATACAAGGGCGAGTTCTCAGCATCCCACCCAACAGTTAAACTATTTTGGGAGGTTTTCCATGAGTTCTCTTTGGAGAAAAAGAAGCAGTTCTTGTGTAAGTGGTACACAACCGTAGGATTCGTCTTTGGATGGTTTTATATATTATGCACTAGTTTTAAAGAAAAGCATTCTTTGTTTGCAGCTTTTTTCACATCTTCTCTACATCATTACTACCTTGGCTACAGTGCACACACAGTCCTAAAACTTTTTCAAATCACCAAGCAATTTTACACTACCTAAAGAGCCACAACACCTGAAAGTCACAGCGGGGTGTTTTCACACCTCACTTTTGAAAAATCTCTGTGAAAAGGTGGGATGGCTCCGAAATGAGGCGCAACATGAAATATAATTTAGTGTACTACCATTAATGAAATCATTGCCGGCCGGCAAACATTGTAAACTCAATTGTCTTCACCAGGCACTAATTGACTTACTTCCTTTTCATTGACTTGTTGTAATTCAATGAATTCTACTTCCTTTTTCAAAACGACCAAAAGCACATTTGCGATCCATGAATGTTAACACCTTCATGTGACCACTCACTGATTTGATATTTGGTCAAGCAAATTAACAGTCCATGTGACGTTTCAGTATCGTTGGGACAAAATGTACCAAAATGACCCCCCCCCCCCAATCCTTTTATTGTTAAAAATAAAGGGTTTAGATTACGGTCTTCAGCAGAGAAAAAAAAACAGGGTACTCTGACCTTTTCGAAAATTTTAATTCAGGAGGCCCAACAGTGACGACTGAAAATGCTTTATATAATAAATGTTTCTGTCATCCTCCAGTGTTCTTGACCGGCAGTGACCGCATTCCCATTCATGGCATGGCCAGCCTGCGCATTGTCATCCAGTCGACAGCTGCAGAAGAGCACTACCTTCCTGTGGCTCACACCTGCTATAATATGCTGGACATGCCCTGCTACCAGACCAAAGCGACTCTGCAGCAGCGCCTTACGCAGGCTGTGGAACAGTATGAGGGCTTCAGTTTGGTCTGAGCAGAATCTACAGGGGAACTTTCTCTATGCTGACACTGCACTTTAAACTCATGGAGAAATGAAAACCAATGCTGCTCTTGATTTTATTTTACCACAAACGAGCACACCTTTAATCTCAAATGAGTAAATATGTTATTCTACTATTTTTTTTTACAGAGCCTGACTCAATTGTTCGATTGCATCTTGTGTGCACTTTTTGTTTTCGGTTGATTCTTTAGTTTTAAAAATTATATTTTTAAAAGACAAAAATAAATATCAAACTAAGGAATTGCTTGTGTGAATAAAGATTTCAATTGCTTTGTATATTTTGTAAATGTTTAAAAACTGATAGGTTGATCAGATTGTTTTTATTTTGATGTTCTTTCACCAAAAAATATGTGGAAAATATTGTTTTTTAACGCATGAAATACCGAAAATTGATAATTTCATTTTGGCCGTATTTGCTGTTGATATTGGTTAAACCAGATGGATGACCACTCATCCTTTTGAAACAAGAATGACACATTATATTACACTTTTTTTTGGTGTTTTATTAAAAAAAAATAAAAATGTAAGAAAATTGCCTTAAACAGGTCCACCACATTCATCGATCAGCGTGTTAACATCGAACCTGCGCATGCGTCGAGTAGAAAAACGGCTCTGCATGACGGGTGACACTGATCGTTAAATTGTAAACCGTTATTGTCAAATTGTAAACATCAATAAGCATCAAAATAACTTGGAACAAGAATTTGAACTTTTACTTTCTTTGTGGACACATAAGGCATCTAGACTTCTTGAATTGGTGAGTAAAAATATTTATTTTAAATATTTAATTCGATGTTATTTCAAGTTATTAAATCGTATTTAACTACATTAATGTAGTTTATATCCACATGAACAGTTTAGCCTATTAAACTAGTTCGTTTATGACCTTTCGGTGGTCAAATTCTGGCGGTACGTTAGTGTTTGCACTGTTTACTTGCACGAACAGGTGAAATGATTAATTACGCTTTGAATGGTTGCCAGGTATAGCTAAAACGTGTTCATTGTGAACGCTGCTTTTATGAAAATAATTTCTTGAGAATTAAACACGTTTCTCTGACAGATAATCAGATTTTTAAGGGACTAAAACACGCAATAACAATCGTTCCTATGTGTGAGTAATGGGAGACTAATCCAGTAAATGTGAAATACCTAATGTTTTCTTCAAGAAGCAAGTTCTGTTTCACACAGATGTCTTGAGTTTTTTTTCTTCATGTGTTTTGTTTTCTTGATCTTATATTGAACGAGAATGAATTGTGTTGCTCCATTGAGATTGTTGGTGGTCTCCTGTAGAGTTTGCATCAAGCTGCAAGAGATGAATTTGTTTGTACTCGATGAAAGGTCATGCAGAAAGTTTTTCCCTTTCTGTCAAAATATGCAAACAAGGGCTTCTTAGTGGCAAATGATGTATTATTATTTAGTACATTTACTTTTATAACTTTCAAATGGGATATATTGTTTAATCTATTTTTTTTTCTGGACAATAAAATGATTTCACCTCAAACTGAAATTGATTTCATGGGCATGTTATTTTAACTAGCGTATGTAAGAGTTTTATATTTTAAAATAGATTATCTATATTTTGCAGTGTTTGCACAAATGCTGGTGTTGCATTGTGTCGTTTTTTGTGGATCTGCAATAGAAATAGTGGTTTAGTTACCCAGTTTTAAGACAAGAAAGTAGAATCTCAGGGATCGGGAGGTAACATTTAAAGGCGTGATGTACCATTTTCCAAAAACTCTTAGTAAAATAAGTTAATCAGAATTAATGGGCTTGTGTTTTTGTTGCATTGCTCGGGGATTTTTTCCAAATTGTTGTGTCATTCTCAACTGAACTCAGTTACTGTAAAAGACATAAAGTTACGACTCTCAGAGCACCAAGTTTTAGGTATTTTTTCTGCCTTGTTCTGGCCTTTAATGACAGCAGATTCCACCATAATTATTTCGGGTTAAAACTAACATAGTAATACCCATGATTTGTTGCATAATTGTCCAAACAAAATTGATTGCTGAAAACAATAGTATTCATATACCTCATATGCATTATCCTGTGCTAGTTTGAATTTTGGCACTAATGTATTGCTTATCACATCACTTCCTACAAGAAAATACATCAGGCAAAGGTTTTGTTAAAAGAACATTTTAGATGAATTAGATTATTGGTAGTAAACTGAGTAGTTGCATGCATGTAAACGCGTTGATGTGTATGTAGTTGAGCTATGGTTATTGCACATTTTGATATTGGGTATGTTTTATTTGGTCTATTCACATGTAAATATTGGCTACCAGAAATAACCTACCCTGCCTATTGTTATGACAAAAACTGTCTTGTGATCATTTGTAGTGTAGAAGTATTAGGGCTGGGTGATTTGTCCGCCCAGCCCAAGTAGTATCGCTTTTTGGAAACCGTACGTATCTGCATTTCAGTTTTTTTTAAATAGCCACAAGTGGTGAAAAATTACTTGCATAAAAATTAACGCAAAACTTCAGAGTTTTCAGAAAAAAATAGTTTATATCATATATACAAAATACAAATACAATAATGTACTAAAATGTACACACAGTATTCATCATTATCCATCGCTCTTTTCACGTTCTGTAAAAACAAAGGTCACGCCACAGTTTTCCAATCTGGAGAATAAGAGTAGAGGGTGACATGCTCACTTAGTTTGCATTCTCACAAACATGCAGTGAGGCCTCATAGGTTTGCTTTCTATTGCTAACAATAAAAAGATTTAAAATTTTGAGGGTATTTGGTTCACACGTCACTGGCTATGTTCACATTGTTCAAATCCAAATGAATTGAATCCAATTAAGGATCTGTTTACGTCTACTACTCTAAACGTTGTAGTTAGAACAAAGACAAAGAATCAGCCACCCCTTTCCAATCTGAAGTTCAATTCAATCAAGGCGTTTCTAGATCCAATTGATCAATGAATCCATTACGAATGGATTATTTGGGTGCATGTAGACATAGCCATTGCTAGTGAGCTTCGTGTGATGGCCAATGAGTTTACCCTGTACAAATACTACAAAAGAACCCCTACAGCGATAGAGAATTTTTCTTCTAGCAATTTCTACCAGTATTTCCCAGTGTTCTGAGGGTTGGTCACTAAAGAAAGCCACAGACTTTAAAAAAAGGTCTTCCTTTTATGGGTATGTGGACAAAATTTGGCGAGCAAACAAATAAAATCAATGTATTTTCTCAGAAATAAATCCATTTATATTAATTATGGCACTGTTGATAAAAGAAACTTATACAGAAAGCCTTCCTTCTATAAACCATTTACCTTCTTCATGTCGTTAAAAATGAAAATGTCTATTATGAAAAATCAAATTTCTAAAAAAATACTTCGAGATGCAATTTTTAGTGTTCTTCAAAGCTTATGTCTGATTGTGAAAACCATTTCTATATTACAACAATATTAATATAGAAAAAAGAGATTTAAACAGCTTATTCTCTTATACTACAACAAAAACTGAAACATTCTTCGGGCATCATGGGGAATCAGGATCACACAGATTCACAAGTAATCAGATTGTAATATGAAATCCAGATTTTTGAAATCAGGTGAAGGTCAGATGTCCAGTTCTGAGAATGGAGAACCAACAATGTCTTGGTGTTTTGCAAAGCAAGCTGTGTCTTTAATTGTCCAGTGTCAAGTTATGTTCCGTGTTGCTTTTGGAAAGCAATAGCTGGTCCTTGTTTGGTAGAGTCAATCCTAACCGCGCACTAGATGAACTTGGACGAGTCTCTTTTGCTGATAAGAACTTCTAGCAGCCTTAGCTTGGCTTTAATGTGCTTGTATTCATTGTATTCCCCAGCCAAGGGTGAGCGGTCTTCCTTTTGCACGTTTCTAGGGGAAGAGGAAGTAGTTTTTTATAGGTGAAAAAAAATCAAGTTTGTTTACAAAGTCATTTACTTAGAGGTCTCTTTACCTGCCGTTCTGTTTGAAGAACTGATCCTCAAATTCACGAAGGTTTTTGCGGATTCTTTTCTTTTCCTCACGAGCCTCCTGGAGTTCCTCCACTAGTTCCTGCCTATGTGTTTGGTTAAGAGGGAGTGAATAGTTTTTAGATTCTTTCAACTAACAATTCACCACTTTGTAATTTCAGTAGTTGGTAAATATCACTGAACAATAAGCTATTAAAATGACAAATTATAGCCTTAAGACTGTTTAATTAGCTGGAAATAGGTCAGAAAGGATGCAAATGTAAGGCTTGTGCACATGAGAATGACATTTGCTATAGCGCTTCCCAGTTTCCAAGACATATTATAACAAAGTGGACATATTGGTTGTGTTTCATGAAGGTAGAAGACTTGTCTGCCATAGACTGTATAAATCTAAAGTGCCTATGAAATCTCCCAAAGGTCTCAGAAGAGGGATTATTGCTGAAGCTAAAAGTGGGCATTTACTTTTACGCAAAGTGTCTCTACTAGAGAGTTGAAAATCTTGTCGGATCAGTAGCATTTTAGTATAAAATAACCCTGATTTTTATATTACATTCATAGAAGGAAAATGAGGCTTATTTTGTAGGTTGTGTTCATCAAAATATGTGAGAAGATCTGTATATTGTTCGAGAAAATTTGCCTTAATTGTCAGGCCAGACAGTAAAATTATCTCAAACAAGACCAAGTCGTAGTGTTCATGGGACTTAAATGCAGCTCTGTAAATTTTGCTGCAAACAAATTACATCCAAGTCTGCACAGGCCTTGTCACAATTGATGGTGGATGACTGGATGTAGAGGAAAACTCTAGTGTTGAACAAAATCCTGTTACATTTAAATTGTAGAAACTATTTTCAACTTATCCAATATCTATATTTACATTACAACATAATTTTATCAGACTCACGTTAACTTTTCATCATGATCCAAATTTGACCAAATACTCACATTGAAGCAGAATGTAAATTGGAAAGTCTCATGTCTGTGGTGCTCTTGGAAGGGGATAGATCATCAACAGGGGAGATGAAACCGTCTGTGTCCTCTTCCAGCTGGTCAAGAAATCCAAGCACGCTAAGCTCTGGCTTAACCGTGACCATGAACTGTGTCCGGCTGTCATCATCATCTGAGCATTCTTCCTCCTCCTAGAAAAAGAGCAGATTGCACCGTTTGGTTCAATTGCGGCTTACCTAGCTTACATTGGCATGACTAAGCAGCATCAAGGCTCTGCAGGAATCATAGTGCATCAAGCCTTTGCATTGCCATAGGTTAGTATAAAAGAAAATGTGCACTGAGAAAATATTCCTAGTGGTTAGAGCATTACACTACATTTGAATCACTGATGTGTTTTCAAATCCCCGATTTCCTAACGTAACAGATTTGTGAGCAAAAGTAATCGAATCAGCAAGAGTCAAATCTCAAAGCACAGACTGATTTTGTGCTCATGCAGTTACTGATTCAAGATTGGGTTAATGAAGAAGCTAGTGGGGATCTTTAACAACTTGGGCAGTGATGGCTCTTCACCTTGGCGTCGCTGAAGAACAGGGCTGGTACACCCTCGATAATGGGCTGCAGCAGGGGGCCTCTGCGCTTGCTGGAAGGCGAACCCTGTGGTGGGTGTTAATAGTTACATTATAACCCAATAAATTACTGCATGTCAGCCACTTATAATGTTTATTTTAAAGAAACCTTTCTCATCTAAAGGTTGTAGTTGTAGACAATTTGTGATTTAAACTTTTGCAGTCGTATAAAAGGCAGAAAGATAAAGACACCACATAAGTTGGTATGTTTTTTTTTCAGTTTCATAATTAAACACTTCCTCTAGCACTTTGTAAAACGTTTAATGGAGGTTTAGGAATTATACGTAAAATCTGTTGGAAATATCCCGCTACAGGATTTGACCCTGGTGAACTGCCTTTGAGCTCTTGCTACAGATGGGCTTAGGGGCACTAACAATGCCACCGGAACCATACAGCAGCTAAATGCTCATATTGTGCTGCTACTAATACTCTACTAATACCGTGATGACATAAAGTGAACTGCATATACAAGCAGCAAAGTATCCGCATGTAGAACCTGATTTGAACTTTTTTTTTCCCCTGACATTCACATTTTGTATGATCCAACTAAAAAGTATATGTTCATGTTACCATTTTCTTTGTTACATGAAACTTTGACTCCAACTCTAAAATGCTTGATTTAGGAACAGCGTAAAAAAAACTTTAAAGCAACAATATTTGCTCAAAGGGTCCCCCAAAAGTTAACAAATGGTATAGTCCATAACATCTGTTTTAAATCTGTGTGTTCAATCATGTCATCAAACCAGGTTCAAGAGCATTGTAACATTTTCAAATAAAAAAGGAACATGAATTCAAAAGCTCCTGAAATGTAATGGCACACCAGGATCTCTACTGGAGTTTCCAGTGATCTTCTTATGTAAATCTGTCTTGATCACCTTAAATATGTACAATATAATAGGTACTTACGATCACTGGAATGGTGCACGCTCTGCAGAGGATCTGTTTGACTAGTCGGTATCGATCATAAAGAGGCTTCATAACCTGCCTCTCGTTTTTGGTGATCTAAAAAGATGGACCAAATACCTTTGATGTTAAATTCAGCCTTTGAAGCAATTGCTATGATCACTATTCTGTGTACTCACCGGTCTCCCGTGAATGCTTTCGTAAAATAGAAGAGCTTTCTGCAGAGCCACTTTTTCCCCACATATCTGCTCGCGGGTCATGTCCTAAAGAACAGCCAAGGTTAAACTTTGAAAGAACCATACATTGTTTATTACTTAAAGGTCAAGGGGGACCTAACAAAGTTCACCTTAATGTCTTCTGGTCGACCTGCCTCTTTGCGCTTCTCTTGCAGTTTGTTCGTAACTGCCTCCAACGTGCTCTCCACAGGGGGTTTGGGGGCTTTGGTCTCTGGGGTTTTCTTCTCCAATTGTGAACCAAAGCTTTTAGGAAGCGTGTTGCTGCGCTGGCGGGGGATGGGCGTCAAATCCTCCTCTGACTTTAGCAACTTGTGATCTGTGACGGAAAGCCATAACACAGTGCCACTTGTTGATATTAAGGTTTTGAGTCGGGAACAGAGCAGATTAGATGTTTTGCTGGTACGCCATAGCCATAAAAGTTCGTGCAAATTACTCTTGAGACATTTTGTTCAAGCAAAGATCTTAAAGTTTGGATTAGCCTAGCTTAGGTGATACAAATCACTTTCGTAATGGTAATTCTTTCATTTCATTCATACCTTTAAAGTCTTTACGCAGCTTGGCCAGTTCATTCATCCACCGCAGAACCTCTGAATTTGTGGCCTTGTCGCCATGCGAAGGCTGTTGGGAAAACACTAGATTTAATTTATACAGCCATTAAATTTATATTTATATTATATTTCTATTTCTACTATAAGCACAACGTTGTGGAGTTGGAAATTCATTCAGATAAGTTTTGCTCACTCTGTATTTGTGGTCCTCCTCAAACTTTTCCTCAAATCGCCGGATCTTCTTCTTTAGTACGTGAATCCGCTTTGAGAGCTGGGCTGATGTTAGTTCTTCCCGTTCCTCTTCACAAGAACCTAACGATGAACTTCTTCTCCTGCTGTTTGAAGAACATGTTTCTTTTCATCAATTCAAAATTCATTTCACATTATGTTTTAGGCTTCACAAGGCGTATGTTCTTGTTTTACCTTACAAAGGAGTGGGCATTGGGTGGTGATGGTGGAACCTCAGTGTCATCCAGATCACCATAGCCATAGAAACGAGGTGAAACCATTGGGTCACTATCTTCCTCTATCAATTGGCGAATGAACTTGCCTCCAGCATGGGGCGACATGTGAGTGTCATCACGATCTATGCTTTCCCTTTGCCATGATGAGTAGGCTGGCACGGGTTCTGTTAAAATGCAAAAGCCTGTAAGTTAAAACGGAAGGAAATTGCAAAAACAGCCAAATATCCAATGATTTTTTTTCAAGATGTCATTAGCTTTTAGGCTAAGTTCCAGTTACCCAAACCACATCAATTTGTGTCTCTCTCTCCAGCTCAATCACATTTGTTTTCAAAGCAATGCATGCTAACTATTATCATGCTCTGTAGATTATTAATCAAGCATTATGAGAGCATATGGTCATTCCTGAAAGAGTTGAATGTTTACAGATAGTTTGCCGATGACATACTCATCAATTAAATTCAAAAGATTAGTTTAATTTAAGTCCAAGCCCTTATTCTGGTATCCTTAATTCTGCTATCCAGGATCAAGTTGATATCTGCATATTAATAGTGTTAAAGTAGAGGTAAAACTACTTTTGTTTGCATAATTAACCAACCATTTGAAAAAGTAATACAGTCTATGTTTCTGTTTTTATAGATACACTTATTATAATTGAGATGTTTTCTAAGTAGGGAAGCTATTCTAGAACTTGTGACCTGTCAATCTTTTATCAGTGTTTATTATTTTGACTGGAGCATTAGCAATGATGTGCAACACACGTAACATCAATGCATACACACTGTAAAAACAGCTTTGTAAGATTTAAAATATGCTGTGCAAGTTGATAATGCCTACAGGTTTTCTGTCAGAGTTTGTACCCTGTCATGTGTTTGATAAAGGCATGCTTGAGGAGCTAATGTGTCAGGTGGACCTCTCCCTCACATTCACAGCCATTTTGTTGAGCCTGCAAAATACAACCAACCATGTGGTACGAGATGGCGTTTAGTCAAAAGGACTCTGTACAAGCTGTTGGTAAAGCCAGATATTCTGCGTCTGTCCTTAAATGCTGCAAGGTTGTTAGATGCTGAGAAGGAGCATGCCAGTTTGTGCTTTTATGAGTTTTCCATGCAGCATTTAAAGGTCACCATTGAAAGATGGGCTCATGGACATCAAACGGTTAACAATAGCAGATCTCAGCCCTTACCCTCATTCTGACTTGACTTTAAAAGGCTTTTAAAGTCAAGGAAGGAGGCGTTTAAGAAATGAGAACCTGAAAGACAGAATAAAAGAGAGGTAACCGATTGTGATAATGCTGCTTTTTTCGAATCAAAACCTGGGAGTGATTATTATGAATGTGGACCTCCCAGCTGGCAAACACATGGGACCATTGGCGCTTCTGGAGACCACAGTGGGTCACCACAGTGTGCTTTGGCACCAGTAGCTCTAGGACAAAGGTCTGGCAGTTGTGTGTTACATACTGTCCTGAAAACTCACTTGACCACTCCCATGAGCTGGAGCAGCAGTTCGCTGTTACTGCCACTGGATTTTAGTCACATGAGCTCCTTTATTGCTTCCATGTGCTCCCTGAGATAACAAACATTTTTGGTGTGTACAGACATACATTCTTCTACTTTTAATGTTCTAGTTTTATTTCTCAAAACAAAACACAGTTTTTTTTATTTGCATAAATGTAGCATGTTATGTCTACAATTGTGTTGATTTTGCCTCTTTTGTCTATCACTTGGCAAAACGTACCAAAACAAACATAACTGCTTGGACTTTGACATACTCGAATTAGTTCCAACAGTTTCTGAAATCAAGACTTTCCCAAAATTCTGAAATTCTGACTTCCCCAAAAAAGGACCTCAGACGAAAAACGTGTTTTCCATGTGTTTGAACTGAATTGTGGGTTATTGTTGGGTGTTCACAACAATTCTATAATGAACAAAAAGCATCCAGCTGACCACGATATTATCAATCACACAATATTGCAAAATTGCAGATTGATATTTTTGTGGTCACAAAACTTAGAACCCTGTCCACAACTCCAAAAGCATCACCTTGCACCATTTCATCATCTATTGAGGTTATGGCCACTTTTTTCCCACACATGGAGTACACATATATCTTGTAAGGGGTTGTGCTGTGCTGTTGTTGGGTGAAAGACAACTTCTATGCAACAGGAGGGGTGGGAGTAGAGTTGAGTAGTAGTTTAGGATCATTTAGAGGTCTATTTTTAGGTTTTGGTGCTGATTTGTATTTTTTTTTTTATTTTGCAGTACTAATGATAAACTTTAGTAAAATTACTGTTTTTTTTATACTGTATACCTAAAATAATTAGATTAAAGAAGTTCCACAACCTTTGTTTTGTTCAATCATGTGTTTGATTAGAGCATTGGTTAAGCGATCTCTACCAAATATGACCTCATGCTGTTTAAATCTAATCAGAGCAATATTTTGTAATTTGTATCATTTCCCTAATGGACATCTGAGGCATGTCCAGCTCATACTGTGTTTTGTTACAGGATAGCTGATAGAAGCTGATTGGTGTGTTTAACCACCTTAATCTAGCTTTGACCAGCTAACATTTCTTAGTGAAGACTTTCCAAAACCGCAGGGACATGCTTTGACCTTCCCCTTGTAGCTGTTAAGTGAGATACTGTATCTCATTATATAAGAGTTTCTTTGAAACCATCACTAGAGGGTGCCACAGAATCACACCACAAGCCTCTTTCTGCCAAGATTGTGACAACAAAATGAACCACTATGTCAAACTAAATGGTAACTGTGAATCAATATGACAACCCTCGCAATGGGGAAGTTGTTCATACTACATGCGCTTCAGTACCTATGCTGCTTCTCTGCCAGAAATTCACAAATTTCCAAGGTCATAGCAAAATGGGTGTGTTGATGCATGTTTGTGCAAGCTTGCAACTGGCACATGCTAGACACACCAGTGAGGAAACAGGAAGGAAGGCTGTTGTGCACAGCCATGGCCAGTTTTAAAGGCTCAAACGTGATGTTTGCATAGCAACTTGAAGACTTCCCGGTTTATTCGTTCCACTGTTTCAATTCCCTGTTGCTATGACTCTTCAGTTTTCCACTTGTGAGCCAAGTGTCTGCTTGTTGCTGGGCTAATTTTACTCTAATGGATCAACAAATTATGCAAGTTGTGAAGTTAAAGCTAACAATTCAGCTTAAAATTAATCAAAATAAAGTTATGCTTATGAACACCAGAGTTCATTTAGACTCCATTGAATGCCTCATTTAACTATATGTTTATTAAATATACATTGAAAATGCAAACAAAAGTAACATTTCTGCATACGCATGAATACATTTACTCAAGTTAAAGGTTGTATGCTGCATCTGTATTCAGGTATTCAGTTGTAAAAGCTTCTGAATTTAAATCAAATCCCAAATGACATTGAGCAATCCTATTGTTTATTAACACAAAAATTGCCAATTAGGATGTGAAAAGAAGAAGTGGTGAAAATATGATGCAATTGCAAGAACCGCAGCCACCAGATTGAACTTAAGAAATCCCAAGTGTATCAAAAATCCTCTTGGGAGAAGGCAATGCTTTGAAGAGACATTGAGTACTCCCTCAATATACACACCAACCATGCTCTGAAAACATGCATCAGTAGCAAACTGTTGCAATGCAGAAATGCCCCTCTTAGACTGAACGTGACAATTGTATGCACAGCATGAGGTTGAAAACAGTACAGGCTGCTCTAATCTTGTTTAACTGACTTAGTAAGAGCCACGACGTGCGCAGAACACTATGTGGGCATGGCAGACTTGCAGCTGCCGCCCATGTGCAGAGAAAGACCCAGTATCAAAGTGAGGGAAGAAAAGCTCTGACCTGGCCAGTTGTTGTTGTCCGTCAGGGTAGACAGGTCCAACCGAGGGACATCGTTGCATGGCTCCGAGCCACTAAGAGCCTCCTGGATCTTCATGGCAGGCGTCTAGCAGAGACAAGAGTGAAGGATAAACACCAACTACACCAGAGTGGGGGCAGTGCGCTTCTTAAGTTGAGCAGTATACTGTGTGTGCCTGCCCCCCCCCTTCTACTCACAGATGGGTGGAGGCAAGGGGGACTGCAGAACAAACCCCTGATTGCTGATTGGATGCATGTCCTGCTCAAACTCAACCCGTGCTCTTTTCAGGGAGGGTGTGGTTAATTCTACGTTTTTTCTATCTTTCCACCCCTCCCTTTTTTGTGCACAGCTGTGTCCCATTTTAAGAGAGAGAGAGAGAAAGAGAACATGTTGAGCACGCAGAGCATGCAGGCAGAAATGCCTTCCCATTATATTCACTTCAGCATTCCACAGACTCCTCTTTCTGTTACGAAGGTGAACAATCAAGCCGGATGGGATGTGAGAAGTGCAGACAGATCTAATCCAGACAAGCGCTCAACTCGGTCACTCGTACAAACACGCACTTCCGGCTTTCGGGGGTTGGTGGGATAGGGTCTATTTTTGGTGCACACTGGGATTTGCTCTGTCTACACCCTAAACGACCTTTTGCTGAATTTTAACATACAAGAGAATTGACTTTTTAGTTTCTGCATAAATTTGGGCGCATACATAAACAAGCATGGCATATTCATTCTAATGGGACTTGAAAGTGTTTGGACTATTGCAGACGTGCTATTAATGGTGCCTTTCGTCACGTACAGTGCCCAAATTTACAACACTGCAATGTTTGGAAAAGGACTTTGTGCTGTTTGTTGTGGTACAAATGCCATCAAGCTGCCAAGGGATGAGATGTTTTATGACTTTTAAAGAAGATAAGGAAAGTAACGGGAAACAGAATGTCCAGACATCCTGTATGAAAGAACTTTGGCACTTATATATCGGTCATAAAACTAAAGATCAATTTTCAAACACATCACAGTTATAGTGGTAACATTTGATACCCTTTAGTGAAACCAATATATATTAGCATCTGCATTGACTGAGATTTGCAGCCTTCACATGATGTTTGTCCCAGAAACACGGCAGAAAAGCCCTGCAATCAAGGCCAATCAACAGTAAACAATACATCAGATAATCTCCTTGTCATCGGCAGTGATTAAAGAGGTGGCAGCTAATGAGATTAAATGGCTGATGAGATTTGAGTTGTTATGGAGACAAATATTTCAATCTACGCATATCAATAAATCCGAGGATGCCAAAACACCAGAAATCCGCTCCAGGAATTCAAACTATTGAGAATTGAAGGTTCAGAAGCCAAATGCCTAGTTGGAATTAATCAAGTATACAAGGTTAAATCAGATTTTGTGAGGGTTTTTTTTTGCCAGTCTGTGGCCTCAGAGTGGTAGACCTTATAGTACAACGTGATTTCGGCTATTAAGAATCTAACAACAGCTATTATTAAGCCATAAGTAAATCAAGTAGAATCTTCAGAACAGCGATGACCTAAATGGGAGGGCACCAGTTGTTTGAAGATTCTGATTATGTGTTTACATAAATACTGAAAAGTGATCCAGTTTGTATGAACATTGACTTAAGATGGACATGTCAACTGCAAAGAAATTGCAAAAATAAATCACTACAGCCAAATGTGTTAGCTCAACTACCTTCAAGCAAAGTCGCACATGTTCTGAGTGATATCCCATTGTTAATCCACACGGTGTCTTATGACACCCTTTGCAGCTATAGCAGCTTCAACTTTTCAAGGACGGCTTTCAACAAGGTTTAGTGTGTTTATGGGATTTTAGTTTTTTGGGAAATCAGACATTTTGATTTTCCCTAGATTGCACTTCAGCTTTAATTCATGCCATAGTTTTTATATCGGAATGCCAGATGGAAAAGCATTATTCAACCTATCAGATGTATAGGCTAACCATGAACCTCCATTGCCCAAAGCTCATCATTCACCGTTACGAGGTAATCTGGAGGCTACATAAATTTTCTTAAGTGATTGCTCCTCATCATCTTCTAACCCCTTTCAGTCATCTTAAGAGGCCTGTCACTTTAAATTGCTGTCATTCCCTGTCACTGACCTCATTCCTATTGACCTCACACTATGGAATGTTTAGTACCAAGTAAATTTCGCAATTTGACCCGCAAAGGTGGCATCCTCTCACAGTGCTGGAAATCACTGAGACTTTTAGCATGGCCCATTATTTCACCGATGCAGTCTTCTGCTTGAGCGTAGACACTTGTGGCATGTACGTGATTGGAACGATTGGATGAGATAAATCCTTTTGGTAAAACAGTGTGTTTTCCGGGTACATAAGTAAAGTCTGATATCTTCCTTATGGTAACTGTCATAAGCATTTTGTCATTCTATATAAATCTTTCTATAATTCTTATTCACAGAACCATCTCTTTTTATATGTCTTAATGCAATCTTAATTGTCACATACACTTTCATCCAAAAAGACTAAAATTCCAAGGAATTACTGCACTTTGTCAGTTTTTGCTTTCACTGGTTTAACCCTTATCTTCGGATACAAATACAAGAAGATCTTTTTTTTATTTAAAAAATTCCTATAATATTTCTTTTTTTATTAAGACTAGAAGTGTCTGTCAATATATATGCCTAAAGTAAAGGACTATACATTTAATTTCTCAAGAATGACTCGATTCCCTGTTAATGTACTATAATCAGATCCATTAAGGATGTGGCTATTAGAAACACTGGGGTTAGCGGATAATGCTAAGCAGCAGCTTGTGAGTAAAGGATTGTGCCTTTGAAAGTGTTCACAGGAAGCAGGAGCCTGTAATCAGCTGCGAGCATTAACATGATTGCTATCTATCTCTTCTACCACAATGCTGTGCCTACGTGTCACAGATGGGGACAACATGTCCTAACTGGCAGAGCGCGTGAATGTGAGATCTCATGCATGACGAGCAGTGACACATGGATTGAACATGTATGTGACATCACAGCAAAAGGAAATTGTGTAGAAGCTTGGAAAATCCTTGATAAAGAGCAAACAAAGCAGTCTACATCCTTCACGAGCATGCTACAGATAACACTGGAAAGAGAAAAGCAGCAGAGTTGCTTGAATTAGATTGTTTTGACTGAATTGTACAAGACATAGACTTTGTCGACATCATGGCCTTGATCACACATAGAAAAATTGGCATCCCACTCATTAGGAATGCATTCCTTTCCACCTAATAACAAAAACCATTGATTTTACAAAAATCTGTTTTATTGTTACCTACAGGTGCCATTGTCACCTAGCAGTTTTTATAAGCTTTTAAACAGTTATTTAACTCTTATACACAAGTGATCTCAGCTATTGAACTAAAAATATGTAAATTCAACCCAAAAGACCATATCTTTGTGAATTCTGCATGTTATAGCATGCAAGTTGCATTGCTCTTTTGCAGGTAATAAAAATGCGTTCGTAACTAGTTTCTTATATAAAACACTGCAACACTTTGCACCAAGTAAGAATTTGTTTATAAAGTATAACTAGAGGTTGATATCCGCCCAGCCAATACAATATACATCAGGCAGATTTTAATGCAAATTGTGGTCAATATTTTGGCTGATATTTGCATTGCTGATTACATGCGACTCCCTTTCCCTCTAAAGTCTCCCATTACCCACCCAGATAATGGTAATTCTACAGAGACGCTATCACGAGTTGGTTAGAGCAGTTTGTCAGTTTAATACGGAAATACTACTCAATGATTTTACTTATAACAACATAACAACAAGGGGATGTATCTCTACAAAAATTTGTAAAAATGACAAAAATCTAAAAATGTAATATATATATTATATATTATATATTATAATATTATATATATAGTAATATAAATAAATATATATACTTTTAAAGATATATTTTGGGTCGTCATGCTTTTATTACAGTAGCATCAAATTCTTTATATGGTAAGGCAGCAGCTTGCTGACTCATCAGTGCCATTACTTAGAAATGGACTAAACTTGAACCAAACTGACCAAAGTTATATCTTTTTTTTTTTGTTTTTTTGGAAATTTTAGTGGATGTATTTTTTTTTTGTGGATGTATTAGCACAATGCATTTCTTATACAGCGCTGCTCCAAACTATTCATGAGAAAGCCCCTTTTTGATATTTAAAGTAGCATTAGGAGGACACCAGCTATGCCCAGATGAAATGTTGTTGTTTAAACTGTCTGGTCCCAGCCAGGTAGATGATTTAAGCAGAAAGCGTTTGGTTCATTGGCACATGACGTTAAATGATGCCAGAGCACAGATGGCTTGACGGCAGGGGTAGGGCTAGTTGGTGGGTTCAGCATATCCAGGATGTCCTCACAGTCACACCGACAGACTGTCAAACTCTCTTTTAATCCAGACATCTAAAAAACTAATAATATATCTCAAGTACAGCTGTTTCATTTAAGCTAAGAACCATAATCAGAATAAGCAAACAAATAAATCAATATAAAGTACATCCTGTCTTATTTTGCTTTGAGTTCATTTAAACCATTTAAATAAAACAATTAATTGAATTCGGTTATTTTTCCTCAGTATATGTTTGCTTAACATATCATACAAAAAGAAGAATAGATTGCAATTGAGTGTTGTTTTAACTCCCACAGAGTTATGTTATATGGCTCCACCCTTTCTAGAGTTAAATGAACACCTTTAAAAATAACAAACTTTTTAACACAGAGTCAGAGTTAATAGCCAAGACAGATGCATTAAACACTTTTCTGAGTTATTCATGATCACTCTGGAACAACATTGTGAGGAGTTATTTTGACACTGAATGTGTTCCAATGACACTAAGGATTTTCTTTTCTCCAAATAATGTTAAATGAACTGAACCCCCCCCCCACTGGGTTTTATATATAAAATATTCAAATAATCAATCATTTTAATCAAAACAGGAAAGAGGAAGATGTATACACTTTCATCAGAAACATTGTATGCTGTTTGAATAACAAATGTGTTAAAAATAAAATTTTTAAAATGCGTTTTCCCTCACTTTTCAGCACCTTGTACATGCTCCCTCAACAAGAAGCACATGGCTCATTATTAGGGGTGTAACGGTACGCTAAAATCGTATTCGGTTCGGTACAGTGTCTTGGAGAGCTCGGTTCGGTTCTTTCGGTTCGGTACAAAACAATAAGAA
>SRMA01026052.1:50886-69469 GCA_007224835.1 Danionella cerebrum
TATTTCTTTAAATAAATCCACCCTCTGGGGACTGTTTTCTGTTACAACCTTGTTGTGTGATCCCTCTCCTGCGACAATATATATATATATATATATATTACCAATCTAACCATTAGGGTTGCCAAGGAGATTCAAAAGTGTTTTAAATGGTTTTTTTTTTTTGGGTTGTTTCAAAATGTGTGTCTGGGTCTAATGTGAGCATTTTGATGAAAATAAATACAATGGGTAGGGTTCCTGGGTACTGCTAAGATGATTTATTTGGTCCATGGGGCATTTGTGGGTGCTCTACATTGTTCCTCCTGCAATATTAAGATATGTTAATGGGATTTTGCCAAGGCAACATTCTTTTCGCCATGAATTTTAAAAGCAGCGAGTATGCCTCAATATTTGATCGGCATCTGTTTGTGTACAATATTTATTTTTGAATAGAGCAGAATGTTTATGTGATCATCATAATTTACCATTAATTGAACCACTGTCTGTCTGTCAGGCATGTGTAACCATTCTTAAAGCAGACTCTTTAGATAGAAAGTTCCAGCAAACGGTTGAACATAGCTGCATTATCTTGTGGAACTGGAAGTAGGCGGATACTCCAGATACAACACTTGTTCTTACCAGAAAAGCTCGGGGTCAGAGTCAAACATCTTGCAGCTGACTCTACTCGCTATTTAAACTGAAGCAGTAAACCGCTGAACAACCAGAGGCTGAGCATGCTGCCAAGTGAATGGTAGAAGAGTAATGTGTTGAGGCATTTAGCTAAAGATGATCTGATGAGGCCAGAGGTTCTTGCATAACCCAGCGGTCAGAGGTTATTGTCTTATGGTCAGCAAAAATTATGGAAGAGAAGTTGACAATAAATAATTTTCTACTCAATCTTTATTCATAAGCATTGTATACCAGTGTTGTCCTGTCAAGATCGGTTTCTCCAAAGATCTGTCAGAGGTAACTGTATCTAGCAAATAGCACAAAACTGAGTCTGTTTAGTTTGTCCCTGAAGTCGTCTTTAGAAGCAGATTTTTGTTAGGGTGTGTCTACCTTCTATGTATTTTTAAGGATAACTGTGCAGCTACTGCCATTTATCTTAAAACCCTTGTGTATTTGTATCACTATCTTTCCATTTAAGGTATCCATGGGTAGCTTTAAAGGCGAACGTAAATAAAATGTATTATTATAATAGTATTGCATAATTGAGCGACAAATTTTTGAAAAACAACTTCATGGCCTCATGGCCCTTTTTAAAATGAATAAATCATCAATGTTGAGTTATTACGGATCTTAACACATTTAACATTTGAATGATCAAAAGAATAAATGTATTTTTCCATGAAATACACATTTAGTGCACAACCAGATCTAAACGCATATTCATGTATACTCTTTTTACTAAATGAACTGTAATTTTTATTTTAGACGTACATAATAGAAACATATACAACATAATAGTAACCAATAGTATTTATTATTACTACTATCAACTATACTACAAACAACAATATTTAATCTGAAAATCAAATAAAATACTTGAACAAGAGGCAATTATTTTTTCAAAAACCAAAACAAATTTAAACAAGCCAGATTTCTGATGTGTAATAATCCATAAATGTCATGTGTATGGGTTATCATGGACAAAAGGAAGTGACATATTGTAACATCTTCACATTACTGTTATTATCTCAAAGTGATTAGAGTCCTATTTACCATGCCAAAATTGGATCAATCTATTCCAAAACCACTGTAAAAATGTTTTGAACAATCAGTTTAATTCAATCAGATTTAACAAACGTATAGTATTTGTTTTCTTGAAAACTGACATATGAGTAGCACATATGTTGTATATTGGTCCATATAGTTTTATTTTTAAACGAGCTGTTCCTTTAAGGCTTTTAGCTCATATTCAGTGCATTAGTGCCAGAGTGAGTGAGTCTGAGGGCAGTCTTGATGGGAAATGTGTGAAGGGTCAGTTGCTATGGTACGAGAACTGATGCAATGAATCAACACACGACGAAGGAACAGGGAAAACAAGCCCACGGGAGCTTTGTTTTTCACCTGTTGCTTCTAGATTCATTGCTCTTAAGCTGAACTCAACCAGAAAACATTATTCTTAGTCCCTGACACGATGCAAAGTTGTTTTTGAGCAATGTTTTTCTGTACATTATTCATAGAATTAAATGTGAAATATTGTTGTAAGATATTGTATTGTTATTGTGATGTGATGACTTGACATGTTTGGGTAAAAGGGTTGATTTGACATGTCGATGTCATTAGGTTTGACACTGAACTTGATCATATCTGCACATTAAGGGTGGTACAGTTACATGACTGTGTTGTTAGCAATAACACACCACAGTCTTTCTATTGTGATGTATAATATAGCCGTTTTTAGACAAAACATGTTATTCAGCAGCATCTGGACAAATTAAATATGAGTGAGAGAGAGGAACAGAGTGTTCCTACCTGATATAGAAAGGAGATATTGGTTGTCCATCTTCTTGGAGGCTGCAAAGGAGAAACAGAAAACAAAAACAGAGGTCAGGTTCACGGAACAGCACAATCTAAACAGATCTAGGTTTTGCCAGGGTAAACAACACTGTTTTTGGAGCACATGGGCTGAGTGTCTACGAGTGGCTATTGTCTGGGGAAACAATGCAGACATTTGAAGCTTTTGTTTGACTTGTCTCCAGTAATTACCACAGCTGGAATGAACTGTGTATCCATCCACATGCTGGAGTCCGTCCATAAAAACATTACTGGCTGTGAATTCGTGATTTCACTTTGGAGAAAAACGTAGTCTGGATTGTCATTCAAGAAAGAAGTGGCAATGCATTAGCGCCAATCAACAGTGAGCAGTCCAAGAGGGGACCAAAACTTATTTACGCTGTGATTAACCTTTATATATTTTCTTACATTTTAAGAAAACATATCTATAAAATATATTTTAAGGGTTGTTTTAAAATTTTCCTAAAAATCATCTTAAGTTATCTGTGAATTTAAAGATAGAAAAGTAGCAAACACTCAAGCCACAAAACATTCACTGGGGAGTCACAGATTTTCACAAACATGTCAGAACTGGTGAAAATTTACGTCTGATTGTGGTTCGAAAAGAGAGTGTGGCAAAATGGCTCTATACCACCACCAAATGTGTTTCAGCTTATGTCACTCTCTCGGTTTCTCATACGCAAACGAAATTTGGCATGTGTAGGGTATAAAGACTTACATATAAGTAATATGGATTGCGTTTCTTGCCACTTTTGCTTATGTCCTAGTTTAACAAACTCCTCCTATATATTTTATGTGTTCACCACCAAACACCATGAGCCTTATCTTAAGATTTGTGGGATGTTGAATCGCAAAGCTTTTTTTTACTTTGTTAACCGTTAATGTGCACACCGTGGCCATCGAAATCAACATTCTGACAGAAACAGGAAGTTGTTAAGTCAGTCATACAATATTTGAAAAGTCCCAAATTGACCAACTATGTTAACAGTCCTTGTCTAAACACGTCTACAGCATACATTCTTGGTTATAGCCTGTGGGGGAAAGGAATTGGATGTGTTGGAACTGCAGAAACTGGATTCGGTGTGGCATTGTACTCAGTTGATTGGGGTGTTTATTGCCAGGGAGTACATTTCTTGTCTATTCGTACAAATTGTGCAAAAAAATTACTCATTATCAAAAATTCCAAAGAAAATAGTTATATACACACAGGCGTCAAATGAAAAATGCAATAGCAATATTTAAAAATTTCATTGTTCAATTTGAAAAGTATTCATTATTAATATTGCATTTTTGTACTTAATCGTGAAATTGTACTCTTGGGCGCTATACGTATGCTCACAATTCCTCTAGTTTTAGTGTGAATGGATTTATGTGAATGTAAGCCAATAAGAAGACAATTGGACCAGTAAGATTCTGTTAATTATTGCTTAGTTATATGACTGTTAATTATAGATTTCACTCCAGTTATTGTGATGATGACTAAATGACCCATTCATCGGCTGAGCTGGCATGCAGCATTCAGAAGTACGTGCGACTTTGTCATGAGCTCAGAAAGAACTGTGTGTGTGAGGACGTGTGTAGGAATGGGAAGTCAACAATAAGTGTTTGCCACACACTGAACCAAATGTACAAGTCAACAAATTTAGGTCTTGTTTACACAGTTTTTAAAAATGTCCTTTGGGCCAAAGAAGTTGACAAGTTTCCAAGCAAAGCTAGCCATGCACTTGTCATATCACTTTCCTTTTGGTGTTAGATGCGTAAGTGGCATGGTTCAGAAAGACTGTTGAATTTCTGTAACATACCTATAAGATATTTTGCAAGATCAGAGGAGAAGGGAAATATTTTCCACATCCCTGGAGCTCTTAAGTGGCGTTACACAGTCTGACAAGGGTATTAAAATAATGACTACCGTCATGAATTACAAAACGGAAATCCTGCTTAGCCTCCACCTCCCAGAGTGAACAACAAGGCCTCTTTTGAATGCCTAAGCGCTGCGTGATGGAAATGATGGAAAATTACCACCCTGCCACATCAAGATAAAAAAAACTTGATTGCTGCTGATTATTCTCTAAAGGAGAGATCAATCTAGAAGCATCCCTCAGAGAGCTTAGTTGAAGATTTTAATAGGCACCTGTGATGCAATTCCCAATGAATTGACTTGCACCCAAATTCATATTAAATTGATTTAAAGACTTTAAATAGTCTTTTTTCTTTAGTTTAACAAAAATTCTAAAAGATTCCAAATACCATAGTTTTGAAACCAAGTGCTGAACTGTGTGAAAATGTGATTGCCCTCCCACCAATTTTGATTGACAGGCAGGCAAAAACAGGCTTTTTTTGTTTGTTTGATTGTTTGTTTGCTTACTATAAGTTTAATGGGTGAATTTGCGTGTTGGGCACATTTTCAGGTTTTGTATGCGTTCAAAACTTCTTTCCATCATTATAGTGAGCATTATTGACTGTCAGAATTCAAATAATATGAATATTTTACTGTAGCATTTTTGAGTTAATCCTGAATTTGGATTTTTTTGGTGGGGATGTTTTAGCGTTGAGTACACTTTAAGGTTTCTTTTCTCATTTTCTTTTACAGATCTACATTTTTCGAGTGTTAAATTGTCCAGATTTAAATATATTTGAGGTATACTGTAGTATTTTTTTGTAGTTATTCCATACTAAATTTGGCTTTTATGGAGGAAAAAATAACACATTTAGTGGGCTTATGTGTTGGGCACATTTTGGGGTTGCACCATGGTACATTTCTTAGGGCGTCTATTTGGTTAGTTGCGGCCCTGAGCTTGAATCAGCTCTAGATAAATCAAAATTGCAAAATCAAACAATGGTTGAAGGGCAGTATGGAAAGTGCAATGTTATCCGTGACGTGGTGAACAAGTTTCCTTGTAATTGGACAAGTCCAATGGGAACAACATGTGTGTAGGCTCCATTAAGAAGGTTCATCTGGTTAAAGATAGTCCAGGGTCATGGTAGTGAAATTTCACCAGAATATCTTGAGACAAAGATAAAGTAATAATTTTTCTCATTTATTTTTTATACTTTGAGAATAATATTATGTGTTATTATGTCCTAAAAAGTGCAATATTGATCACTCTTCACTCTTTTCTTAGAGTGTTCATTCCTGCAGTCACAGAAGTGTGATGCAATCTCACTAATATTTGGCACAAAGGCGAGATTGTTGGATAGCTGCGCATTTCAAAAGCCCTCATGAAGATGCAAGCTCCACATACACATAGAGAAAGTGACAGCAAGCTGACAAGAAGCTAAACCTCCTGATGTCCTCTTCTTTAGAGATACAAGTCTAATGAGTAGAAGGCTGACTTGAGAAAAGATGACACACTGACTCTTTTTGAGTCAAATTCTTTTTTTTAAAGGTCACTTTCAAAAGAACACAGAGTCAGGATTACAGATAAACACATATTTACATCTGCAATAAAGTATCAATTCACATAAAAATAGATTCACAGTATCAATGATATTTGTTAGTTCAAGTATGACGTAAGTTCACGAGTTGCTGCCATCCTTTCACAACAGCTCATGTCAAGAGCTGCAAGATCAACAGTCTCGAGACATGCCCCAAATGCTGACTTTGAGACTTGTGAATACATTTAAAAGCAATTTTGTGACTGAAAATAATTGGTGTGGTGTTTTCAATGTATTTTATGTTTTCATGTTTTTTTAAAAACAAGGAAAGAAAGAGTGATTTGTCTAAAAAAGTGAAACAAAGCAAAAACGATGTGATTAGACACGCACACTGTCGCGGTGAGATTTACTAGGTCTATTTAATTATTTATTTATTAACTTACTAGGTAGGTTTATTTATTTGTGTAGCAAAAGTCTAATTAGTGTAACTATTTTATTTGCTAGGTTCTTTTAGACAAGCAAAATTTTTTTTTTTGTTCAAAAGGTTACAAAGGTTACATACTCCTCTCAGGAACGTCACTTGCCTCAAGCCACCCATCCCCTCACTGAGGCAGAATTATGCCTCTATGAATGCATTTGCTTAAAACCACATTAGCAATGCCTCCATGCAATGAGTTCTTAGATATACTTTACCTCTAATGAAACTGAAAAAATCGAGGCATTTCAATATGACAATGACAATTAAAGTGAGAGACTCCAGAAAAGCAGGGGAAAGAATACTTTGTTCCACCACTCTATATTTCAAAGAACAGATCGTACATTTACAATATCACAATTGAGTTCACACAATATATAGTGTACGTCTCATTAAAGATGAACTGAATTTTGCGTTTTCAAACAAACAATTACTTTTTTTTAATCTTCCTTTTTTAACAAGTCACCAACCCTTTGTTTTGTTTTCAGCTTTATAGAAACAATATTCTCCCCAGACCCTGTTACATAACCGTGTCAGTCGGCCAAAGAGAGTTGTTCTTACTGACATAACTTCATGTTTGTGTTAGTAGACTTTCAAACATGTTGAAGAGCCAGTATCTGTGAATAGATGTTTAGTCCAGTTTTGAGAATAGGTTTGTGTTCCATTGTGTGCCATTTCGTGGATAAAAACTTCAAATTCCCTCATCTAGTGACTCATCTTGTGACCTGACTTTGCAAAACTGGTCTAAAATGTGTGTTTTTTTAAAGGAATCTACAACTAGTGCATGGATAAAACATTACAGCCATTAGCATAGTTTTCTCTCAGTTTTTACGTTTATAACACAGATTTACAGAGCCATAAAACAACAAGGGTTACAGTCATAAAACATGAAGGTATCTGCTGAAGACTGCCATAATTTAACGTTCTAAGAGGAACGCAAATTTTCAACTGCATCACATTTAACACCGCATTTTCACAAGTTCACTTTTTTTAGTTATCTATTTATTTTTTATTTTTTTAAATCACTGTCCATAGACAATATTGACTTGTAAATGATTAATTAACAACCTGGTCAAAATAAAGTTCTTTATTTGAAGCACAATTCCACAAGAAAGGTAACTAAAACTTACTGAAAAGGTGTTTAAAGTGCTTTACTGAGCTGAAATTTAAACTTTAAACTGATTTTGGTCCCTAAGAGCAGCAAATACAAATAAAAACGATAATACCATTTACTACCCAGATCAAGAGTTTATAATGCAGACTATTTATTTATTTTTTTAATTTTTAAGTGTCAGAATATTATGGTTAATGCAGTAACGAGACGGTAGGCATATTATTGACATAGGCTCCATGACATGACATGGCTTACCTTGGGCATGAGCATGCTCGACCTCAATGTGTTCAATAATATATTCATCGGTCTTCCTTTCCTCAAGATACGACTGTACACAATGATGCATTCCTTTGTGCCGATATATGTGTCTCCGTCGATCTGGAATGCCATGTACGCACTGTTCACAATTTGCACAGACGTCTTTTGTTTTCAATGTATCTGCGATGACTCCTATAAATTGGGTGCGTGCGACATCATTGCTGTACGTCGGGTTTACGTTCAAGCCATTTTTCTTCATAAGAATTATTTCGGACTTGAATTTAGTGAAGGGGAGTTCTTCTTTTGCAATATTGTAGGCAACGTTAAACTTAATTCTCATCTCGGCCTCGTCTGATGATCTGTTTGCTGCTGCCTGCCGCTGTAAAGGTACGTTCACATCGAACGCGGTTCGCGCAGTAAGCGAGGAGGGTTTCCATGTTAAGTCAATGCAAAGACGCGTTTGCGTGCGTCTGAGGCTTCAGCGGCGCGGTAAACGCGAATTGAGCGGCGCGCTTGCCGCGATAGGCGCGTATTGAGCCGCATGAATGGGTGATACGCGTGTTGTGAGCCGCGCGCAGGAGGCGGACCGGCCGTAGACGGAGTTTCGTTTTTTTTTCCCCCTCGAACTAAGGGTCGCACCGGTGCAACCTTTGATTTTTTTTAGTCGCACCATTGAGAAATTAGGTCGCATATGCGACCAAATTGGTCCCACTCTAGAGCCCTGGAACATATTTTGTAATTTATTTATAGTTATAGATGGTAAACCTTTATTCAGTAGAGTGGTCTGAATGTTTCACCAACTCGGAGGAAATAGCTGAGGGGCTTAGTTGAGAATTAAAGCTGTGAAAACATGTGCACCCGATCTGCTCTTTTCTAGATATCCTTTATCCAGATCATGATCAAGATTTTTTGCCGGACTGCAATAAAGATAAGGAACCTTAACCAAGTAATAAACCTGCACCTTTAAGTGTAGTTTATCATAATGGTTGTATATCTTTTAATGCTTTTGATTTTGTGGCCATTTTGGTTTTTGAAGATTTTAGTTTGGTTTGGTATAACATGTATAAATATGAGTTTGGAAGTTTGCACTAAATTGATGGAAGTATCCACTATCATGAGTAATATTGAACTTAGTATTTAAGTTAAGTGACCTCACACCCATAGCTTTAAGTGTTATCAACATGATGCAAGCTAACATGGCTTAACATCAAATGGCATATTCACTTACAGAAATAAACACATTTTAGAATATCTTGTATAATATAAGTTTAAATCAAGTTTTAGCTGTTTTAATGGAACAAAACATTTTCAACGATAACTTTCATATTCATTAATAAATTGTGTGTTATCGTGCTGAAAGCTACTTGGTCTTTCTCCAAACCAGATGCTAGTACTTTTAGCGTAGCTTAGCATAGATCATTGCTTTTGATTAGATCAGTAGCATTCAAAATTTTCAAATAGTTTGCATACTTTTAATTACCGGTATGCTATGTTTATTTATTTATATTGCATACCGAATTTGGTATAATTCACCTAAATAAAAGGTTGGCAAACTTGCAGAAAAAGTCATTTGGCTGTTTTCCACCAAATAAAATCTACCTAAAGCCATCGGCAATTCTCAAACTGTTTACAACATGGATTTGCTGAAAATCTAAACCACTTTGTTAATGATTTCTTTGATGCGTAGAGTGTTTTTAAAAAAATAAAGACTTTCAATCAGTCCAACATCAACTTTGTTTAAAAGTTGGTCTTTGGGGAAAAAAAAGGTTTATTGCACCTCAACAGAATACAATATCTTAAATATATTGTAAGTCACAAAGTTGAAGCATTTTCACATCCCCTATTAAAAGGCAAGCGCACAGGTTGCAGACCTCTGCTATGGGCCAATATGCTAGAAACTTTACTCTCATTCAAGTGTATTAATCCGGGATCATTGCTGTTTTAACATGAGCACAGAAGCATAATGATATCACAGTAAAACTCAGCTTGCTAGCTCTGGAGGAGGTGAAAAGGCCTTTTTTTTTTTTAAGAAAAATTTACATTTGAAAAAGTTTGAAATTAAAAAAATATTGAATGTTTTTGATACCTCAAGTTCCAGAACTGTGAAATGTGATTATTTGCTTCTTTTGACGAATTGCAATTGACTTTTACTAGACAATAACCTAGATTAATGCATGTACTAAATGCATGAAAGCCTTGTAAAAATTATCTAAAAAGACTTTTAAAAATTATGTAAAAAGTTTGGTTCAACTTGTCGCTACTCGAAACAACAAAGAAAAAATGTGAGTCAATTTCTGCTGGTATTAGTAGTAAATGTAGTATGAATGTACTAAAATAATTTAGTATTTTAGACGTTGAGCTTGAAAGACTTTGAATGCTTTTGACTTTGAATACTCCTTATGTTGCACTGTTCATATTTATATATAAAGTAAAGCAGACCAGTGGGGAGATCCATGCACCCTAAAAGCTTACAGGAAGTGTACACACCTGCTGAAGTTGTCTGGAGATCGTCCAGGGCTCACGTTCATGCTCTCTGCTCTGGGGCTGATGGGCTGCTGAGTTAGATTTCTGGAGATGAGGTCACCAGAGGGATTCGGCTGAGGAAAGAATCCCTCTGTAGCTTCTTGTTTTATCTTCTTTACCCGCAAGACAAAACAAAAAGACAGACGAGAGTGGTGAGGATGTGAGCGAAAAAGAATCCATTTTCCCCATATGTTTTCAGCAAAAATTAAGATCCAACAACATCAGCCAGGCTAAACCTATTTTTTTTCCTCTGAGTATAAGAATGCCCTTGGTTATCTTACCTTGTCAACCGACACAGGCAGCACACAGCGAATACCTGAAGAATATGTGTGGTACGTAAAAAATCTCACTCGCACAAGAGCCAAGTCCGCTTCAGATCGATTCATCATAGACATGAAAGAACAGCTAACAAACATTCAGCTAAACACTCCGAGTTCTAAGAACTTAACATGTGATGAACAGTGGCAAATGGCAACAAAATCACCAGGGTACCATCCTTGTAAAACAGTTTGCCTCAAGATACAATTAAAACATAAACTTCAAGCATTGATTATTCAATAGCAGCCGGATAGGTGGAAATGATGGCCAGCTTTACATCACAAAGCTAATGAGATCTTGCTACAAATTAGCGAAACACAATGGGTACAATAGGATTAGATTGATCTTCAGTCCACTTAGCCATGAAGACTCTGGCGATCAGACATTGGGTGTTATTGATCGTGTCGATATGGGAGCCATTTGAGGCAGAGTAACTGACTAAGATCTGGACGTCGATTGGCTAATGTGATGCAAACAGCACAGAAAAATCTTTGTTTCATTGAGTTCTGTGTTAAAAGGCTTAGAAAGACTGATCATCAAAGGGTTGAGCTTAAGGTCTGACCATGCAAAGGCACAGTGTTGAGGAAGAATCCAAATAGGGCAGAGTCCCAATATTTCACTAAATAAGGTTAAATGAAGCAGCCTCTGTTGATATTCCATAAATTGTGAAAAGAGATCCTACGCCATCGGAGTGAAGAGGTGGCTGGATCAGATTACATAGCTATGCTGACTAGACGCTACTTAAACAATACTGGAACAATAAGTTCCAAGATGTGGACACAGGTATGGACCATAAATAACTACTAGCAGAAATAACCCAGTGACGAACTGACTGTGAATAACGCTACATTACATGACCCAAAACAGAAGACAGGGGAACAGCTGTGGGCTAATCTTTCACACAGCAAACGTAAGTGCAGCTAACGTTTAAGTGTAGATCCTCTATTACATTACATTTGCCAGGTTTATCTGCAGTGTGTAGATGCAACCTCTAGATTCCTTATGTTCTCGTTAACAGATAAATACACGCATAGTTCTTGCCTTCAGCGGTGACAACATCCGCATCTTCTTCTTAAGCTTTGTCATTGGCCAACAGGTCTTTTCTAGGTGCTTTAAATGTAGAAATTGCTGTTTAAAACAGTAAAGTTTATTTTTAATTTGCTCACATTGGGCTGAATAACACATTTTTGGTACAATCGCACCCCTGCTGTGTCTGGAGACTTACTCTATGTAATAGCGCTCATCTGTTAACGTGTATCCCAAGATTGTGTAAAATGTAACCCAAGATTTTTTGGGAACAAATTTATTTAAAATTTTACAATAGTTTTATTTTTTAGTTTACTTTAAACTGCTTTTTAAAGATTTTTTTAACCATTTGTACTAATCTATCAAAGACAAAGTGGAACTTGTTTAAATCAGCCAATTTTATATCTGATCTGATCCTTAGTGTTTTGCTTACTGATCTTGAGGTTTCATTTACTGAAATACGTTCTTTTTCATTGAGTTAATTCCCCTTGTGTCTTAGACTTTCTTCTGGCCATGCACAGCGAACCTTCATCTCGAATCCAGAGGCTCATTTACTGAATTCTACTCAAGTACACCTTTTCGAAAGGCATACTATATCTTTTATTCCTCTGTGTAATTTTATTTCTTTATTCCACTTTGAGTATTGGAGTACTTTTCATTATTTCCTTTATTCACCTTTGTCACTTTGCCTATTCCCTAGGTAAATAGGGTGCTTTTACACCTGACTTGTTTAGTTTGATTCATTCGAACCAGAGTATGTTTTGCTTTTAGTTTGGTTCATTTTCGCAGGTGAGCAAGCAACAACAGATCTAGAAATCAGACCAAAAGCAGACAAAAAAATTGGTCCGAAACCTGCTTGAGAAGATGGTTTCGTTACACAACCAACCCAAAAAAACTCTAGAGTGGTTCTTTTGTGTGGTTTTTGAACAAATACAGCCACCGCATTCGCTTGCGGGTGGAATTGTGGGTTGGTATATGTCTGTTTAGAAAGCAGCCTTTATTGTGACAGCTTGCAGTCAAACTTGGAATAGTTTGGAATCCGAGAATCATAAGCGATTAACACAAATTATATAATAAAAGATGCAAAGGGTCAAAATCAAGCCCGTTGTCCCTGGCTTTAGGTGTTGTTTACTTCTGTGTCCACGTTCATTATGTGCCCGTGTGATGTCACATAACTTTGTTTTCAACTAGTGCGGATTTGAACAATCGGTGTGTTGGAATGAGGACTTAATCTGCAAACGTTTGCAACAGTAGTCTCTCTTGGTATGGACCAAATGAAATAAACTAGAGGATTGCAAAAATTAATTTTGAATCATCGTTTACAGCAATACATTCATCAATCAGTATCAACACTACTGAAACAAATTATGCAGGCAAACCTTTTTAGCATCATTTATTATTGTCATTGATCAAGTGGCATCCATAAACCAAGAAGCTCAAGACCATCCCAAAGCAAAGGTCAGTTAAGTGAAGGTTAATGATAAGCAAAGCATTTCTTTCATGTTTCATCAATATAAAATCAAACCGTAAACATAACTGCTGCTATAATAAGGAAATGTTCAGCATTCCACTCAGTGAAACGTCATCATGATGAGCATATAAACAAATCCAAAAGCTCCAAAGATGGAATCTCTTCAAACATATGAAACTCTCACTTCAACACAATCAGAGTAGATGCCTAGATATCAGATGTTAAGCTCTGTTTGTTTATACTGGTTTTCCCAAAACAAAATGTGGTAATCCAAGCAAGCTAGCTCATCTAGCATTACGTGTAGAGCTGAATGATTTCATTGACCCCTTCTGAAACTGGACACGTCCCGCTGTAGGAGCTGCTCTTATTTTTCATCAAATCACATCATGTATTTTTTCCATCAGCAATTCTCAACCTGTTTACAACATGGGTTTGCAGATTAGACGGCTCTCCCGCAGGCCTTATCTGCTTAAACTCGGGCTGATCAGCAGCTCTTGTCTGTGTAAACAGAGGCTTTCAATAGCTTTGTGTTTCAGAGATAACATAAGATGGTATGTTTTATGAGATGCTAGGAAGGTTGGAGATGGTGAATATCACCGATTTTTCGTAAATTTAAACCAGCACCTTAATATTGTATTCACTTGACGACAATCTGTAGATGTGAAACTTTTTAAAAGACATTTCTATGTGATTATGGACCACAATTTCACATGAAATTGTCTTAAAATATTCATAAAGATACGCTTCCTATTCCACATCACAAGGAAAAGTGGAAGGTTAGAGGATAGAACTTAAGTTATTATTTTAGAATCTGTTGTTTTGAAATATCAAACAGTTTTCCAAATGAATACAATTCTACTTCCTTATTGCAATCATGGTTTTGTGATTTGTGAAATATCTACAAAGCATCCATCCCACCAGTCATCGACTGAGTACACAAAAAGAACTTGATTGTTTACTATGCACTTTGCTCATTTTAGGTTGCCCACCATTTAGCCGTTTCTATTCCCAAACACTTCAATGCTGTTGTTATGCCACTAAACGTGAACTGTGGTATTTACAGCACTGTGGAAATGTCAGATTACCACGGTGGAATTCACTGAGCTTGTGAGAGCAGCCCATTCTTTCATTAATGCAGTATGTCTCAGAGCTGCTTGATTTTATACACCTGTGGCTATGGAAATAAGTGGAACATGCAGTTATTTGAACAATTCTTTTGGAAATGTAGCTAATGTTATTGGAGCTTACCTTCTTTTTCCTTGTAGTTGGTATTGGTTCATCTGGACTCAATGTTTCTGTGTAGAATTCAGGGTTTTCAACGGGAGTGCATTGTGTGACCTAAAGTAGATGAAAGTGTATTTTTATTTTTTTTATCTTTTTAGATGTTTAGCAGTTTAATCACGGTTATGGTCTGTGGGTGAACTTGGGTGAAAGAACTGGTATGTTTGTCAACAGAGAGGTCGCTGCGTAAGCATACATATAGTACTCTATAAATGAGCAAATTGGATTATCAAAATGACTTCAGTGGTAAAGTTAGAGAATGGCACAAGCATAATCCGGTGACCAAAGGAAGAAGCAGATAAAGAAATGAAAGTAAATGAATTAATAATAACTCCATGTACTACTACAAAGCTGAAACCCCAACTGTGAAAGTACAAACGATTCTGGAATTGCACATGGGAAATCTTGAGCATTGTTTCTCCACATGACCACTCTGCTTCCATACAAGGAGTTTGAATCTACAGAAACAGCATCATTGTTTTGAAAGCATCATGCAAGGCATTTAAGAGGATCATGGCTCATGCTGCTTCATGGAGAGAACATACACAAACATGAGGCCAATCCCAGACGTCCAGCAGATACACAAACATGCTTCAGAGCACGTATGGTACATACACAATTAGCGTCATACTGCACGCAAGGGCATCATTCAATTAGAAAAGAAAATTCAATTCGTAGAGAAGAGGAAGGCCTCTCTTTGTGCATTTAGTGGCAAACTGACTTTGAAAGTAACATTTAGAGAATATTGGAATACTTGCCTATAGTGTTCCTTCACAAAAGCAAATATACTCTTGACACAATCACGTTATACAGTTAGTGACTTCTCGTTTATCAAGATGGGTTCTTGGCACAAGCTACTGTTGGTCTGTTCTTCATCTTTCACTCTGTGTTGTTGCTCGGGGCAAAAGCAAACACATCCCGTTGTCCACAAAAACACCTTTTGTGTTATGCGCAGGGGTGTAACTTTAATACCCATCGGAAAGACAAATACATCGCTAGCTGGGCCTTTAACAGGAAATAAGGTCACAAGAATCCAAAGTCAGCATGATGTGAATACCGAGAGCTTTAGGATCTCAGGGTAGCCTCTAAATTTATGTCTCATTTTGAGGGAATCATTAAAAGTCAAAGTCGTGTCCATTGAAATGTGCTAATTAAGGGATTGCATATTAACTATGATAGCGGAAGAGAAAGAAGAAGCACCCTCACCTCTTGCTTAATCAATGCTGCCGTGACCATTACTATATTATTATTGTTATGTTGCAAGTGAAAATATATGTGCACTCTCTAATTGTTTAAATGTAATTTCTCAGTCAAATGGCAACTGTAATGACGCACACGTGCCCATTCATACCTGGGACTACTGAAATATAGTGGCATAATATATCGCTATCGTGGCAGTACTGGGGTAGAAATTCAAGTCTTATTTAGTTTTTAGTGATGGTGTTTCTAGTCACTTCTGAAACTTCTTTGTTATCTCTCTGTTTTGTTTAATATTTACTAATATACAACTTTTCTTTACTTAACTTTTTAAAGAGAAACAGAAGGAACATAAAACAAACTCTCTCCATCACGTATTGTAAAATATAGGACCTAATGCAAACATTAGCTTTGCCCCCTTGTGGGTGGATGATTTCTAGCCTTCTTAATTTTGTAGTCTCAAAATGTTTCATTTATTTTTACTCATTAATAAATAAATTGTTGGTTATAATAATTTACCAAAATATTGTTATACATGTTGTATTGTGGACATAATATTGTTATATGCTTTGTATCATTACACCTCTTTGCACAAGATTTTTTTGTTTTTTTGGTAAAATTACATTTTTTCATTTATTTGCACCCTCTATATGATCAGATGTGCTACATATCAAAGGAAACTCTTACAGGGCATTGTGTTGAAAGAAAAACACTTGAAATGACTCCATTGCATGACTAAATAAACAGCCTTTGATTGACTTAAGACTTGCATTATTAGGATTAAACTGAAAGCCGAGTCTTGTGATTGGTACCTTTCACCTCGGGGTGAGAAGGGTTGTTTTTAAAGAGAATTTACTGTAAGTGCAAAGGCTGTGGAAACATACCCACACTCTTTCCATCCACCAAAAGGCCTACACAAGTCTCCACAAACACACACAGTATCACCCGTACCTTCAACTTCTTGACACGTGGGACATGCGTCTTTGGGAAAGGAGTGTTGGATGACTTCTCTGTGTTTGCATTGGCTTCCTGGGAACAGAACAATGCACTCATGGATTCACATGAAATGACATGTACTCCCTGAATATGGAAAAAAACGCTCAGAGCGCATGACTGTGGAATATAAGTAGAAAGTGCCTCCATGTGATAACTGAAAAGCAAATGCTGTTGATGGTGGCGGGAGACAGAGAGCATAACAGCAACAAAGCAAGGTCAAGAAAGCAATCTCTGCATGTGACTGCTTGGAGAGAGCAGCTTGATTTGGGAGGAAAGTGCTACTAGATGGACTTTTTTTCACAATGACTTTTGTATTTAACCAGTAAACTACTATAAATGTATCTCTAATTGAATTCAAATCAAAGTATTTTTCAGACTGCCTCATTACAACCGAAGGGTTGGCCAGGGCACTGAACACATGCCAGAAACTTGCACATAGCTCATGACAGAAGTAGGAAAACACAAAAATGACAATTTGTTTCATAGAATACAAAGAGCAGGATGAAACATCCCCCACCCATAAAAGATTAACGTACCCTTTGTGATTTTTACATGTTGTGGTGCCATTTTGTTTGTTATTTGCTATACATAAAAACCTTTATATTACATATTTTGATAATATTTATAGCGTTATGTCAGTATTAATAGAAAAAACGTGATAGAACATGAATAAACCTTGCAATGCATGATCACTCAATAAATTTCTAAATACAGAAATGCCATCACCGTATTCCTCAAAATTGTAAACAAAATGCTTGTAAATCACAGACAATTAATTTGGAGGTTGAATGTTTAGTTTCTGATATACACTCCAATTTTTAAAACAAAAGTGCACAATTTGCAGAAAACATACCATGAACATCAAAAAACTTTTTAAAAATAGTTTTTATAGTGTTATTATAATTAGAATAGCATTGTATTAAACAAGTCATCTATATACACTGTATAATCAAGTGCGATCCAGTATTTTTCTGTGGTCAAAACTGCTCGGAAAGTGAAATCACATGTTTTTTGAGGAATATCATGGGAATTCATATTCACAGCATGATGATGAAAAATCCTGCAACATCTTAATGTTTTGTTTTTTTGCAAACCTACTCTAGAAGAGACATTTTTAATGCTTGATACGTATGTCTAACTGTGCAAAAATAATAACCGGAACAGGTGTAATAACCTGAACGTTAACAGATTGTGGATAGATAGATTAGTACATAGCATCAACAATATAAGCGTTCCAACATTGAACAATGGTGTAATCAATACCTTCCACCTACTGTGAACAAGCTATTGCTTATTTGACAATATATTAAAATGTCCATGCTAACATTATTAATGGACCTGATAAAATTCACCTTTCTTATTTTAATAAACTAATGAAACATTTGCTCTAAACATTTTATATTGAAAAATATAAATGTTAACCAAAATAAAGAAGAAATCGTATTAATACAAAACCATAAAATATAAATGTTTACATATAATTTTTCAGTAAACAATATAAAAGGTCTCCCTTTCTCACAAATAAAAGGTTCTTTATTAAGACTTTAATCAAAGCATGTTATATCCAATAGATAGCATTGTTTCTTAACCTCTTAAGCCCGAGAGTCCCCGGTACCGGGGACTTGCCCCCTTGTGCGTTACATTTTCACTCATAGCTCACGAATACTGAGAATAACCCACACATATTAAATACTGTTGTGTTCAGCGGAAACTCCTCTAAAAACGTTTCTAATTCAATTTCATATCCGTTAACCACAGCTCGAACGCCATGCAAATAAACAACAACATGTCCGGAGTATAATTCATGACCACGTTTTTGTTTATGTGCGATATGTATCCACAATATAAACGGAAACACCCAAACCATTACATTAAATGAAAGCTAACAACCAGCTGAATCCAGCGACATGCAACTCATTTACATTGCATGAAGTATTTCAGAGCAGGGAGCGAAAGTTCCCCGAAAAAACGCCAGCAAAAACCAAGCAAGCATGTAAATCTTGTCTTACCTTTGCCGTTTTTTCAACAAAAAGTTATTTCCATAGCAATAAAG
>SRMA01026052.1:70116-117456 GCA_007224835.1 Danionella cerebrum
GGTCTCCTGTTTGGGAACACTTTGACTTCTCTGTTAAAATACATACAGTGATAGACGAGTGGATACATTTAAAGTTGAATAGCGACATTGTTCCACGGAGATCGGGCAGGCAACACATCTAGCATTTTCTACTGCTGGAGATATTGTCACTGCAACCAGATCTGTGCTCTCTTCAGAAAATGTGGATAGGTTCATCTTTTTAGCCAAAAACTTAAAACTTGAATAGTTAGTTTTGTTGATATATAAGCTGAAGCTGTGTAGTTTTTAATAGAGTGCAATTTATTTAAAATATCACCCAAATGTGTCACTTTTATATATTTTATGCAAGAATTCTATTGTGTATTGGCAGCTTTTCAAAATAAATATTTTGTAAGCTCTTATTGTTTTGTACCGAAAATGAACCGAACCGAGCTCTCCAAGACACTTCACTGAACCGAATACGATTTTAGCGTACCGTTACACCCCTACTAATATCACAAAAAATAAACAATCTATTCTAACATTTTACTATCATTTGTTTTCAAATTATCTATACTGGAGTTGTGTTAGTTTAAAACTTTTACATTTTAAATAGAAATACCAAAATTTGTACTATCAAACACTTTGACAAAGTGTGAATATTGAAAATGAGCTGCACCCCCAAAAATGCAATTATTGACTGGTGAGCTGATGTAGCCATAAAAAATATATACTTTGGTATCCGTGTGCTTCAGAAGTAGTTATAGAAGATGAATGAGGAAATGTGTTTTAAAAAAAGGTCTTTTTAGAAAAATTTAGATCTGAACGTCTGCGTAGTCGGTTACTGGGGGTGGGACTTACTGGAAGACGTTAGGGCCAAACACAGTTGCAAGGTTGCTTGCAGTCATTCGGTTGTGGGCGTGTTCCTCCTCCACCTGGCACAGGAAGTGACATAAGTAGCGCAGGAAGTTGTAATGGAGCTCAGGCAAAAGGTGGAGGAGCTGGCGGATGTCACTGCAGAAATCAGCCTCATTGGAGTCTGAAACAGCACGAACAAATCAGCTGTGATTCCTAAAATACTGTCATAAAATATGTATTAAAGTTATCTGATTCAAGTTCCGCATGCCAAATTGTCCTCCCGTTTTTTATTTTATATCCCCTTTGAGCTAAGGAACTAATAAGATAAACAAACACTTACCCTGGTAAAGCTGAAGGAGTCGTTTATGGATGGTGGGGTGGATGAGGCCTTCAGGAAGATCTCTCAGAAACTGCTTCAGTAAACTGGCTACAGCAAACACATCTGCTTCCTGATCCAGATCTACTGCTTCTCCAGCATCAAACCTCTGACGCAGGATCTCCACCACCCGAGCGCTGCCGTTGACTCTGAACAAACCCTCATGATGAAGACCTGAGATGTTCGGAGGAGAGAGACAAAGCTCAAGGATCAGGTTTCTAGATAAAGGATAGGTTTTCAAAAGGATTGATGACTGGTGGCTCTATTCCTAGAAAATAATGCACACTGAGGTGGTTTTTCAATCATGATGGGATGAATTCCCTTTTCTTGGAGTTCAGTGTACTGGTGTTAGTTAATCCACTTGTTGCCACACCCCATGCCTTCATTCAGATGTTTTATTACAGGTTTTGTCCTCAAGACACTCATGATGCATTTTATTTTAGTTCACTGAAAGCTGTTTGTTTTGTTTGAGTGTCGATAGAAATAATGGAAAGTGTCCGGTGAAATCTTGAAAAAAACAATATATGTACGGTAATTCTTTTTACTTTGTATTGTACTTGAATAAACTTTTCTGATTGTTCTTTTTTTGCATTTTCATGTAGGGCTCCGCCTCAAGTGCTGATTGACAGCTGACAGAGCGATTGTAAAATAAACAGACATCTTTTACACACTTGTCTTAGTGCTGCACACTAATGCCCCCTAGTGTTTGCCAAATTATAGAAACAAACAGAAATTTTGATATCAAAATACAGAAATATCTTGACTGGCACCAAAAAAATGCTCCAATAAATCCTGGTGTTTGGTGTATCAGCATGACTTTTAAAACCTTCCTAAGCTGCTTCCCTCGAGATAATTTGGCCAGTTTGATCTGAACCATTTGTTCAGTTCAGTGAAACTTTTGTGAAAGCGGCTCCACCCAGTGGAAAACTTGTCCAAACACAGCCTTCGTTTTTTTCTAATTTATAATTTGTGCCTCACAGAAGCAAAACAGAGTTCCCATTTTTATCATTGCCAACAGTTGTTCAAAAATGCTATCAGCTATTATTTTTCGTACAATCGCATGGTGCAACAGTTAATTTTTTAATTGAAAACAATATGGTTAACTTCAATTTTAACCTGAATGACAAAAACTCAATTTTTTTTTTCACCCTACAAAATTTCTGTCAGGAAAATTCACATTGATCTTTTGAAAAACAAAATAAGCTCTAACTCAATTTCACTTTTTTTCATCTGCGTTTGCTTTAACATATGCAATGTTTTTGTGGGCGTGTCCAGCCTTGCCATCCAAGTCTATTTGTTTTATGTTCATTTATCAAAGCCTGTACATTCAGGACTCAGCTCTGTCATGTGGAACTAATTCACAGTGCCACAGTTTTATTGTGTCAACTTATTCGCTCCAACTTTATTGAGACAGTGTGGTTGATCAGAACCGTGATTTGTCTTCATACATAATGTTCCTAGATAAAGTTTGTCACTGTAACCAGTGAAAAAAACAAAGTTAAGTTTATCGAATCGCCCTATCAAACCTAGAGTTCCAAAAGAAGTCACAATTAAATTCCAATTCTAATAATTAATGGAAATCTCCATCTATTAGCACATTCTCCTTCTTTCTGGCTGTCGAGAGTCTTAATCCTGATAGGAACATATCAACCCAGTGCTTGATTTCTTGCACTGGCTTCTATTTATAGTGAAATATCCAAGACAATACATGGTTTGGACCTTAAATTATATTTTACCAATACTCTGGATCTTAATTCCAGTAAAGATATGAAAAACAGGTTCTCTTAGTGTTTTTGAATCAGTAAATCATTATTGAATCATGGCATAGTATCACAGTAATTAGGATTAAAGTTGTGAAACAAATGCAGAAAAGCTTACGCCACTCAAGATCAACTGAGTGAACTTCTAAACCTTCATCAAAGCAGCTCTCATGACATAAAGGATTTGAGAAGAGTAATCGGATGTGCTGAGATATGATTTGCTTTGGATCATGTTTCTTGAGAATATTTCCCTGGACTTTTGCAACTGAACTTTCTGCACCTCAACTACATCATAAAAGTCAACAATGAAACTCAATGTAAAGTAATAAAAGTCAACAATGAAGCTTTTATCAGAGATCATAATTTTTTGTGATAGCTAATCATTTCAAACCAACAAATCAGACACGCACGAGCTCACACCAATGATCCGACTCTTACCCTGTTTTTGCAGATACTCCACCATGCTCCTCACACCGACAGGAACGCCATCTTTCACTTTCCCCAGATCCCTAAGCTCCTGGAGGGTCACGCAGAACATCTTCCTCCCAGCCGGACAGGGTCTCATCATCCTCTTCATGTCCTCCTTGATCTGGACGGCCGCCTTGTTGTGCTTGGAGAAGCAGAAGAGGAAAGAGCAGTCTACCACATCTACTGTTTGAACTTTCTGCATCATTAAAGCTTATTAATCTGCATTTGTGTCCAAACGCTCCCCTTCGGATCTGTCACAGCATGTGTCTGTGTGTCTACGTCACAAGAGGTTGCCATGCACCTGTATCCAGGTGAGTGTAAACACACAGCGAGGGCTGAGAGCTGCAGGAACGCAAACCTGCTTTGCTTTGAGAACAGGTGGGGGGGGGGGGTGTCTATTACAGTAAACTTCACATTTTTTTCTCTTCCTGATTATTTCAGTTGGAAACATGTTTTCCTTGATGTTGGTTATTAAGCGGAATCTCGTAAAAGCTCTGTATAATGTAACTAAATATTACAAAACAAAAAATATTCAGTTTTAAATAGCAATCTACTTGCAACTTAGTCATTCATTCATTCATTTATTCATTCATTTTCATTACTGCTTATTCCCTTTCAGGGTCACGGGGGTCTGCCGGTGCACCGGCAAGAGGGGAGAGGCAGGGGTACACCCTGGACAGTTCGCCAGTCCATCACAGGGCAACACACCTAAGGGGAATTTAGCTTATTCAATAAACCTATCGGCATGTTTTTTTGGGGATTGTGGGGGAAACCGGAGCACCGGGAGGAAACCCACGCAAGCACAGGGAGAACATGCAAACCGGCGAGCCTCGAACCGACGACCTTCTACTAGGGCTGGGCGATATATCGATATTAAAACATATATCGATATATTTTTAAACGAGATATGAAATTTGACCATATCGCATATATCGATATAGGCTGCGTAGTTCAAACTGCGCTGTGAGCAAACTGCTTTAACCCGGAGCTCTCAACACTACTTCGCGCCCCTTTCCACGCCCCTCCTCTTTCAGGCACAGAGCAGGGAGGGGCTGGACTCTGGAGCGGACAATCCGCCGGCACTCTTCAACAAACATGGAGGAAGCAACAACATCTGCTGAGCATGCGGAGAAATTAGTTGGTAAACAAAAAAGTAGCGGCTCAGTAATATGGAGATGGTTCGGATTCAAAGTTTCTGATGAGAAACAAAACCATGTCATATGTAGGGAGTGCCATAAAGAAGTTACAGCCAGGGGTGGAAGCACTACAAATCTTTTTCACCATCTAAAACAGTGGCACAAACTGCAGTATGAAGAGTGTGTGAAACTGCGCGCTGCCGAGGCCCCAGCTGCAAGCCAACCGCAACCCGCAAAAGCTCCAGCCCCGACACAAAGCTCCCTTCAAGCTTAATTTTCCCGCGGTGTACCGTTGTTGTGCCATATTTCGACTCCCCGGCAGATTCCGACTCCCCTCTTGCGTGAACGCGCATTCAATCACGTGATTACACAGACTAAGCCAATGAGAGTTCACATAAAATGTTTACTTGTGAAAAAGTTTTAATTTTTACTTTGCTTATATGCCGCGTAGATGTCAAATTTGCCTAAGTTGCTTACAGCATTGAATATTTTAATAATTTATGAATGTTAGATTTATGAACTTTAGATTTTTATATTTTATTTGCGTATTCAAATATATTTATATTTTATTCCCAAAAATAAGGCAACAGCTGAGTATTGTTTCATCCGGCCAGTTTAAATAAAACTACTTGTGAAATGTCATATTTGGGTTTGACTGTGACTAAACAATTGCTCTCACTTTTTGATAAAAATATCGGGATATATATCGTATATCGATATTCAGCCTAAATATATCGGGATATGACTTTTGGTCCATATCGCCCAGCCCTACCTTCTACCTGGAAGGCCACAGTGCTACCCACTGCGCCACTGTGCTGCCCTGCAACTTAGTTACTTCATAAGTGTTTCACCATTTTATGGCAGAGCTTTGTTATTTTTGGAACTCAGATTATGTGAAGGTTTCTCAGGAGGCTGTTTTCTCTACAGTAGTCTTCAGCTGACCCGAAACAAGGACTGATCTAATACGTCGCTTGTAGCGGGGTGCGTTGTTAGAGGCAGGGAGAGAGCGTATCTGGGTGTATTCATGAAAAACGACACCATTCAGCCAATACAGTAACAAAACTAATTGAGGTTCATTGAGAGTTCTTGTTCAAAATTTATACATAATGTATTCAAAAAACAACCAACACAGCATTGACATAAGGAGACTTTAGGTACTATAGTGTTGTCTCTGTAGAACTTTGCTTTTCAAAATAATTATTTGATCAATTCTTGATTCATGCTCAAACTGACCTTTGTTTTTGCTAATTGGTTTTTCTTTGTGAGTTGAGTTGACCGTTGTTTTTATGCAAAATAGCTGGATTTGTTGGGAAAATGGTAGTTTTTACATCCATTCATGAACTTGACTTACACCTTGCTGAAACATTCTTTGAAAAAGGAACCAATTAGAAGCTGCTTGCATGATGAGCTACAGAACAGCGAGGGAGTGAGTGAACTCCTCATTCACTAATAGCCTCTGAAAGCACAGCATTCCTCTGCTCGCTCAATCGAGGGGTGCATTCAATCTGTTTGTGGCAATGAATATTGATGGAAAAAATTTTGATGAAGCAAAGCAGAAGCATCAGAAACTCTCAAACATTGTTACATTTTTGGGATTTCTTTGTATTACAATAAATATGAACGCATGTAAATGAATATTTAATATTATATATAAATATATATATCCTGTTTAAAATATCGTCCAAGTCTGTTTCGACGCTCGGATGATCTCCAAGAGCATAGACTGGAAGAGTCATTTCTCATTTTTGGGTGGATTATTTCTTGAGCAGGTTTTCTGCTTTCCTTTCATTGTCTGAACACTCTATGCATGTTTTAAGAAGTTTTAAGATTCTATTTTTGAATCTTTGCCCCGCCAAATCAATTCTAGTTTTAGAAGTTTATTTAAGATGATATATTTAGAAGGTTTTTATTTTATTATTTCTTTTTATGTTTTTTGACTATTGATGAGAGAGTCTGGAGTCGTGCATAACCTACGAGCTTGGGACTCGTTCCCAAAAAGCCAATCGCCCACTATACCAATGAGATAGTCAATAGCAAGTTCTTAAGTTAAAACTACTGCCCTTTTTAAACCATATTCCTGAAAGAGTAAACCATTTAATTTAAGTACTTTTAACTTGTTAACACTAGAATTTTACTATGGGGGTAATCTGAATTGTGTTTAATTTGTTTAAGTGGACTTTAAGATCTTAAGCTGCTTTGAGCCCCTCATGAGAGACCCACAGCACCAGATGTCTATGAAATCAGTCCAAACACAAAAACACTCAGATCTTCACAACACGAGTGTTCACACACAGCTTGCCATTCATAGTCATTGAAACCAATGCTAAACTTACACAGAGATGCTAGATTCCATGACAGGTACAAACAGAACTTAAATTCAGTTTAGACAGTCTATCTTAGAATAATGTAAACAAATTTGTTTTATGTATTTATTTATTTATTTATTTATTTGAGATATGGTTCTACAAACTCTAGGATTGTATGGCTCACACAATGTATGTATTTGTAAAAAGCTTTCATTTGGTAAAGCTTGGGTTTGATCAGAATCAGAAACGTCTTTATTGCCATGGTCAGTGAAACAAGTTTCAAGGACTAGGAATTTTTTTGGGCAATGGTGCAAAACAAAGAACACATACTAAATAATAAAGTGAAGTATGCATAAGTAAAATAAAAGAAATAGAATAGAATCTATTTTAAAAAAGAGAAAAAACTGCTATAAACAATATAAACTATACAGTGAAACTTTCCATTCCCATGGAACGCAAGAAGTGATAAAATGTGTTCCTTAACTTGTAGTGTAATCACTTTGGATAACAGTGCCAAATACATGAATGTAAATGTAAAAAAGGTAAAAATCTATTTTGAGTAAATTAATTGACGTTTTTTACTTCAACTGGTAGTCTCTTAAGTTTACTTATTATTAATCTTGCTATGAATAATGGTCGGTAGTGCTGCTGTCTGAAGCCTGTCTGAGTTTGTTTGGACTCCTGTATTCTGGTGCACTCTGAGAGTCCAAAACATGGTTCAGGTGAAATAAAGACTGAGTGACCAACCAATATTTTCCTGTAGCCTACTTTCCTCCAATGATGGGAACACCAGCAGAAACGTGTGAAATATCAAATCTTCAAAGTTATGGCTTTCTATCCTCTTGTTTTGACTGTTAAAAATCAAACACTATGTCACATTTTGGAACAATAGTCAAATGTTTTCTGTTCTTAATAGTTACTAACATTTTAAATGAACATTACACAGTTTTAATCAAGATTAATTCTCCATCTCTCTCGAGATAATAAGTAGTGTTTTACCGTTTTTCGATAATTAGCATAGTTCATTGAATCCACTCATATTTTTAATATTTAATTTCAAATGTGTTTTACATATAAATCCCATTTACCGGTAATACTTTGAGAGTCTTTGAGAGTTACATTTTAGTGGGATGCCCCCATAACATTAAAGCTTTTTTAACTTTAAGGCTGATGTTGTCAGGAACAATACATAATTCCAACATGAATTGGATCGGCGTAAAATGATTTGATTTTCCAAAAAAGGAAAATGTTATAGAGGCATTGGGTTTCTGAGGGGTTTTACAAACCCCCTCTCTGCTGGGTAAGAGGATCAGGGCCAGGCTTGTTCATTCATATCTCCTCCACATGCGTGAACATGCTGTGTGTGTGGTCCTGAGAGCAACTGGTGTAGCAGTGCATGCTAGCAACAGCTGCACAATACAGTATAGAAAATAGCATTGAATTTACAGAAAGGGACTAACATAATTTTTTTTTTTTTTTTTAATTGGTTAATTGACCAAATGTTGGGTTAAAATAAACTAACCGTTGCATTACACATTTAAACTCCAATGTTGTTATTTGAAAGCTCTTATATAGAGAACATTCAAGTTTAAAAACTTGGCCTCTAACTGTCATATCCCATATATTATCCCCTGAAACCAGAATAATGCTGTAAAGAAATATCTTCCTACCTACACTGACCTGCATTTATTTTATACCAAGTTGGTGGGCGATGATGTCATTGTGAGTGGCTCAACATAGGACACATTGTAAACAGATGGGAAGAAATGACCTCAGTCCATGACGGCCTATAACCAAAAATAATCCTTGTTTCAAACTTGTTTTCTTCTAGTCAGTCGAGGACAAAGTTATAATCCAATAGGTAATTACTATGCATATTAATATCCAAGCATTTTTAAGCATGTCTCTTGTGTTTGATTGAAAGAGGACGATCTAAATGGTTTGATACTACGGCATAAGTTCAAGATCATCGTCACTCTGATCCCTGAAGATAATGATTATAAACACAGTCCCTCTGCCTTATAAGGAGCTGAGCAGCAAGTTTTAGTACTTACACAAATTGCTCCAGCCCCCATCTCCTTCTTTATCCAGGAAGATCCTGCAGTAAAAAGAGTGGATTCTCCAAATTCCTGCTACTTCTTCAGTGATACTACATCAGCGTTCCATAGTGAAGTCCATAGATGATGATTGTTTTTAGTTTGTTGAGTCAGACGAGAACCATAGCGGTAAACTTGAGAGGCTAAGCAGAGGAGTCAGCCTCCCTTTCCTAAAAGCTTAGTGACTCCTCAACAACTGAAATCTGAGCCCTGCTACTCCATTGGTTGCTACTACGAGTCACATGACCACCCGGCACAAACCTTTGAAAGAATCTCCACATGGGGTGAATGAGAGGAAGCGGCATCAATTAGCAATTCAAAACCATTCGGGTGTCAGTGGAAGTATTGTTTAGATGTTTAAAAATGTTATTGGTGTATGAGAGTGTCTTCTAAGTAGTTGTAGCCATGTTTTTGTTGCTTTATCTCCAGTTGAAGTGAGGATTCAGAATGTAAACAGAGGACATTTGCATGCACAGACTTGTGAGCTGAAGGGAACAGCTTTCGCATACAAACAGTGTCTGTGCCAACAAGCACAAAGACAGTTTTCAGAAGCTGCGCTGGATGTGGAAATTACTAAGTGGGTAAAAAATTGCTAGAGGATTTATTGATGGCGCAGTGGGCAGCACTGTAGTCTTCCAGTTAGAAGGTTGATGGTTCGAGGCTTGCCAGTGACCTTTCTGAAAAGAGTTTGCATATAATTGCAATAATCTAAATTCCTCTTAGGTGGGAATGTGTGTGTTGCTGGCACCAACAGACTCCCATTACCTTAAAAGGAATTAAGCGGCAAGGAAAATGAATGAATGAATTTGGTGAATATGAGGGCCTGTCTTCATGTAGCTGATTATTTTTCTGTGTGGTTACGCTGTTTGTACACATGTAAACGAACAATGTTTTTCATGTAACAGCACATTTCTGAAATTGCAGATGCTGTGCAGGATAAAGCACCTCTACCTAGACAATTTAAATGATTTTTTCATTATTTTACAACATATTGTATTTGACATTGTGAATATTTTCATGTTTAGGGTCACTATATAGTCTTTGCGTAAGTAAGATGTTTATAACACATTTATGATCACAAAACATATTGCCATAATTGCTCATTAAACAGAGCAACTCATTCCAATAGAAACTAAAACTAACAAATTTTTGTACATTTTTTTTCTCAGTTTTATTTGTTTTTTTTAGTGTTTTGTAAATATTGAACCCCAAACAATTCAATCATGACTCCTGCTATAAACTACAAAGAGAAACAAAATGGCTGCTGCACCCCGATCCAACCAAATGTGACTTCACCACCTTTCGCACTCAAAATAATACTTGTGCACATTTTTTTGATAAAATACTCATGTATTTTTTTTAAATATTTTAATATTTACTGCTATAGGCTAGTCATTTCAGTTGCATATGTAAAATGTATAATTATATTTACACAGTATGCTGTTTATTCAAACACACAGTTGTTTCTCTAAATATATGTTTTTAGATATAATGCCAAACATATTATAAATTGTAAATGTTTCTACATCTGTTATTGACATGACTAGGTGGTGCAGTTCAAGGCACAGTGCTTTTTTAGGCACAGCATTTAAATATGCTCTAGGCTCCGTTTCCATGTGGACAGTGAAAACGAAATGGGTTTTGCAAGTGAGGTTTGTCATCATCGTCACCAAGACCAAGTGTAATCGTGAACGAAGCGAGGGCTGTTGCTGTTTACTGTACTTTCATGGCTTATAGCAGGTAGAGGATTACATGCATATGTCAGTATTATTTAACTTTCTTATGTGTTTACTAAGCAAATGGCTATCGTTCATTCTCTAGAAAATTTTAAAACCTGAAAAAATTGTTTTTCAAGTTTAATAAGAAAATACATATAGCTTAATAAGTCATTGTTTATAGGAATATTCTCAAATATCAAATTGTTGTAATAGTGTTACAGTTTTTTAAGATGAACCTATTCTAATATTTATTAGTACCGTTTGCACAGTCATCCGTCATATTCTGGAATAAAAACAACGACTTCGTGAATTCATTAAATATTTAACTTAAAAAGAACATCACATTTTATAAATATGATAATTTCCCACAATTTTAACATACTCAGCGAAAACGGCTGCTGCAAATCTCTCTTTCCAGGTCCAACTTCTAAACAGTTTTTTTAATCTCAAAACAACATCTTGAAAAGTGTTTTGGGTGCACACCAGCTCTTTTCCAGTCTAGCTTTGTTTTCATGAACCAACTGGGTCTGCCATCCAGGATCCTTGGAAACCCTTTTTCTCCTGAGCATGATTGCTGACAAAGCGAACCGTTAGCTTGTCTCCACTGACATTAAGAGTTGGGGCATCAACGCCACACATTTTGCCTGCACAAGAAACAAGAGTTTTATTATGACACTCAAATATTGAAACACCTTTATTATGTTCCTTACACACACTAATGTTTTTTTTTTTACGTCAAGAAACACCCCATGATTAAATTACTGGCGTTGATGCGAGATGTTACCACTTTGATCTCAAGGAAGCTCAGATCACAGTCACCAAGGAAATAATTGGTAACCCACTAGGCCATTTTTGGTAACCCAAAGTAGGCCATTTTGGCATTGGACCTGCTTGTTTTGATCAAAAAAATATAAACATTGGCTCTGAGAAATTCAACTTTATCCCTGACGCAAACATTTTTCCAGGTCGATTTAAACACTACTGCTTGTGAAGTCACATGACCCCACACATTTTTTCTAAACAAAGTGTGCTTTATTTTTTGTTTATTGATGTTCAGTAAATAATCATAGATCACCGTTCATTCTAAAATCTCTCACTTTTAATATTTTTACAGTACAAAACTTCCCTCAAGAAATCACATGTGCAGATCCGCCTTACGTTTGCAAGTGAACATCTAAATGATTCAGAGGAGGATTTTTTATTTAGCCAGGTTCAAGTAGTCTATGTTGGTGAAGCAAAGTGGTGTGATTTTGTCCAGAGATGACAAGATGAAGGATAGTGGTTTTCATTTGATTTTTAGAATGCTTTCCAAACCTGCCGATGACCGATGCCCACAACGTTTGTTTAGTGGTCTTAATGTAACAAATAAATTTCTATCGTCCCTGGTGACTTGCAGTTAAACAATACAGCAGCGTTACGGTCTGTGTTGTGACGACCCAGTCGTTGGAGTTTGTATCAGATATTTTTCTCTTTGTGGGGTTTGAGAAATTGATACCTTGGGACAGTCCAGCAGCATCAAACACCTCCAAATAATCCACACAGTTCCCCAGTAGGTTAGCTCCTTCCAGTTGAAACGTCTCAAATGAAACCCGGATCCTAGTGGCTGAGGGGCTAGAGATCATCCAGGTGCACACAGCTTGTTTTGGGTATTGATTGGGCCAGTTGGGGGATTGGAACTCCCCTTTTTGACCTGTTAAGTGTCCACCACACCCAACCGCAGCTGGAGATAAGGAAAGTAGACATAGACATCAGATGGTTTTTCACATCAAGAAGTTATTGGCATCAATGTGAAATAATACCACTTTGAACTCTAGGCAGTTGAGATCACCAAGAAAACAATTGGTAACACACTAGGCTTTATGTAAAAAACGTTGCTAGAGATGTATGTTTTTATAACATGGAGAAGAAGAAGTATTTGTGTCAAAATACAGTGGTACCCCAAGATACAAATGCTTTGAGTTACGAAATGTTCAAGATACGAAAGGTTTTGCTGGAATTTTTTTGCTTAGAGATGCGAAGAAAAATTAGAGATACGAACAACTACAAGCTGTTCTGCTGTATTTTCTGCATTTTTTGCATGACATCGCGTTGGATTAGGCGTTTTACATGTAAAACTTGCTTCGACAAACGAAATGTTCGACATACGAACGTCCCCCTGGAACGGATTACTTTTGTATGTCCGAGTACCACTGTAATATACCGGTAATTGATATTTCCAAAGAGATTTCTAAAGATCTTTTAAAAACCTAAAAAAATTAGTTGCTTTCAGTGTGGTGTATATATGTATGGCAAGCCTTTTTAGCATTTAACCCTTCAATCTAACTGTCCATAAATAGATGTATAGATAGGAACAATAGCATTTTGATGAGTGATAATTTGGATGGAAACATCTTAAGTTAGAATTAGCACTAATGGTAGCTAAATTAAAGTCATGTCCCTCACCATCTCCGTCAGCCGGATCCACAGCTTTCCACATGGCGTTGAACCCTGTGTCCACAATTTTATCATTGGAGGTGAAAGTTATACTCAGAGTGTCACCTTCAGTTACTAGATCTTTTGGTGGAGATGAGCTGCAGTGGGTACCTGCATGAGACAAATGTTTTATTAATCTCTAGAGAATACACTCATATTTTTGGCCATGCCTCATGAGATATTTCTACCCAGAGATCCAATGGCATCACTGAGGCTGATTTTGTCATTGAGACACAGTGTGCTCTCCTCTAGAGAAAAGTTGCCAAAGTGAAGATAGACATTTTTCCCAGTGGGCACACGGATGTTCCACTGACAGGACGCTTTGTTGCTGTAAGCTTCTGGATACCCCATTGATGCCACAATGCCATCTGTTCCTGACAAATCCTTTAGCCCACCGCAGCCAGAACCTAGAGAGAACCAGCATACTTTTTAAATTCTTGTGTCTTGAATTGATAGCAGTAGAATCAAAATTCATGAAGGTCATACTGGTGAGCTCGTAGATTTCTTTGCGAATGATGTTCTCTATCCAGGGGAGGTAAGCAGAGAAGCGAGTGAAGACGCTGGGCTTCTTGTCAAAGATGCAGCCAATTGGACCAAAACTAGTGATGCCGTGAACCTCCCAGGGAGCTGAGGGGGCATCTTGACACACCAGAGGTCCACCTGAGTCGCCCTGTCAAGTTTAATGAAAGAAATAAGCAACAAAAGAGCCAGGTTATTTATGGTTTGCTAACATAACGTGAGTTCATAAACAGAATGTAAGCTTCAACAGTGTTTTCCAAGGTCCCTTAAAATCATTACGAGGAGCTCAAATAAATTAAGAACCATATACACCAAGAACTTTGGATACAATTGTAGTTCATTGAGCATTTAATGCCACATAATATGGGAATTATTCATTCATCTTCAAACCGGCAATTGGAAAAAACCGGCCTGAGCCTTGAACTGACAATCTTCTAACTGGAAGGCTACAGTACTACCCATTGTGCCATTGTGCCACCACATGGGAATTATACATTTTTTAATTTTGGAAGTAAAAAAAGGGAAAAATGTAATTTTTTACTTTTTAATGAGTAATATTCTGTATTTTATCTGAAATGGGCTGATACCTGGCACACAGACTTGAGCTCATCAGGTAAAGTGTATCCGCAGCAGATCATGGAGCTCTTGACCTGGAACCACCAGTAATCCATGCGCTTGCAGGTTTCAAACGGCACCACTGGCAGAGCTACTTGATTCAGAGCGTCCGCCACTTTAGGAGCCGTTGAGTTACCTGTGTTGAAATAACAATAACTGCGTTTCGAAGGGCATTTCAATCACACATTTCTCACATCAGAGGATAAAAAGATAGAACATTCACGCGTTTTTCAATTGTTAAAACCTTCCTTTGTGTTTGCTAGTGTGCCCTGCCGAACCTGAAAGAAATTATTTGCTTTAAAACAAGCTCCATGGTATTTTTTTTCCATCTTGAATGATCCTCAGAAAAACATTTCTAAAAGTTTTGGACCCCATCAGTGTAGGTGAAATATCTGTTGAAGTTATTTTGTGATGGTACCAAATTTCTAAAATAAACAGATTGTTGGTATGTATTTTAGGATGAATTATAAAACTGTACAACAGAGGGCGCAGTAACTTCAGTGCATTAACAAACTCGGGTTATATGTTATCACCATCCACTCATCCATCCACTTTATAACCCATCGTGGTCAGGGCCACATGGTTCTACTGGTTTCCATCTCCAGCTCACAATGGACAAAACGTGGGATACCACCTGGAAAAGTCGCCAGTCTATCACAGTACAACATTCACTTACTTTTCACGTCCTGAAAAGTACAGACTGTATATGAAACCAGAGTGCACAGAAGAAACCATGCAAACAAGGGAATAACATGCAATTTCCCCCGTTGGCTTCGAACCAGCAGCCTTGTAAATTGATAGGTGGCAATGCTACAAAACGGAAAGTAATCTGATCCAAAAATATTTCAATTTTTAAGAATCAAAACAAAAAAATTCTGTTTTCAAACAATCAAAATAGAAAGTATTAATGTCTAGGTCAAAACGTAGGTCATAAACATTCCATTCATGAAATGGAAAATTTAGATGATATTAGGTTTTAATGCTAATTATATTGTTGATAACTTAAATAAAAAAAAAATCTGCTTTTACTCAACAAACAGCATTCCACGAACAGAAAAGACACTAGATTACAGATTGTCTTGATCTTGATTCAGACCAGCAGCCCAGAGTCCTCTGCTAACCTGTTTCATCTCCCCAGCCGGTGGCGTAGCATTTCTTGCCTCCAGGCAAAACCTCTTCAGATGAAGGCAGACAGGCGAAATCAATGAATTCGGAGGCTGTGACTTCTCCATCTAGTCGTACCAGGGCGATGTCAAACTCCACTGTGGGAACCGTAGGGTACTGGAAGCCCTCGTGGCGATAGATGCCCAGAACGTTGTAGCACTGCTCCGTGGGCTCAGAGAATGTCAGATTGTGTTTGCCTAAACACATCTTCCAGCGATGCAACTCATCTGCATACCTGAGCAAAAAAAAAAGGTTTCTTAAACCTCTTCCATTACGTGATGGTCATCTGCGGTTCGGTTCTTGTACCACAGGCAGGTCTCACACCATTTCAAGGCGTTTGTATCAGACTTCTAAATATTTAATTCAATATGTATGGTATGGTGCAAAAATTTGCAGGACCTCTGCTGATAGGTTGTTCCAAAATCTTAGAGAACTAACTCTAAAACAGACGAGATTCAATTTCTTTGCGTTTCTTTAAAAGAGCTTGGACATCTTTGTCTCGGAGAGACCATTTTGATGCAGCATAACAACCTTTTTCTAAAACTATCTTTGGTAGCAGAGTTTTGCTGTTACTCACCCAGTTTTAAGCCTCTTATACAGTTTCTGTTTTATAAACACCTGTTTGGTCAAATTGATTGATTTAGATTTCCCTTTATTTCCTAAATTTGCTTTTTTATATTTCGGAAACAATTGTATGATTACAATATCTTCCCCATTTTCTCCCATTAAAGCTTTTCACAGCACTGTATACCACATGACCAATAAAAAAGTTTTTTTAATGCTGAATTTTGATCTACTAAATAAATCCAATTCATCTACTGAAGAAGAGAGAATGCTTCTTTGATCACCTGATGAAGCAGTGAGCAGCAGTTAAGACCCAGTTCTTGTGGATAAGAGTTGCACCACATGTATGACCAAAAACAGAAGCTGGAGGGTCACGCAAAACCTTTTCAAAAGCAAAAATGAAATGTTTTTAAGCATTAATGCAGCATAAAAAGGAAAATAGATTTTGTGTAGCGATGTGTTTCTATCACAGTTTGTTTTGACCTTTGAAAACGATCTGTGTACAGATTAAAATTGGATGCCCATAGCCACTAGTAGAAGCTAAATGTGCTTCTAAAATAATGGATTACTTGTTACACTTGTTTCAAATAACACTTTCTGATCTATTCAGATTTTATCCCTATTTCTACAAAACATCATTTTGGAAAAACTGGATGTTGCCTATGTGATAAATGTGGGCTTGTGCTATGTCTAGTGATGAGGGCACTGGAAAAATGCAGAAAAACAAACAGATGAGAACACGTGTGGCCACCACCTGCCAAACTGTTTCTTTTTATTAAATATCTCCCTGCTGAAACAAAAATCTGGACAGGCTGAAATCTCAGAAGTGTGATGTACTTTAGTCGATGAACTGTCCTCTCAGTAATCACAAATAAAGATCATCTAACAACATCTCAAACTTAGCTCGAGCACTGGGACCATTTTTCCTTTCACACTAAAGGCATCCTTAATGAACATTAGAACCATAGTCACGTGTGCCGTCTGTTCTGGAGGGATGTAAGAGTGATGTGTACCTGCATGGAGACCTGCCACGGCCATGAGTGAGGTTTGGCACGCTCTCCGTTTACAATGCGAGTTTCAACCACAGGAGGGATGCTGGGGGTCCCGCAGCGCTCGGGCCAGTCTGGGGAAGATAATAGAGAAATTTTAATTTTTGGGGGGTATTACTGGAACTCTAGTAAAGATAGGTGATGAAAGGGATATTTTGTCTACGGATATTTTTTTTCTTCTGGCTGATACAGTATTTAGAAATCTGGGTAGCTAAGAATTTTATAAATTATTTCATTATCCATCAGTATTTCCCATTCTGTTTAATTACTAAAATATTTTGTCCTGACCCCGTGGTATATGGCGTAAGGTTGTGCAGAGTGACCCGGGTACAAATCCAACTTTCTTGCTTTGTACCTACTGTCCTATCTGTTCAAAATAAAGGTTAAAAAGGCCAAAAATAAATATAAAAAAAAATAAAGACCAAAAAAAATGTCAGCTTTAATAAGAAAGTTTCAATAGAGGGTGTTGTCATCATCAACCTGAATAGAAAATAGACTCCAACACAACTTAAACAAATAAATTCATTTGCCCAACACTCTAAAAATAAAAGGTCTATATAGAACTAAATCTGAATCTTTGGTTCATAGTCATAGGGAGACCTTTTTTGGTGCCATGTAACACTTATCTTAAAGGTGCTATTTATAACCAACCATCAAATTTTTCTGATCATTACTAAAAGTTTTCAAATTGCATATTGGCATACAGATGTTTACTTAATTGATGCATAAAATTAATCACACATTTATGAAAGATATATGCAGTATACAACAACAGCAGTGCATGGTACTAGCATATATGGATTTTCTTCAAGAAATGCAAATTTAGTTTCAATTCAAATTTAATGTCATGATGAAGGTAGACACCAAATTCAAGATTTCCAAATTTCTTAAATTAAAACAGCAACCATCTCTTTGACTAATGAGAGTGGCCGGATTGGGACAGTGTGTGTGTGTCATCAGCCAATGATTGGTCACATTTAATTTGTACCAAAGTAGATACATGATGTTAGTCCTTTTGTCTTTTTGAACTATTTCATCCTGTATCTTTATTTCTGTCGATCGAGTAAGTTATTTTTACAATTATATCAAGAAAATTCAATTGTAAAATAGTTTTAAAAAGTGTAATCACAACTAGATGGCTAAAGTCTGTGTAAAAACTTGTAATCTTGTAAAAGTACAGTTTTAAAAAAAATTCTAAAGCAAAATGGATTGGTTGCCTAGGTAGAATTTTTGGTTGATATGGAGGAGTCATTGACAATACAAATTTTACTTTTTTATCAATTTTACCAAGTTTGGTCCAATGTTAAGTCAATGGAAAAATTCCAGCATTCTCTGTGATTTCTCATTATTTATTTTGTGGTACCAGTCTGAAAAGATATAGCAACTTGTCACGGCTTTACTCCAGGGAACAGATCCACACCAAGGTAAATGATAAAGTCTTTATTATAATGAGAACTTAGGCAGCACCTTCTTCTTGGTGTACGAAACATAAACAGAAATAAACTGAAGATCACTAGAACAGCAGATGGCAAATCAGCCTCAGAACGCGACTAGGAAAGGGAAGCCTCTGGCTGTAGAATAAGCACAGAAGACCAAACCAATAAAACACTCAGACATACGTGACGACTAAACAATAATACTTCAACAAAGGACCAAAGGAACATCACCACCTAAATACCCAAGGGAAAATGCAGAACAGGTGAAGGGGGCGGAACTAATGGATAACAATTGACACAAGCAATAAACCCTAACACAACTCCAGTCAGATCAGTTTGGATGTCTTGACAAGGTTTGCCTGCCGTAGCTTAAATGGTCTAGAAGAAGATGCTTTTTAACTTTTTTTTTTTTAGAAAACGGATAATAATATCTTTTAATAATGTCCAAAATATATTATTCCAACCGCGTTCAGAGTCAGATTCACTCTTCCTAAGGTTATCAATCTTATACTGATACGACTCACTTTAGGAGCAGGGAGAACATGCAAATTTGAAGTACAGTAATGAACATTAAGACTCATTAGAAATTACCTATGATGATGTCGTCCCATGGGTTTGGTGGAGTTGGAGCATCAGTTGGGATTGGCAAAGAAGCATCAGTCGTCCACTGAGCTCGAAAACCTTTGCCCTCGAGGAAAAGGTCCGTGTATAGTCGGATCACAAGTTCATTTGTGCTGCTTTCGATGACATCAGGCATTTTGGAGCCACAGAAAGGGCCTAAAAGAAAGCAAATGCATGATTCCACCCCTCCCCATAGACCTTAAAAGCATCTGAGCATTTAAGTAGATGAGAAAGTACTGGCATAAATCATGAAAGAATAAAGAGTATAAAAATGTCATGGTGTAATCTGATTGAAAGCGCCCCATAAAAAGGCGTCCTTGAGAAGAAGCTTTCAATGACATCCGTGTCTTCACTCACCGTATTTCTTTGCTCCAGCTTTAGTTCCATCGTAGACCACCACATGATCATTGCACCGGCCCAAAAGCCCTGCTTCCTCCATGTCAAAGTTGGTGAATGTCAGTTTGATGGCGTTTTTCTCAGGAACACGGATGGTCCACAGACACATGCTGTTTGCTAGATAGTTTGCAGGCCAGTTTTGAGACTTGATGATGCCTGTCTCCTGCTGAGAGAATCCTCCACATCCCTGGATATCTGTGGGAGAGAATATGTGCACGACTTGAGAGACGCCGTAACAGTAATATAGCCCGACAGCTAAAGGAGGGGATGTTCCTACCGACCAAAAGGACATGTGTTTGTATCTAGTCTCCAGTGCTCTCTTGTATCTATTATTTCCTGCTAGCTTTTGGCATATGTATAGGCCGGGAGAAAATCCCAAACCATGAAGCTACAATTGATCAACTGAGCTATTTTGACCTGTGCCAGTAGTGGGCAGATTCCCAATGACACCCATGTTAAAAGTGCCCAAATATACAGTAGAAAAAAACACGTTTTAAGCCAAGGTTTTTCAAATTAATATCACTAATTCATGGCTGTGATATTTTATCCTGCTTATTTTTCCCATGGTGATGTCCTTCAATGGCTGACTACGCCCAGTTTAAACTACTTTTTCAGAAACCTGTAAGTGAAGTCTATGATATAGACACATGCTCCAAAATCACAATAGTACTTGCCCATAAATCCAGAGAAGACTAACGGTGGTCTGACAATTCCTGTCCCAGCCCAGAAAAGGAAATAAACCACTTTAAAGTCACCAACCCATCTGACAAGTTTTTGGACTAGATAAAAGAGGTGAGAACTTGTTTTAAAACCAGTAACCACTTTCCTGAGAGTCAGCAATGCTTACCGTAATCCCATCATACTGCTTTTGTGAAATCTTTTATTGAAAAACAGGTCCCTTGTCAGCACTAATGGTGCGATGCTATATCAGGGTTTATTCCTGAAATTAGAGCCTTGCCCCAGTTATCGAGTTTATTCCACCCCGTCTACTTTTAGTACTATTTTACTTTTTGCTATCCAACATATCAGGTGACATCAGGTTTGAAAAGTTATGCAATTATGCATGATTAGCTGTAATTTCTATGTCCATTGTCTCCCATAACATGAGTACATGGGATGAAAAAGTAGACCTTATTTGGAAATGTTTGATGTGAAAAACTATAAAAGCCCTACCAATATTTGCATAGTGGGAAAGTAGGTGGGGTTATGTTACACAGTGACGGTTCAAATTTTGATTCATGATTGAGAAACATAAATTACAATTTTCATGCAGATTTAATTTTTGCATCTAATACGGAAACCACAAAATCGAAAAATCAACGATATTAGAGATAAATGGTGGCCACCTTTTTAAGGATGAAATAGTTCAAAAAATAATCCAGAAAATAATGTCTTTAACTATGTAGGAATTTGTTGGACTCTAAAATAAATAAAATATTTAGCATTACTTTTTATACTGGTGATGTAGCCTTAAATATAACAATCTGTGAGATTCAACATTTATTTTCAGCCCAATTTTCAACATAAATGAATAAATATTTGTCAGTAGTTCCGGGTTTCTTATCATTTCCATGGTTTTTTACAACTACCTCAGGTTTCAGAGCCTCTCTTTAATTCTTAAAATGGCAGTATTAACCTAGTATTGCAGCGTATTTGGCAAGTAAAGCTTACAAAATAAACAGATGGGATTACAAATTACAATTTGTTGATGTTCAAATAAATTGAATGGCTCTTCCCGAACCTTGTTAATGAAACATAATTTGCCATGAATATAAACAAACATCATACCGTTTCATACAAAATGCTCTTTCTCTGTGCTCGTCAGGTCAAGTGCACAGCATCAAGAGGAAGGAAACTGAAGCAGAATTGACTGTGAGTTGGAGGAGAGTGCAATGTGTCACAGAGCCAGTGCTGACATCTCAAGTTAATGCTGCCATCAATCAATAACGACAAGAGATGCTTCTCTCACCTCTTTCATCCCTATTGCATCTGCCGAAATGTTTTCATAACTCTAGAAATGCAGATATTTACTGTGAAATATTGCTATTTTCCTGCTCGGAGGTGGATGTAAACTAAAGTGATGTCAATGGATCTGAAACCTCTTAAGTTAGATTTTGGAGCGGCTCAATTACCGTAGCATATTGAAATCAGATGGATGCTGCTGGATGATCTAAAACTAGTGTCGACAGGCTAAGAGTAAGCTACTTTTTACCTAAAACAAAGCTACTATAGGTTATAGAGGACTTTGAAACAAAAAACCTATTCGTATGCTAACAGTGAATGCAAGTGGGACCCACGTGAATTCTGAAAATGTGGAAAAGCTGTTGTATAATTGACTGCTCAAAGCAATTTTCAAAGGGTCCAGTGCACTATTCTGTAGACTGGCAATATTGAAAAGAATGGAGAAGCAAATGGACTGCTGCGATTTGAAGGAGTCACTGGAATTTGAAGTTGCCATTTTGTGTCTTTGTCAATCAGACTTTTAACTTTCGTTGTCCCTTTGAAAATGAGCTCACATGCAATTTGTACGGCAAACTTCCTGCTCAGACATGGGGCAAAGTTGGCGCTTGTAAGGTCATGCAGAGTGAAATCCCTATCGTGCAGTGTGAATACATCGCTCGACTGATAGCTACAGAGAGTCATGACCTGTGAAAATATCAACAAAGCTACTCTAGTCTTTAAACTCTAGCTGAAACATCTTCTTTTTGTGATGATAATAATTTCTGCTTGAGTGAAGAAGCTGTATGATGTGAGAAGCTGGATTAGATACGTGTAAGCTAATGAGTGTCTACGGCAAACCGTTTTACCCTCAAGATCCTCTGGATACACAGCCTCCCATGTGGCGGAGAAGCCTCGGTCGGCGAGCCGAGAATCTGACTGGAAGCTCACAGACAGGTGGTTACTGACGCTGATCAGAACCGGAGGAAGAAGAAACCCGCAGTGTGTGCCTGACAGACAGAGAGGGAGGTTAGCAAGTCAAGGAATTAGCTTAGCATCACAAGTGTAGCATGTAACTGATTCTAGATGCGGTTAATGCAACATGGAGATGGAGTGGAGAAGGGATGGAGTTAATTGGCAGTTTATCACAAACCACAAAACTCATTATCTGTTTCGGAAAAAGAAGCTCGGCATGAAGATGAGATCAACAGGATGTGGATAGCAAAAATGTAAGACGCAATAACTGTGCGTTGACCACAAAGTTTTCATGTGAAACGTTCTCACGATAAACCTGATCTTGGCTTGTGGTTATTACACTTGCACACTACCAGTGTTATGGTAAATAGTGGAAGTGCTTTAACACACGTTTGAGATTTGCTAATTGGTCACTGATTCATTCTAATGGAAGAGTATTCCACATTTTTGGGGTCACTGCTAAGAAAGACTTGGCCCCGTGTTTTGGTGACATACAATATTTCTATATCTGATGAATGTAAGTAGAGGTCAGTGGGGAACAAACCTCAGCCAGGTATTGTAGGGACTTACAAACCAGCAAACATTTCATAAAATGTATTTAAATCCATTATACATCAACTAATTACATCTTTTTACTCATGATTTATTTTAGAACTAAAACATGTTTTATTGTGTATAAAGCTCACTTGTTGATTCAGTTAAAACAACCTATTTAAAGATCATCAACCGTATTTCACAAGTATAGTAACTAATTATTATTTTGCTTTTACTCCCTTCCAATAAACCCAGCTTTTAATCATTTTTCTCTGAAAATATTGAATAATTTAACATTTAAATGTCATTTTTTAGTACTCTGATTATAGTTTCAGGTTCCAAGTTTTTCATTTAAAATGGAGCTGAAAATGTGGTGCTTTAATTTTATATTTTCATGCCTTTTCTTTTATGGAAAATGGCATTTATAGAGGACCCCCCCCCCCCCTCGCTCTCTCTCTCGTCCGCAATGAGATTCATTTTTGTCAGGATTTAGAGCCTCTAACTGTTTTTCTAATACACACATGAGGCTGTGGTACTCTGGAAGGAATTAAAAACAAAGACCGATCGAGGCCCAGTCTCTCTCTGACTGGTTTCCAGTCTTTCTCTACTGTCTTATCTAATAAAGGCATAAAATGGCCCAAAAAAAATCATACAAAAAACAAAAACCAAGACTTATTTGACATTCAGTATTCAGGATAATAGTAATGTTTCTCCAAGTAAATAAATAACCCTCCAAAAATGTCACTAGTAGAAAAATAGTCATGTTTCAAAGCGGATTCAAGGCAAAATACTCTGTGTCTCTGCAGACTGGTTTCTTACCCAGAGCATGCTGTCCATCAGTGACTGTGAGTTTATCTGCTCCACACATTCCTGTTTCTCCCACAATGGCCAGATCATGGATGCCCAGTTTGACCAGGAAGCCCTCGGCCACCCTGATGTCCCAGGAGCAGTTCAGGTTCGCTGGATAAGCCTGAGGGTAATTCATGGAGCTGATCCGACCTTTCCGTCCAAACAGCTTCCCCGGGGAGCCACAGCCGGAATCTGAACCGACAAATCATGTGAGAGTTTACCGTCAGAAGCAAAATGTACAAATGAGGCGACAGCCTTGATATCAAAAGATAAAAAAATGACTCTCTAGTTTGTACATTTTTGGAGCAAAAATCCCATGTCATCATTTATTTTTCCTTCATGTGTTTCAAAAACCTTGTGCCTTTCTTTATGCACCCTTAAGCAGCTCTGAGCATTTTTTCAGTCTGGAAATGTAATTTTGCGTTGTTTCCGGATTACTTTGATTTTAGTTACCTTCTGGAGCTGGTGTTGAGGTCACAGTCGGAGTTCCAGTGCTAATGCTAGTGCTAGCAGGTGTGCTTGATATTGGTGGGGCACTAGCTAGGGTGTATACAGCACTGAAGCCTTTGGCAGATCCGCTGGAATCAGACTTGAAACGCAGCACCATTCTGTTCCCACTAGACTCCACTGGTGCCGGTACCTTGTTTCCACAGAAACGACCTATACAAATTGAGTATTTATTTTGGCTGCTCAAGATGAACACATGGAGGAACACAGCAAGCTTTTCTGGGTCCAGTAAATGTCACCACTCGCCCAGATGAGCGGCTCCCTCTGAAACACCATCATAGATGTCCACGAAGTCAGCGCATTTGTCTGGAACAAGGTCGAAAGCGCTGAATGTTAGCCGGATCTTTTCTCCATCTTTTACTCTGATTATCCACTGAAAAAAAAACAGAACAAATGCAAACTACGTAGACCATATATTGCTGGTTTACATCAATTTTGCTGTATGGTGGTTTACATCAATTTAGTCTGAAATTAGTCTGAAATTATTAGAAGAATAATTCCAGACTAATTTAAAGAATCTCTTATCTTAGATTCTTCAAAGGAACCTTTGCTTTATTGACTTAGCACTGCTTTGTTGACTGTATTTGTCCAAACAGTATTGACCATCCAAACTGATTGACCATCCAACAGTACAAGCAAAAGCATAAAAAAAATATTAAACAAATATACCCAAACCTGGGTCATGCTACTTCCTGTCGCTGATTCTTCTTCAAAAACAATTGACAGAAAAACTCGAAGTCAACAAATTTTGCACATGCGTCAGAACTTGTGAAATCTATGTCTTATTGGCGTTTAAAAAGTGGGGTGTGGTAAAATGACCTGTAGTGCCACCTAATGTGTTTCAGCTTGTAGTGCCCTAAAAGGTTTCCATTAGCGAATGAAATTCAGAACACATGTGTCGGGTACCAAATTATAACTTAAATTTACTTAAATACTTAATATAAAGACTTAAAGACTTAAATATAAGTAATATGGATTGCAACAGGAAGTCAATTATTTAGCAAAAATATTTAATGAACTAGTGCTATAGTAGTACTATAATGAACTCCTCCTAGAGATTTTATTCGTTCATCTTAAGGCATGTGGGAATGTTAAATTGCTTTTTTGACTTCGCTAAACTATGTTGAAAGTGACCGTCGAAATTTTGCCATAACAGGAAGTTGTTAACTCAGCCATGCAATGTCCAATCAAGTCAAATTTGCCATGCGTGTTGAGAGTCTGTTTGAATGAAGCGTTAGAAACACACGTTTGAACATATCTTACTAGCAACCTACAGTGTCAGTTTAACACTTTATAATAAGAAAATCTTATTTGCTGCTGGTTTATACTGATATTTCAGACTGTTTGAAGGACAAGTTTGAAATCTTAAACACTTTTATAAGGTACAAAGGCCTACAAAAAGTCAATTGGAGTGAGTTTGTGAATCCAATAGGAAGACAGTTATTTTACTTGTAAAATTCAGTACAATTCCAGCCCTTGTACATTAACAAATTTCTCCAAGGGATCGTATCTGTTCACCTCAAACTCTATCAGGCTTTTTTGTATGGTTTTCTTAAATTAAGTCAGAATTTTTTTTTCAATTTGTTAAACTAACTGCAACAGTAGCTGCCAAAACAAACTAGCCACTATGATGTTATGACGCCAGAGGTGCGAGAGCCCTTTGATTGCTGCTTGCAGCTTTATTTGACCTTGATTTCATTTACGTGTAAATCAATGCTTTTGATGTGCGAAATGAGACAGATCGTGCACATTGGCCACAATTTGATGATCTCTGGTTTAACCGTCTATGACGGCAGAAATGTCCAAGTAAAAAAGCGTGTAGTGAAAATGTACAAATTATTGGAAACTCGGATCCACACAATTTGGCTTTTAGATACTAAATAAAAAAATCTCCTAAACACTGGGCACAGCAGCAGCGTAGTGGATGGAAAAGAACAAGGATATAAGCTGCAAAGTGCAAACTGGAAATGACGGCTCATGATAAATCACAATCAGATCTAATGGTACTATTGACCACCGGAATCACCTGGTAGAAAGCATTATTGTCATAGTCGAGCAGAGGAAAGCCGGGGGTCAACAGCTCCCCGCGGTCACCTTCAACGATGCCACCGGCTCCGACTATTTCTAGAAGCATGTGAAGCAAAGAGAGGTTTAGCTGCAGAGAGAAGGGGAAGCAGACAACCCCCCTCTCCTCCTCCTCTAGTGCACCCCAGTTATACACAGCACAGCACTGCGTCTCTTTCTAGGTCAGCTGCAGTGAGACTCTTATAAAATCCTTCCAGTGTCTGCCAGAGAACCCTAAAACCACTAAAATCACCAAATGAGAGGCAGAGCTGGCGAGATTATATAATGAGTAGGTCACAAAATATGTAGTTGTTACCGATTCATCACTATACTCATGCTAAATGCAGTGAAAACATTGCTGATTTGCAAAGTCGGTGAGGCTACTTGGGATTATAGAGCTGAATTCAAAATGTAGATGTTGATTTTGTGTGCATTCACACCTGCCTCGGTTAGTTCGACTGAATCCCTTTCTGTTCTGGGTCGTTTTGGCAGGTGAGAATGCAGTCTCATCAAATTAAACTCAGGGTACCCAAAAAGACACATTTTTTTGTGGCTGGGCCAAATAAAGCCAGATGTTTTTCGTTTAATTTACTTTTAACTAAAAAAGTGTAGTGTTCCTTTAACTCAAACATCAAAAATAAATTGCTGATGGATAGATAAAGCTCTGTGATTTTTACCTGATGTTGTCTCAGGGGCCACAGCACGATACAGCGCTTTGAAACCTCTGTCAGTGTGTCTGTCGTTGGTGTCAAAGTAAACAAAAAGGCTGTTTCCTAAGGTCACAATTTGTTTCGGCGAAGAGTAGCCACAGTACTTCCCTGTAGAAGAACCAAGTGCTTAGTATGTACGGCATATTTCATCATTAATAAGATGGAAACTTTAGACAATCATTTTGGTTTCTTTTTAGCAGATTTATACATTCATGCATTTGGCATATGCTAATAACCAAAGCAACTTGCATTGAATTTCACAATATATTACTAGTATCGAGTTCACTACAAAGTCCAGTTCGAACCCATGAACTTTGCGTTCCTAGCTCAATGCTCTACTGACTGAGCCACGGCAAAAAAGCGCGTTCCACTGTTTAGGGCCTACAATGCACAAAGACAGGCTCTAAATCAACAAAAATAGGGTGTTGCACATAGCCAACTGTCCCACAAGAGGGAAACCCTCCTGGTTTTCTTACCGCACCAGGAAACTGAGTAGTATCTGAAAGATAAATGGTGCTCACAACAGATACTGATATATAAAATTGCATTTTATTATGCAAAATTGAATAGTATTGCATTTTTATTATTGAATGTTGCATTGCAATCTTTGAAATTATTTGTTATGTTAATTTATTTTTTTATCATGTGATCATTTATTAACAGATGGAAAGGAACTGTAGAGGATCTTGGAAACATTGGGGAGCCAGGAGACAAAAGACAGGTGGAACCAGGAGATGAGGAGGTAAAGAAAAAGGGGTCCAAACAGTACAGAAACTAGCTTTGTGAGTGGTATACCAGACTTAAAAGGGAGTCGGCAGATGTTGGGAATCTGACAGACCTTGGAAAACACTTTTGAATGTGACATTGGATTGGAGCAATCAGAAAGGGTAAAAAGTAATTTGTCTTTTGGAGGTGAAGTGTCTAATCAGCATTTTGCTCTTGACAAATAAACCAGTTTCCAGTGGCTTTGTGTAGACTATGTCAGAGAGGCCAAAATGGATTAAACTATGAAGAATATTGTCTCAAAAGCAAAGGGATCCCTTTCAACATCGTTTGTCATGTGTGATTTTGCTAAAATGCTAATTAGCCAGAACAGAGACTCACCGATGATGCCCAGTTCATCTCGTAGAGTGATAGAGTCGGCCTCACACATGCTGGAGTCCTCCACTGAGAAGTCCTCAAACCACAGATGGATCGCCTCCAGAAAGAAACCAACAGAACTTTATATTATAACAGGGAGCAACACTTTATTGCATTTTTTGGATAGTTAGCGCCAAATAGTTTGAAATTTCAATATTTGGAAAATATTTTCTCTTACATGCTGAGTTAAAAATGTGATCATTTTACATACCTTCAAAAGTAATTGGAAATTATTTAAAGTTTACATTTAAAACATTTAGGTTCTGAAATGAATTGAATCTGAAATTAATTGTAAGCATCTCAAGAGCATTTCCTTGTAGTTCTTGACCGTCTAGTGTCAACTAACTGAATGTGGTCATGGAGGTAGGGGTCAAACCAGTCCTGTACCTTACTGGCTTCCACTGTTATTTGCCAGCTGCAGCTCATGCCGTTGTCGTAGCTGTTTGGGAAATTACCACTGAAAAACTCCCCCGAAGAAGCCGTGAGCTCCTGCAGACCCTCACATCCCGTCTTCAACTCATCTTCTGTTGACGAAAAAGATCTGTTCATGACACTGAAAAAGTCAACCAATGGACATTTAAACAATGTCTAGTGATAAAAGTATTGAAGATTCTTATGAAATTTATTTATGAGTACATTTTCACAGCATGATGCCTTTAAGATCCTCTATAAGACCTTTTAAATGAATCATTTATCAAATATACATGTAATACAAAATAAAATCTCTAAAAAGCCATGGAAACATAACTGTCTTACAAAACTAATGATTTTTGGAATCACAATAGTATTGGCCGGCAGCAAGTAGTGTCCTTTTGTGTGATTAACTTAATTTTTTTTTTTTTTTGCATCAACACCTTTAGTTCTAGGTAAAATATTTATCTTTTTAATAATGTTTTACCAAACAGAAAACTAAGTCTACTTCCCTGTTTTGGCCAAACATCCCTTCCTTGCTTAATGTTCTATGTTGTTACACCTCAATTGTCTTTTCATGGTATTCTTCATATGTGCAGTTATATTACATTTACATTTTTGCATTCGGCAGATGCTTTTATCCAAAGCGACTTACATTTGAACGAATAAACATTTTTTTTTCTTTCCGTTCTTGCTTTCCTTGGGATTTTAGAGATCCCTTTGATATTAGAGAAAGAGTAACTGGTATCCTCAGGCTGTTCAGTGGTCATTTTTACATTGGTGTTTAACAATTTCTATAAAGCATTTCCACTATTGAGCTGAAATGAATCATGACTGATGTAAGGGCCATCAGTTGTGGTCTACTTTGTCGAAAATGTTGTAGAATTAAATAACAACAAAATGAAGAAACAAAAGCTCACCTTTTGGAGTCGAGTTCCTCTCAAGGACAAAAACCACCACCAGTCCAATAGTGACTGCAGTTAGGAGCACAAATAAAAAGATCAAGCTCTTCTCCAGCCTTGTCAGACCTTTCTTGGACTTCATCTTCACTCCAGTATTGGAACGGTGTGGGGGGTTCTTCAGACAGATTGTCTAATATTTATAATGTTGCTTCGACCTTTGTCGGCTGTACTTTAATCTCAGATTCCTTGTCTGATGCTTTCTGCGAGTCTCCTTGAAGCATTTTACAGCTTGTGACAGGTCAAATTGTAAATTTCGGAAATCATGCAGCCTTTATCAAGGACGGCTTATCAGGGTAAGGAAAGCTGTGATTATAGACCAGAATGATTAACTAAAGAAGGATCTCCGCTGCTGGCCAATGTCGCAAGCTCAATTTATTGTATAATAAGAGCTGGATATGGAGTCACAGGATTGATGTGCGAGGAGTTATGGCTTAGTTCTTGAGTATATGTGTCTGGTTTGAACATATATCTGAGTATTGAGGAGGGGTGGAAAGTGGGAGGAAAGACGGTTCGGACTGAATCAAATGTGTGTAGGATGGGATCTGCTTATAAGGATGTGGGTTAATAAGATAATTCATCTTTAATAGTCCTAGACTTTTTTGAGTGTTTTTTACTTCTTTGAAACTAGAGTTAAATCTTTTTAGCCCCAGCTTTTATACCCCCCCCCCCAGAAATTTGAAAAACACAAGCCATCTCACAGATATTGTACTTGCACATGTTTTACCTTCTTTTCACCACTAGAAGGCACTTTTTTGGGGTTTGTAAAATGAAACTGACAGACTATTACACATTTTCTCAAATTTTCATTTGAATTACATTGCACATTATGTGTCATAATATTGGCTTAAAACTAGAAAATGTTAAAACTAATAGCCATTTGTAAACTTACACTTTATATTTGAAATGAAAATGAAACAATAGCTGGTTACCTTTTATAGACAAAGTTGAAAGTTCTCCCAATATTTGAGGTTTGTAGAGAACTTCACGAAACAGCTTGGCAAACAAGTAGTGCTGGAGGATTTTTGCCACTTTGTACTTTTTTTACTTTGCAGTTTTACGAACTGAATGACTATAATTTCCTAAACTGCGTTCTTTCTTTACATTTACGTACAATTGTATAAATTGTTGGTACGATTCTCCAGCGTATGGTTTCTAGCCAATGTCACATGCACACTCTCCTTTCACCCTTTCCGATGTGGAATGCATGTAAATTAATAAAGTAATGGGTCTGTAGGAAGAATAGGAATTGTATAGAATGTCTAGAAAAATTAGGTAACATCTCTGTTAGAAAAGTACATTTCACAGTTTTCCAAAAACTATCATGAATTTTATCAAAGACAACGCATTTAGGGATTTCACACTTTGCCAGTAACACATAAACTGTACAATGTAAGAAAATTCCAGTCCATAACTTGTTTGATTAGAATAAAATAAATGTTTTCAAGATAATGAGTATTCAATAAAAATGTGCTTTCATTATCTATGATTTAAGGAAGAAAGGCACTAAAACAGTCAAGGTGAAAAATATGCTCAAGCTCAAATGTGAAAAATAACCCCATACGGGAGAAAGAGAAGCTTCATGCTAATGTGACATTTTCTTCACACAAATAAAGACTGTCCTGCCCAATTTGTTTAGAACACCATTGGCAGTTCTTTTGATGCTTTATTTAAACATATATAATAATGTTAGAAGCCATGGTGGTCTAGAATGAAACATTTTGAGGGAATAAACTATACATTTCTCTACATGTGTGGGCACAGCGCTGTTTCCTTCATTCAAAATCCTGGATCTATTGAGTCTAAAAATAAACACCTTTGGGCCATCAATTGACCGAACACATTGTACCTGGGAGGAAAGTATCAATTGAGAAGAAAAGAAAAACTTGCCGTGCCGCACACAGTGGAGAGTGTCAAAGAATGTTTGCTCAGGCGTTTAACGGGACGAGTGAAAGGGGCACTTTTTTTCATGCACATGGCCTATATCTGCCCGGTCACTCTACCTTATGCCTTTCACTAACAAGTTCTGCACAGAGAGGCACTTCATTATCTTACCAAGATAATGAGAAACCATGTGTCGCTCACATGGAGCTGCTAGGAATTACCTGCTATCAGTCAATCTATCAGTCTGCAATCATCGAATCATGGGTACGATTTGGTCTCTTGTAGCAACTTTTTACCATAAATCAAAAGTTTGGAGCAGGCTGAGCCTCTAAACTGTCATCTCTGTGAACAAATGTCAAGTTTTTGTCATATTCTTTTGACTTCAGGGCTTGTAATAAAAGGAATTAGTGATTAGAGAGAGGTGATAAGACTTTGTGCACACTCAAGTTGCTTAGCCACACAGGAGATATGTCTTTTTGGCAACACAACTTCTCATCATCAAGTTCAGGATTAGAATTCACATTAATCAGGTGAGAATATATCGTCATAAAGAGAGGTATTACAACCAAAAGAATTAGCACTACCTGGCTCAAAGAATGTAAATATTGTAAAAAACGTGTTTTCTTGAATTTAGAGGTCATTTTTTCAAAAACAAAATGTGACCCCGGGGAGACTTTGAGTTGTGGAAAACAGGTCCAAATGGTTGTTTTGGTTGCCAACCCCGCAAATCCTAAATTTTGGGATACATTGGTTAACAGGCTTTGCAATATTCTGCAACTTTTTTCGTGTTGAGATTTTGACGCCTGATTTGTTCTGTCACTGTTAGAAGCAGAAGCTGTGAGTGTAGGGCGCCATATTGTCAGGATTTAATTAAGACGTGTAGGGGAGTGAAGGGCAGGCGGCGTCCCAGCGTGAGATTAGGTGAACACTGGAGAGGATGCTCTGTCACCCTGCAGCGACTGGCACATTTTTTATTTACCAGATAATATGAGCTGAAGTGGAGACTCTATATTCACAGATTGTGGCTAATAGGACAAAACAATGCTGTGAGAATGTAAGAAAAGTTGACATCTTTCTCTAACAGTTGTCTGTCTGGCTTTATAAACTTTTTCATGTTGTTTTGTTGGCATTCTAAAGAATACAGCCACCTAGCTTTGGCAGGATATCAAAACTGGTTAGACACGGGTTGCTAAATCTTTTTAGACTTGTATCACCAAAGGAATTCTGAGAAATGTTCAATTGACCTAGCATAGGGTTAGTCAACAGTAAAACTGGGTTAGGGTTAGGGTTAAATTGATGTAAACCTCATAGACACTTCGAACTGACCAAACTTGTGGAGGTTATCAGTCTGTGCAAGAACATACCAACCACTGTGCAAAAGTATTACAGTAGTCATTAAAAATAAATGTGAAACTGCAAGGAAAACATCTTCTGGATGAAACATCTTAGAGAAATGGGTGTAATGATAAAAACATTGGGTTTGGTTTATATAATTTATAGTGACAAAAGATATATTATTTCCCCTCCATTGCAACCTGACTGTTTACCATAGCAACCATTTAGGCATATCACTGTCTCAGCTAAGAAAAATCATAGAGACACTGGGGGTAATTTATATTAATCATTTTGGTGTGAGGAACTGTGACTGTATCACTGAATCCTCCGTAGCAACCAAAAATTCTAGCTTGGCAACCATTCCATTTTTATAATAAAATACCTTTAAAAGGTTTTACAATTTAGAGCAAATTCACTGTTATATATTTCACCTTGATCTGTAAAAATTATTTTTATTTTTATGCAATGTGAACCCTGGTAATAACTCGTAATATTTAAACAACCAACACTCTTCTGTATGCTGCCTTGAAATGACTCAGTTCCGTTCAAAAATGACTGATACAATACAACCCGTAAAAGAACCGCTCTTCCCTACAGCACTCACCTTAAATCCTTAAATATCTTTGTATGATTTGCATTGTAACAGTGAACATGGTGTAATGGAATGTAGTATAGATTGACTGGACCAAAGAGGGGGAAGTACAGTAGGACTAGGACAGAGAAAGTTGTGTGTCTTTGTATGCTGCACAAACATTACTAGGGCAGATTTTCCCCTGGGAGCACAGCCATGACAGGAAGCTCTGGACTTCTTCCAGCAGCTGCAGGTAAACAACAGAGCTGTGATGGCGATGCAGATGATGTAAAACTGATCAGACAAGCTCTGAGAGGCATTCTTATGTCACCACAGACCCAAAGAGAGCTCTAAACAGCCATGCACGGCAAGAGACTCTAGCACTTATGGTCAGTGCATAAGAACTTGCTTGGTTTGCAGTTTCAAGAGCTGCAGAAAACTCCCTGCAGCTCATGGGAAATGCATTTGGCCTGATGCAGACTTTTGTTAAAAGTAGTATACCATAATATGTCATAATGTCACTGTGAATTAACCAAAATTTGTTGTGTTTCAGGCTGAAAATTGGCAGAATATATTAGAACTTAGTAGTCTAACTTAGATCTGATAAGTGATGACGGTTGCTAGCAAATGAGTGGTAGAGTCTGACCACGAGTTTCAGGAAACGTACATTTTTTTCTGCATATGGAAAGCAACTGGAAATATCGTGAGGGAATTTCTTTCTGGTGTTGTGTTGAGATCCGTTTGCCCAAAGTTCTGCCAAGGCATAGCAAATACATTCCAATCGTGTTGATGCCAAGCTGAGAAACAGTACCGCCTTAGCAAGCCACAACCTCCTACTTTCGCTCTGGATGCATGACAGGGCTAAGATTGCAAGTCATCGTCTGACCTCTTGAATCTGGTCAAAGTGCGCAAAGCCTGGTAACAACTGTTTTTGTTTTTGTTGTTGTTGTTGTTGTTGTTGTTGTTTTTTAATCCAAATCTTGATTTTTTTTTTGTTTACCACCAACAGCTCGTTTTTTGTTCTTTTGTTTTCTCTGGCATCTGGGTTTATAGTATGTGCAATGATACCATTTTGGCTCTTACATCACAAAAAATACATATATTTTTAGCTGATTCCATTAAAAGCCATTTTAAATCAAACACAACCATTTTGAGATCTGAAATGTTCACATTTTTTAATGTTCCATTGGCTCATAACACTTTATGGTTTCACTAAATACTTTATACAGTGCATTTTGAGTCACTGCAAACAAACATTGTTCTAAATATTGTCTTCTGTATCTTTATGATGAAAAACCCAAATGGTGAGAAGTCAGTCCTGCGTAATCAATTAAATGTTTATCCATTTTTTGCCAATAAGAATATTACAATTGTATGAAGTAATTAAACTTTGAGGTTTGGAAACCAGCAAGTGACTATACATTTACGATGTCCACAACAGATCCCACATAAGGACAACCCCAGACATATCCAAAACGAAGATCTTTTGTTTTGATTTGACCTTGTTAGCACCCTAGTAACTCCATAGCAACCATGCAGCAATGCACCAGCAGTCCATAGCAACTGCAGTTGTGCGGCAGGGAGTTCAAATCTAGACTCCTGGGGGAATATATTAACAGTCTTCATGACTGTATAAATAATATAGAGGTTACAGATTTTAAAATGTGATTTTTTTTTTTTACTGATCTGCCTCTTTGTGTTAGAGTTTGCTACTACTGTGCCATGAGAAGCTTTCCTGAATTTATTATTAATTCTTATTCACCAAACCTTTGGTGTCTGTATTGGGCCATTAAATCCCTGCACCACAGGACTGTTTGCACCCTGAAGCTAATCAAGGCTAAAACTGGTTATTACCTGCATGGTAAAACTATGTTTTTGTGTTAAGTGGTGATGGTAAGACCAGCAGACGCGATCACCCTACGGGATGTGAACATCCCATAATCTCCAAGGAGTATATTATCACGTGATCTGTATACGAAGATATAATCTTTCCAACTAAAGATACAATTTTCATCACGTTTCGCTTCATCTGCGAGCAAAACATCTTGCAAACTAGTAATTTCTGTTGACCTTTGTTGCAGGAAATACCCAATACTTTTTACATATTTTTATGTAAAATTTTTAACAACCAGATGGCATTAAGGTAATGAATTTTTAAAGATTATTGGGTGATTTGTAGTTTGTTGATCATTTATAGGTGATTTTTTTTTTATTACATGTGGAAGTCTTATACATTTATTCAACCAATGACAAAATTCTCAGTTCAAGTTAGTTAAACTGAAAAAAGCATTGTGGTACTTTTAATTTTCAATATTTTTAATTTGTTTTATTACTTTTGAAAGGATACTCAATAAAGTGTAATTACAAAAATTATATATTTTTATGTTATTACTGAGTTGCTCAAAACGGGTAACTCAATGACTGCATATTATAAACAATGAAATCATGTTTATCCCTATTCTTCTCATTTGAGCAAGAGACAATCTGAACTAAATGGCAAATTAGAATCCATAAAGTGAATTGAATTTTTTTGTGTAGCTCCAGATTACATCAGAAATGCCTTTGATACTGTACCTTTTTCCTTGAAATCTGTCCTGATGCAAACACTGGTCAGAATTTTTTCCAGTTTAATATAAAATGTCATAATAACATCACTGTTAGATCCTTGAACAGAAATTAGATCAGTTTGCATGGCAACAAGCATTGCAAAATGAAAAATGCTCTTTTTTTATAATTCAAATAAATATTTGTCACAATAAATTAATAAGTTACAAATAAAGTTATGCAAATCAAATTGTTACCAATACCAAACATATCCTATGAAAGTTTAAAAAGAGGTTCAGCTAGTCAGTAAAAAGAGTTAAATGCATACATCTGCTTGTCATAACCAACATCTCATTGCAGACTGTTTTTTTTACCTTTAGGTGAGAAAAACTCTTAAACCAACGTAACGTTTCAATCACTCAGTACAGTGCAAATAGATTGCGGAAATTTTATATTGGCATTCTTGCTGAACCGTTGGTGCAGTGGGTAGAGCTGTGGCCTTTCAGTTTAAAGGTTGCCGATTCGGGGCTTGCTTGTGACCTTCCTCGGTTGAGTACCATAAACTCCTCAACCTGTATATTGCCATGTGATGGACTGGCGACCCGTCCAGGGTGTACTCCGCCATTTGCCATTCGTATCAGGGTTCCTCTATTATCGTGAGAGACTGTTTCTCTCTTGGTATGTGTTGTGTTGTCTAACTTGATGGCATTGTGTCCAAAAATATGGCTGAAATTCAGAAATTGTTTTTACTCCAAGATGTTAAAAAAGCAGTTTCCGTTGTTCTCGAAGACGTACCGGTATGTCTCAAACACACGTCTCCGTTCCTTCCTTCAGCTGTTTTGTGATATGATGCCTGCATTCTCTAATAAACTGAATCATCTGGAGTTGTTTTGGGTATTATAAGCATTTAGTATTACCAAATCTCACCTTCTGTACCAATGTTCTTTTGTACAAAACACTGTCCCATTCAAGCAAAAGGTACCACACTGCGTCAACAATTAAACAGAAACAAGTTACTCCCAAGTTTGTGTTGTGAATAGAATAAACGCGGATACCGATAAAATATCGTGTCAGTCACAAGGCTCCGAAGATACATACAGTATATTTAACATATATCACATGGAGACTATAAATAGAATCAGAAGTGGGTGGCACAGTTTAATCCTGACCATGTTTTCCCTGTGCTCGCTTGGGTTTCCTCATGGTACCCAATACACAATGCCAAACAACATGTTTTAACGTTCACTGGTTACGCGTCACTCCCTAAATTAAGAGTGAATAGACACCAGAAGAGCCCCATGGTATAAACTGGTAAATATTTTGATTACACTTTGGATTTTTCCATCCATTTACTTGGATGGGTCAAATGCAGAGCACCAATCCTTATACGTGTGACCTCCAGAAGGTAAAAGAGTTTTGTTTGCTTATGAGATGTTGGTAGAGTGCATAATCTTGGGTAGTTAGGAGGACTGACAGTCAGATCTACTAAATCATGCACATCACTACATATTACACCTATAATATTCAATATAATTATTGCCGTTACACTCTAAACATTATTACACCTTTACTATCACCATAAATAGTTTCCTCTTCTTCTAAAAATATCCTTTTTAAACGTTACTGTTGTCCACATAATACTCAAGTCACCATCTACAAACTCCTGACATGCTTTGCACGGTCTAAGATCTGCACACTAATAACTACCAACCGTCCTTTATTCTTGCACCGCAGGCCGTGTGCAGCAGTTGGGTCGCCGTGCGTTTTGAAACACAGACCTGAAGTTAATGTTCACATGCCTCCTTTTGCTCTTCTTTCCTGAAGGTGAAGATAAAGATTTCCGGAGAGCCGTCTGGGCGATTAACTTCTTCTCGTGCTCCTTTATTTTGCACTGCAGGTGACTCTGAATTGCAAACCCGAGAGACTCTGGATCCACAGACGCTCCGTAGACCTCCCACGTCATCCCTTGCTCGTCCCAAACAACATCATGGATGCTCTTCTTCGATTGCTTTGCCCCGTCTTGTTCAATCTTCCCAGAGTCCTGCTTGCTCACGCTTTTCTTTTTGCTTTGTGGCGTTGAGCTTGACGTTGGTGGAGTGGCGGTTGTAATATCTGTCGGAGGTTTTGAAGAAACAGCCTCAGATTTGGATGCTGATTTCCGAAGTAGTTCCTGATTGGAATTTTTCTTAGGTTCCTCAATTGGTTGCAAAGCCGTTTTAGCGGATCCTTGAGTCGGGGGGTGGGAGGAAGTCTCGTTTGATGCTTTGCTTTGACCACATGTCTCAATGTTGATCTGATAAACCGGCTGAAGCTGTGAAAATCCGCGTTGTTCATTATGCAGAGGCTCTTTAGGCTTGGACTTCTTCTCTTGGTGCTCGGCATCCACATGCACCGTCACTGTCTCTGACTGAGGAGGTTTCATAGTGGATGAAACAACTGATGGTGTGTTACAAAGAACCCCCGAGGTGGTCTTCACCTCAAGGACCATCGTTAGCCTCTCGCTCTCTTCAGGCAGATGGCCAGCCGACCTCTGAAGATATCCAGATAGAAGGCTGGGGCTTGTGGATGTAGATTGCGTGCAGACTGTAGCCACTGCCTGCACTCCAGCATCATGCCATTGTGTGATGCATTCCGACTTAGCTGCATATGTTGTAGTAGATGCTTGAGAAAAGGGCGTGTGGTGAATCTCCTCAGGAATAACTCCTTGCAGTTGTTCTTTAGATTCGGTGACTTCTTTGTAGGTGGAGGGACTTGTGTTAGTGGTGAATGATGTGGAATCGCATTCAGAGGATGCCTTTGGTTTAACATCCTCTTCAAAACAGTCATTGCTACAGTTGTCCTCTTTCACAGGGCTGCGGTGGTTCTTCTGTGGTTCCAGGGGGGCAAAACTCTCAGTAAGCACTGGTTCTGACGGGATTGCGTGATTGCTTTCGGGAAGTGATGCTGGGATGCTGCAACAGATATCTTTTGATTCAGATAAAAGTGATATGTTCTCGTCGCTTCTGCTAGGAGAAGAATTATTCAGAGGCGTTTGATTTTGTACTGTCTCTTTGATGGCATCTGATGTTTTAGGCGAATGTTGTTGACTTTCTACTGCCTTTGTTGTGCTGTTGCCATTTCTTTCCCTCTCTAAGTCGCAACGAGCTGTGGTCGAAGGACTTGTGTCATTCATATTCCAATCACAATCTGTTTTTCTACCATCAGAGCTCTTGGCACATTGGGGGGATGTCTTTGTACTACGGTGGCTGTTTTCAGGTTGCCTGTGATCTTCGCTGCTGTGAAATGAAGAGTGTTCCTCCTCAAGGACAGTATCTTCATGAAGAGTGTTGTGGGAATCTTTGATGGAGGACGTCTGGTGACCATTGTCCTGCTCTGAGCACTCCTTTAACTTTGGCTCAATGTCCCAGTTAGCGTTTAACTCTTTATTCCCCTGCACATCTATAGTGGTGAGCTGAGGCAACATCTGGACAGTCACTGTCCTTTTGGGGTTGGGGACATTTTCCATTTTGAGTCTAAAGTCAGAATATTCCAAAGCGAATTAGTCTCCCTCTGGAACGCCTGATGGTATCCACTTTACAGCTCCCCTAGAACAGAGATGAAAATGAGGTTAGATATATGAGAAGATAAAGCCTCTGCAAAGGTTTTACGGTCCTTAACCACAGATTTGTATGCAGAGAAGCTCCATTTAATCCATTAATTTTATCCAATTAAAAGTTTAATTGATTTAATGACCTCTTGTGAGTTTATTTATAACATTAAAGAAGCTCAAACGCATATCACATAGACACAAGAACAATCTAATCTATCATGAGCTCTTACCTAAAGCCCAGAGTCTTTGTTTTATTTCTTCAGACAGGAATTAATCAATAAAGACCTGTTTTTGTGATGCCAGCAAAGCACAGACTTTAAATGATGAGGTCAAAGGCTTGAGTCATCCATTTGAGGCAACCATTTAATCTAGAAATATTTTTATATCAAGCTACAATTTTTTAATTTGCTGTTGCATTAAACGTAATTGTAGTTTGATTTTATACTGGCAGCATACTAGCCTCGAGGGTCACAGAGTCTCCTAGTACCTCTTTCAGCTCACATTATAGAAAATGGAACGGGTACGCCCTGGTCATGTCAGGAGCCCATTGGAGGACATATTAGCCGTTGGAAGGGGAGATCAGGAGTAATCAAAGCTCGTCCTCTAACACCGATGACAAACACAACTGTGGTGCCCTTGAGCAAGGCACCAGTTCCCAAACTGCCCAGTGCTAGATTGTGTGTTGTCATGGGTGGGTTTAATGCAGAGCCCAAATTCTGAGTATGTGTCCCTCCGTGCATTTCAAGCTGACTTAGATTTTCTGCTGTAGATCTAACTACTCCAGTGTTTGTTTGACTGTTTCATGACTGATGCAACAAAGCACATGGTCTGCTACCCAGCAGACCAATCAGAGACCTTGCGGTCATGTTGCCTGTAGTTACAATGCGTGGTTTTTGATGACATGCAAAATTCACATGGGTAACGGGAACAATAAAATACAATGGGAATTACATAGGAAAGTGTGTATATGTCGTTTTAGAAGATGTTCGTAAAGAACATTTCAAACTCAAAAAAATATGACATACATTTCCTGACGTGAAATGAGCCTGAGGTGATAGATATTAGCAACTACCTTGTCATCTAGACATCATTCTAATCAATCCATCCTTAAAGGTCTAATAAAACAAACGAGTCTAAAACAATTCAATATTTTTAAGGGTTTAAAGGCCCAAGATTTACCCTTTGACTTCAAAAGCTTGTTCGAAATGATCCAAAACAGGTAAATAAATCAGGTCCATGGCCTGTCGGTGAAACAGGCAATAATTCAATTTAATACTGTTTGAACTAACTATAGGAGTCTGTTTTAGCATTTACAGTCTGTATACTAAATTATAGCAAATGCTAAATGGCAAGATTCCATGTGTAAGTTATATTAGCTCACTTTAAATAGAGTGTTGGTTGCCCTTGCAAGAATTACTCAATAGTCTCCACTCAGATTTTTTTAGCATTTTTCATAACAACGTTTTTTTGAAATGAACAATCCATTGATAAAAATGGATTTTTGTGGTTTCTCAGTTTGAGCATTCATAAAGAGCGAAAAACTGTGAGGTGAAAAATCTCTTGCACACCCCCATCCATCTTTCATGACATCACATAAAAATCCATTTTAACCTCTTTTGGATGCAACATTTTTTTATTTGTATTGAAACACTTTTCTGTGAGGGAAAATGCAAAATAAGCTCATTTATGACTATTGGCAACAAGATTTTCATTTGCCCTGTAGAGCCCCGTATTTTGATGTAAAATGTTGGTATTCAAACTGTGGGACAACTTTAACAAGGAAAGCCCATGACATTTTATCCAATGTACTAAAATATCGAAGGAAAAGTCTGATTAGGACTTTTTGAGTAGTTGTTTATTAAACCAAAGAAAGATACATTGGTTTTTGAGGCTGAAATCTAAATTCTATTCACATTCATCGCTGCATTGTTCTATATTCTGGAGAGTAATTATTATGCATTTGACCTTAGCAACTCAAATAGCCCAGAGGAGCCTCTGAAATGGAAATCTGACAGTCCAACAAAATCCCAAGTTGATTCAAGCTAAAGATCAGCCTCAGCAACACGGAGACATACTAATATCGCCAACGAACTAAACTCATACAAACAAAGCTTTGGTTGCAGCCTACTGCACTTTTTTACATTCTCTATATCATACTAAGCTAATGAGTACCATTTTAATCAGCCATTCTCCAGATATTGTGATTACCGGTAACTTAGCATAGATCATTGAATCCAACCCGAAGCATTTCAGTCCAAAATGATCAAAAAGTTACAATATGTTCGTAGTATTTATTGCTATTTCTAATAATACTATATGTAACCTTTTGTAATATGGTAATTTTAAAACCCTTGAACTTGAAATGCTTCTGGTCTAATCAGATGGAATGGTCTATGCTAAGCTAAGCTTTTTTTTTCTCTCGTAACAAAATATTGTTGAACAAATGCTACAATTTACATGTACTTAGCAGTAGAAATTATTATTATTATTATTATAGTAAATATTATTGTATATGAAGTTTCTATATGATAAAATTATAATTTTTGGTGTTTTTATTTCAAACTTTTGACAAAATGATGAGTATACATTTAAACAGCAAATATTATGCATTTTGGGATCTTATATTTACTGTATTCACAATGATGTTATTAAAAACCTGCTAACATTTATTGAGAGGTTAAGAAACACCCGGAGGTTAAGAAAAAATATTTTTGAATATTTTGTAGTTTTTGAATCTATTTACCGAAAGTCTATAGTATTATTCAAAGAGCTACATTTGCTTGCTGTCAAAGCCTCTTGACCAACCTGCATCTGATGCATTGCTTTGCTCAGGTGCATCATGGGATTGAAAAGCATTAAACCTAAGTGTCCTTTCAGTCTCATTGAAACATTAAAGGAGAGAAATTCCATATGTAGAACTATGGAGTTTTGGAAAGTCGTGGTGAAATGTTTTGCTCACGCTCTCTTTCCAATCTGAAGAGAGTCGGTGGGATTCATTGGTCTCTGACTGCGGTAGTAACGTTCATTCTAATTGCCTGACAGTGGTGTGAAAGTCAATTAAAGCGGGTCTCAATTCGGGACTCGTCATTGATGAGAGGACACTCACATCTGCAGGATACTATTGACTTACTGTATGGCCTCAGTGGCTCATTAATTTCTTCAGACCCTGCAGCTATTCCTAAGAACACACTGTACTTGGCATTCAGACTTATACAGTTGATACATACATCTCCTCAAGACTCTAAAGCGTAAAAGAGGCTTAAAAGTGAGTATTAAAAGAAAACATAATCTGTAGTGTTTAAAATTGGGTTACAAGTCCACACACACACACACGCACACACACACACACACACACTGATTTTCACACGCCATTGCTTCACATTGATCAGATACATTTTTCTATAAACACAAAAATGTGCAATATTAAACATTTTATGGTAAAATGTTTGCAGGTTATTGCTTTCTACCCTTGTGGTTGCATTTGGTCCCCCACAAACACATGAGCATGACCTACACACACACACCATGACCAAAAAACGGTAGCATAATAAATTAATGAAATTCAATTTAATTTGCATACATTTTTAACATTGAGCAGTTTACCAGACCAAATAATTACGTTAAAACATATGTAGCTATTTTCTGCAATTTCTCACCCTTCATATACACCATTCATCCTATAATCATCCTTTCCTTTACAAGAAATCCCAAAACTTGACCTTGCTGGAAATATGCATCACTTGACTAAAAACGCTGCAGATAATAGAACTCGGTCTTTAAAATCTTACCTGGGACGTGTGCGGTCGTCTCATATCATTTTCCATTTGATTAGTGCGCTATTGAAGCGCCGCGAGCGCACACACGCGCGGATCATCAATGAAAGAATAAGAGGGGCGCGCGCGTCAGCGAAGAAAAGCCACGCCCCTCAAGCGCATCGGCCGCTTCGTCACGTGCTTCCCGCCAAACGCCGCAAGATGACGCCATTGCTCCTCAAGAAAGGCAAACGCACTGGTTAAAAAACGTCGAATTCTTTGTCTTTTTGAATTAATCTGACACTTATTACAAATGTTCACAACGGTTTTAATAAAAAAAAATGTAAACCTAGAATTTAGCCCGCTGGAAAAATTACCAATGGGCTGAACCATGCTTTATCCAAGCGTAAAAAAAAGGTATGAAAAAATACTTTATGTAAACATTTACATAATAAAACGTTACATGTAAATTACAAATTTAAATATAAAAAAATGTTAAATGAATATTTACATAAATGAATAATACATTTGCTAAAACCAATAATGTACGTTTTAACGTTGTAAAGTTTTAATTGCTTATTTTCATCAATTAATAAATGCTGTGACTGAATAAAACCCAAATTAATGTAACCAAATTAATTGTGGGTTTAATTAATTAAAGGGTGTGACAAAATACCTTGTTGATGCTGTAAAATTACCTTGTGTCTTGTTTCCTGACCGTGACGAGAAACTCTTTCTTAAACTTGGTGACAGGTTTTAAGCCTGCCACACTTTTGTTTCAGTTCATGACTGGGTTTCAAACTATGTGACACTTATTATCATCACCTGTTGGGTATAATTGGTGAATTATAAACCTGACTATAATCCTATAAAATTCCTGAACCCATAAGAATTGATCTAACATGTCAATTTTTTATTCAATTAGTCAATTAGTGATAGTGGATATTTTTTATTAGTGAATGCAGTTAATTTTATTAATGCAGGTTGACCAGCAGGAGTGTCGTTTTTAAGATCTCTATAGGTTAAAAACAACCTCCTGTTCAGTGGTCATTTTCACATACCGGTAATTCTGAATATTTTTACATTGTTTTGAAATAGATCTTTTTAAATCCATAACTTTTGTAATGTATTGCTTTGTTTTGAAAACTTAAACATGTGACCAATCATTTCTGTATTCTGCTTTTTTGCATGACTTAAATTGTAAATCTCTTAGAGACAAACTGTGAATTTCAATTTGTAAATCAATATATTCACATCAACTATATATAAAGCAATGCTTTAAATATGCATATTTATGTTTGGAAAAGTCAATTTTGATATTAAGGCTATTCTAATGTAGTTGTTTTTGCTACATAGCTATAATGTTAGCACCCTTAGAGAGGTTCTTGGGATCCCAGATTACCAGTTCCTCTGAGGAGATGTTGCCTTATACTTTCCTGGGGCAGACACATGATCACTTGGCTCTGAAGTAAGCTGAGGGTGGAGACCTGGAGACATTCTCAGTGTCCCACAAAGACAGCATCTGTTCATCTCTGAACCTTCCGTTCAGACTGGACCTGCTGTTGCTATGGAGACCCTCCTCCTAATCCTCCTGACTTCATTTAAACTGAGGTCATCCTGCCTTTTTAAGAGACACAAAATCATAGTAAACTCTCTTCTCCTGTGTTATGGTTAGAATTTTACTTAGTTTAATTCATCATCAAGTTTTTAATTACAATTGTGTTTTAGGTCATTTATGGGATGCCAGATTGAAGCAAGCATTGCTTGGGGCAAGTGACATATGGGCCACTTCTCACCTTACCAACCCTATCATTTATTTGTATTTGTTTATTTATTTGCGCATGCATGGATGGTCACATTGTCTTACTGAACCTCTGAGGCTTTTAATCTGTTTGCATGAAAATTAATTGTGTTTTTTTTTTTTGTGAATTGAATTCATGATTTGAAACCAAAAGATTACTCTGCAAAAATCTTTTTTGGGCCTATTTGCCATTTTAAGATTTTATGTATGTAATTTTAATTCAATTAATCTCTAAAAGCTGTCAATTGCAAGCCATGTATTACCTACAATAATCTTAGAGAATTTCACACCTTTTTTTCTAGGTTGGCTGAGGTTAGAGATTTGTCCTTCCGGTGTTATTGTCATTGGCCTCCTCTTTATTCAACATCAAGGACAATTAAGAAAGAGCTGCATCTCATACTCTCCTCCAGATGCTCTTCAGCTCAGAGGTCAGTCTGTGAAGGATGAACATAAGCATGTTGCATGATTCATAAATCTATTAGGAGTATTTACATATGACAATCCCTATTTGGAATCTGCTTGTGCTAGTTTGCATCCAATCAGTCAATTCAATTCACATTTACTCAACCTTCACTAATTCCAGACCTGTTTGAGTGAATCTGCACAAAAGAAAGGATTTGAAGAATTTTAAACCAGTCTCTGTTGCCTTTCTTATTTTCCCTGCATTTCTTTAGTAACGTGTATTAGTTTCTCTTTGTTTTTAACGGGAATCCATTGCAGAAAACAATAGACAAGTTGCTGAGCAATAGTGAATGGTAGTAGAAGTTGTAGCAACCATTGGTCTGTTAACTTCACGGCAATGCCAAAAAAATAGGAGGAAAGTGGTCCTCACTCGTGGTATAGTGGACAGGCATCCCAAACCCACTGTCATGTCATTTCCTAGCCGTAACACTCTCTCTACCCACTTAATTTCCTGTCATGTTACTGTCCTAGTAATAAAGTCACATAGGTCAGAGAGACAATAGGAGAGTGGACCAAAAAGGGTTGAATCCAAGCACACAAACAGGATTTAAATCAAACCCTAATTTATTTATTTTGCGGTTTAGTAATCAATTTCAGCAGTTTTACTAAAACAACTCAAATTCTTAATTACTAGCACATATAGATACTGCAACTACATACAGCAACTTCCTATGTTGTCACAACATGGGCACTTCCCCAACTTCTTGTCACAGCTAAAAGTGAATAAATATTGAGCTAAGGTGCTCTTAGAAGAAGAGAGAGGGCTTTGCTAACGGCTAACTCTGAGTGACAGACAAAAACTTCTCCTGTCAGAGCTCTTTTCATCTTGTAATGTTCTCTTTTCTCTATATACAAACCAAATCAAATGGAAAATGAATAAATATGTTAAATTTAGTGTTTCTCCTGAATTCAGTTTCCAAAGCGTGTCTGAACCCCCAAAGTGTAAAGCTGAACAGAAAGCATATGGTGGTTTCCTACAGGATGATGAATGGTTTCGGTTTGAAAACAACCAAACTTTGCAATATGAAAGGGGCCCTTTAATGCAAAATAAACATTTCTACTATGTTTATAGCTGTTTTCTTTTTCCGAGACATGCCGTTTAAGTTGTATTTCCAGTTGTTTGTGCATGTTGTAATCCTATACTCATTGTGGAGGGGTCAAAACAACATTATAACCAACATCACTACGTTTCAAAGGGCATAATACTCATTTAGATTTCATTGAAAAAGGCATACTTTGGCTTCTTTAGGTTTAGCTTTGGCAATAAACTTAAAAATTATACCACCACTTCACATGGTCCCTAACCGTGGTTGAAAAGCTGTTGAAAATATCTGAAACCTGGGAAATATCTCCTATATTGAGTATATTTTGCCTGTGTTCATAACCCCTCCTGTAGCCTCAAGCAGAACACTTTGGTCTAGCATTTTCATTTGAACGACCAGGAAGCCCAGACAAGTCCCAACAAACGTTTGCTCAGCATTGCAAAATGCAGCTAATGTCGTAATTTTCAACCTTTTTTATTTATAAATGAATTTCATATTCCCAAAATAATTCATTTTTACATTTTACATTTTTACACATAGACAGTGCACAGCTGTGTTCGATTGCTGATCCCGTGGTTGACTCATGGCATGGACCATGAATCGTTTTGCATCGGGTGTTGGAAAACCTCTTTTAAAGAGTTAAGCGCTTTAAGACACTGCACAGACACACTGACAAAGCCGTGTGTAATCTGTCATAGCGCAGGGATTACAGTAGGGCCACGCTACCACACTTCAGCCGTACAAAATGGAGGCATAAAAA
>SRMA01026053.1:0-50389 GCA_007224835.1 Danionella cerebrum
CTGTAATGATATCGAGATATATATCGTATATCGAGATATAGCAAAATATATCGAGATATATTTTTTGCTTCATATCGCCCAGCCCTAATATAGTGTATTTTTAAGTCCAAGACACTGATTCGACAAAGCAACTGTTCAGCTACACGTTCATTGCTCTGTTCATGACAGAACTGTCACTTAAATAGTTACGTTTTAGATTAATAACATTTAAGGATGTCCTCTAGGTCGCAATATGAGATGATTTAATACTTTTTGGTGTCAACGCTTGCACTGTTTTGAAGAAACAGATGAGATCTATCGTTCATGGCACAGGGAGTCACTTTTCTCTTCAGAAGCTTCTGGAGAGAGACAAATAAGGCTTGAAACCCAGGCTAATGTTTATCTCTCTTGGACTGAGCTCTCTAACAACTTGCTGTTCTTCTCCAGTTACACTTTGCAAATCTTGTACTTTGTTTGTCCCAGAGCCCGGGGCTGGAATGCATAGAAAAGTGCATTTTGAGCACCTAGCAGAAGTATTACCAAAACATTCTGAACATCAAATCTTCTTCCTAAGGCTTAGATTAAGATTTGCAATTGGTGAGGGCAGGTTGCCCACGCTGCTGCTGCTGCTACATACTACATACATCTTTCCTGACTGTGCAATTAGTTATGATTTATAAATACGTATTTTGTTTATTTTGGCATTTAGAAACTAAAAATAGTTTTATAATTAAAACATCTGAGATATGTGCCCCAACACAAAGAAGTAGAGACGGAGCAGGTGGATTTCCAGCGGCTGAATTCCCTGCTGACTCTATACTATGAAGGATTGAGGTAGTTCTGAAGACAAAAACGTCCCCCACCCTGTATTCCAAGGTGTACCTAATAAAGTGGCCGGTTGTTGAAAAATATATTTAATAAGACTTTATTGTATAGGGCAGGTTTAAACCCTGCTGAAGATGACATCAGAGCACCAGACCACTATGCAACATGCCGTATAAATGTTTCTTGCAGCACCAGAAATACAAATCCTGCCAAAGTGTAGCTGATACTGTCTAGTTTGAACATGAAATAAAGGCACCGAACTGTCTAAAATAGCCAAAAGAATGCATTGTTAAAGCTACAAAACATTCAGTGCAAGTGAACATCCATCTTCTTTTGAGCGTGTGAACAAAACATGTCTGTTCATGCTCCGTTAGCATTGAGCTGCTAATGTGCTGCCTCTCAGTTGTTAGCTTTATTCTTTAGTTCTGAAGACCCAGAGGAAGCTGATTCACTCTCCACTGGACTCTTCTTTATATCCACAGTCTTCATTTGTGACTAGAGATAGATTCTAAAATCAACACTGCGTCTGTGCTTTTACTGGAACAAAGTCACACTGTTCCTGTTACCATTAAGCACTTTGGCCAATCATATTCAAGCACTTTGTTACTGTGTACATGGCTAGTTTTGAGTTGAGATAAAGTTCTACTTCATCCAAACCAAGAATTATATAAATAGCCCCACATTATCACTCACAGAGCTTTAATTATGCTGGCAGGCCTGACATAACATTACATCAGGTGACTAGGCAAAGTTGAAAAGGACATTGTGTTTAGCACAGCAACATGCTAGCCAGTGAGCTTTTAGAAACTTCAAAGTGATCTTGCGGAAAGTGTGTCATGCCAAGTGAGTGAAGAAAGCTGTTTTAAGAGGCTGAGACAAATCCCTGGCTAGTTTTTGTCCTCATTTCTTGACTATGAGGTAATGCTGGCTAATATAGGTGCTAAAGCTTAAAGGTTTACTCTGTAATCTAATGAAACGGACTGAAACAGTGACTGATACAAGCACGCTTTTGTCCAACCATTTAGCAATGATAGTTAAACCATGAAACTGAAACCCTAACCCAGAGTTTCTTAAACTTTTTGACACTGGGGCCCAATTTTCACCGTACAACGTGATTCAAGGCCCATTCAAATAACTTGTTAATGTAAATTGATCCACATCTTGTTTGATTTGTGTTTAATAATTAAATCAAGTCATTTTATGGATTATTAAAGTAAAATCGTTAAAGTATTCTTTAAATTAAAGTAAAAGAAAAAAAAACTATTTTCACACTGGCCAGTTAAACCAAAGTTGTCGAGATTGGGCCGCGGCCCCATGGCCAAGAAACACTGCCCTTACCCAGCACACATGGAAAGGGTATTTGTCTAATTAAGCACGATGTTGGAACAGTTACAGTTTCATTGTCCCATGATCTATTTAGCAATTCAACGGCATAAAAATTAACTGGTAACTTTGACAATAACTAAACTTTTTTTTACAAGTTTGGACCTGTACAAATGTACAAGGCTAGCTGTCCTGCACGGATGCATTCTGTGTTATACCTCCGACTATAACCCTACATCAGGGTTGTGGGGAAAGCATGGGAAAGTGACTACAGATCATTCTTTTTTCCATTACCTGCGTCTTCCTTTCCAGGGTTCACATTTTGAGTGTTCAAGTAACATGATGCATCTGTTAGGTATTGTGAGGAAAACCCCTACATGCAACCCCTCGTCTAAGGAAGGTCAATGGCTGGCCTCAAACTAGCAACTTTCTTACAGAGCGCTACCCAGTGCACCATGTTGCCACCCCTTCACAATAAGCATTCCTTGGATAAAAGTCTCTGCAAAATATGTACTTTTAAATTCATTGCTTAATATGACACAGTAATCAGCAAAATTCAGAAAAGGTTGATGAATTATTGGTAGAATTTATCAGTATAAAAAAATACAATAAAATAAACAGCCACTTTTTATGTTATCATGATATTCTATGGCCTTTATCTGACACTACCGACCCATAAAAATAGTTCAGTTGGTGGCTACTCCACCAACTGTCCACCCTTAGTAATTGCAGTGAGTCATATCATCAAATAGAGGTTTTGTTCTCTAGTAGAGATGCCACAATACTCGGTTTTATACCAAAGTTTTATAGAGTACACCATACTCGGTTCAATACACGATTGCTCAGTTCCTCATTTAAATATTTAATTTCTGGTGCAAATATCCAATCAATGAACTGCTCCTTGTGTAAACATCCAATAAGCCAGCGAGTTAAATCTAGAGGAGGGTGGGACTTCTCGTGCTTCACTCTACACGTGGGCAGGTAGAGCCCGCTGTGGTTTGGAGACATTTCAGCTGGAAAAAATGGAAAAACAACGGTAAACAAAAATGTTACCATGAGCTAGAGCTGTTTTATCAGATGTAAATATGCAAAAGACAATGGATTTCTTTCTGATTATATGCACTTGAATTGATTAACCCTACAGGAAAGGCTCAAGTTTCCAGTAGATTAAAAGGGTGTGTACTGGTTCATATGAATATTTTGTTATCAGACTATTCAGAATAAAGTGAAAATATCTGGACGCACCAACAGATATGTATCACTAATGAAATTTCATCAATCAATAAAATATTTCATTTAATGAACCACAGAACAAGTAAAAAGTGTTAATTGTGGTAGATACACGGTCAGCTGTATGTATAAAAGATACATAACTTTCTTTAATTTCAGAAATTCCTGTCTGTCTTCACAGTTGAATATATAGAAATATAAATCTTATATATGTATATGGTCTTGTAACATCCTGTAACAGTCTAGGTAAGGTATCACACACACATATGGTTTTGATTATGAGCCTGTGAGCGAGCTCTGATTTAAAGAGTGAGAGAGCACTAGAGTGCATGAATGAGCTTCCTGTGTCCAGTTATTCAACATTTGCTCATTGTTTACTTTCCTCATCCTTCTGAACTTCACATTATTGCACACATGGTTTTGTTCATGTGGATTGGAAATGACACTCTTCCAAGAGTTCGAAGATAAAATAGATATATTTATAGTTCCCAATATTTAACTTTTTTTGCAATAAGAAACTATTTTTGCCAAATGAACTAAAGCAATGACCAGTCAGTTTTAGAAATCCAGCAGTCATAAGTTGATCTGAAAAACCAAAAAGTGCTTGATCTTTTGACATAAAATATCTCATAAAACAGTTAAGCCACAATAGAACAAACTGCTTTTCGTAGAGCCAGTGTGAAGTGTCCCGAGTTACAGATATACATTATATGCGGATATTAGACCTCCACTGGGAGTGATGGGCATTACACACAACTGAAATGTGTTTCTTAAAATTAACACAAAGATTAGAAGGAGATGCTCAGTTCTAGGGTGTACTGCTACTAGACATTTATAGTACTTACAACAGAGCCGAATCCTAAAATGAGTGAGAAAAGAGGAGCAAGCCAGTGTTTGGAAGAGCATCTTAAAATGAGTGAGAAAAGAGGAACAAGCCAGTGTTTGGAAGAGCATCTTCATTTATTTTCATTAAAAGGAAAGAAAAAAACCCTGTCAGTAAGTGTCTTTTTCAATGCAAACCGAACACTCCATTAACCAATAGTGTTGTATGAATGGTGTCGGATTTCATCACGGGTACGGAGCACTAATATTACCGTCTCATTATAAATCTCTTCCTCCCTGAACCGCTCTGATAAACAAGCCAAATGTGAAGATCAATAAAACATGGCACCATTTTGTATTAAGATTGTATTAAGTCATACCAACAAATTTTAATGATGTAAAAGTCTGATGAAGGCACTAAAAAGATGGTCTTTGTTTCAGTTAACTGCTTTTAACGTGGGATATTATCAACAAAGTTTCGAGAGTAAAGCATACACACAATTAATAAATTAGCACTGGGCAGTCTGCCTAATTATCCTCGTCAGATATCGCTTTATAAATTGTGAGTTCGGCCAGTTTCTCTGATGATCGGATCAACAGCAAAAAAAAAAAAACACCACCTCTTCCCCACGCTCTTCGACGGGCGGCCTACAGGCTTTGGTGGTTTCCAGAATGTAAAACTCGCCTTCGAACAGCTCGCCATGTGCGTCTTAAGTTAGGCAAGTGCGCACTCGTGAATGTGTAATACTATACTTTGTGATTGAGTTTCATTTAGATTCATTGAAATGTATGTAAAAAGTTTATGTTATTTGCATTTATCTCTTAGTTGAAAGTATTAAGTAAATCAGTGCAATCTATCTCTGCGGCACATGAGCAGTGTTGGTCCTAGATGTTGTCACTGCAATTGATCAACTGTAGGATAAAGCATTTACATTGGAAACTAAAGCCTTTGGTGTCATCCATGATGAAATATGGTTCTCTCTCTCTCCAAATGTTATGAGCAGTTCAACACAACAAACTAACTTTTATTTTACAAAAAACTTTTTTTGAAAGAAAATGAAAATACATCTAGAAACTGAGGAAGGTACACTAAACTAGCTCTTAATACAGATATTTATTACACTAAAATAATCTAATTAAATGTAACATCTTGACAAAACATTTTATGGCCCATGTGTTATATAGTTAACTTTCTTCTAATGGACACCTTCAGAATGTGTCATCAATTCCACTGAACGTAAGTATCTGGTGAAACGGTAAGTGCTTTAAACAATGACACGGTTTGTTTGACCCTAAAATCACATCCTTGGGCATTTGTTTTAAGTGCCCCTCAATCCAAACACAGGCGTTCTGTCCTTTCTCACTCTATTGATGGAGTAACTGACATCAAAATCATACCTTTAGGTCAGCTAAAGGTACAGTGAACATAGTCAACCACATTTAAAAATAAAACTTACAGTTTACTGTAGAATATTCAGCATGTACAATATGTTCTATGTACTACTTTTAAATTTATATAAGTATCTATAGACTGAATCTGGCCAATGGTAATATACATTTAATAAGAATGTACAGTGATACCTTGAAATACGAACGCTTCAAGTTACGAAAAATCTAAGATACGAAAGGTCTCTCTGGAAATATTTTGCTTTGAGATACGAAAAAAATTCCAAGACACGAAAAACAGTTACACCAGTAAAACTGTGCCCTCCACTCTGACAGACAATGGTAAAAGGTGCTGAAACTTTGATCATCACACCAAAAATGCTTTAAATCAAGGGAAACATTATGTGTGGATTACCAACAACGTGTTTTAGCAAAAATTAGAGTCAGTAGAGAAATCCTATACGAGTCAGATTCTCTCTGGAAGTAGTGGGACGTCAATGTATTCAATAACATCGTACACTACTTTATAAAACCTTTAATTTTATGTACTTTGAATGTAAATGTACTGCTTGGCTCAGAGTACGCCTCATGGGCAATGGCTGATTGCAATCAGCACTCATGACAGCTGTAGCTCATTAACAAACATAAACAAACCACACTCAGATCACATCTTACCGCAAAGTTTTTTAACAGATAAATATCTACTATTGTGTCAAAAAAACAAGTCAAGGCTATCAAGCCAAGTTAATTGACATGTTTTATTGTAATCCACTTATCCCCAGCTACATGTGTTTTTATTTCACTGCATTCTGACTAATCTGTCATTAAAAGATAGCTGTACGTTTCAGAATGCCTCTGAAGGAATGGATGCATTACATCAGTGAATAGCTATTACACACAGATGCTCAAATTGCAGATGTTGAGACCCATCCTCACTTTTCCATTGCTGTTACAAAACTCTTCAGCCGGAACTCTGAATCTAATGTTCAGCACTTTGTTGCGGTTCGTCAGTGAGCCAAAAAATGATCATTTATCATAAAATCTCTATCACTATGAATCTGATTGTCCTCTACTGCTGTCAGCTGAACTTCTACAAGTACTTTTAATACTACTACATTGAGTACATTGAGAGTCACCCTTTGTGATGTATGGCAACAAAAAACTGAGAGAAAGATAGATCCCAGTTTTGAGCCATTACCCTTTAGATAAAGGTTTAGAACACTTTAAGTGTTCTTCCACATCTCTAGTTTGATCCGGATCAAAGGAAACAAATGATGCATTGTTGCAATCATCTGCAGATTTAGTCGCCATTCACACCACAGTGATCGCTCTGGTACACACTAGCTGAAAATACAGCCATTTGATATCATACAGGCCAATCATAGGTCACATACGTCATTATATGTGTTTCCTTGACTGCAAACCACAAAGAACAGAACGCCTGAAGACTGGGACATCGCAATCACAATAGACATACTTTGCTGCTTGATTTTTGATATTGATATAATTTGGGTTGTCACGTATGATGCCCATTGCGAATGATTACCAACTACTTTAAGTTTGACCACAACTGTGAGAAACACCATGTAAACTGTCACACACCAACCCATAATGCTCCACGCAAGTGAGTAAAGTGGCTGTACTGCGTCGTACTCAATTGTGTTTAGTTTGAATCGTAGTTTGAACCTTAAGTCTGCCTATAATCCGCTTTTAGTGTAAAACAGCCCTTTTAATATTTCCATCTGTTGATTCTACAGGACCTACACAATGGAGATTTTTTTTTCGTTTGTTTAAGATGTTTTAAATCTTGAAAGTTATGCATAATTTAAGAGCATAGTTTCTAAAGGGGCAGGGTATTGACAGTTCTTTCAGTCCGTCTCGACACGGCGTCATTCTCTGGAGTCGTTCATTCCAGCTAATTGTATCTGAAGAACTTTTATTGTTGATTGTTTCTTTTTGTTTGTGTGGTTTCAGATCGTCGTGTGTGTAATTTGTTCCATCCCATCCCATGCCCATGTCCCATCTGTGGATCTTTTCCCTATTTTTGAGTACCAGGATGTGACACACTTTAACAAAGCCTCATTTGACTCATTAACCTGCCAGAAACACTGCCGCTTCATCCATTATTATATACAGTCAATGGTGGAGATTTTATGATTCTGAGGTAAAGCGGAAAGAACATCAATAAACCATGCAGTGTGTTGTTAATTTAAATTTTCATTTTTAATGGGCTTGTAATAAACTGGTTGGGAAAGATTGGCCTCCCTGATGTCCGTTCCCATAGTCGATTTTTTATAAGGTGCTTCTGGACATTTTACATTTTAATCACGAGCCAAATTGTTAAAGGCTATGAGTGTCAAACAAACAAACAAAACCAAAATCAGTTTAAAGTTTAAATTTCAGCTCAGTAAAGCACTTTAAACACTTTTCAGTAAGTTTTAGTTACCTTTCTTGTAGAATTGTGCTTCAAATAAAGAACTTTATTTTGACCAGGTTGTTAGTAAATCATTTACAAGTCAATATTGTCTATATTGACAGTGATTTAAAAAAAAATAGATAACTAAAAAAGTGAACTTGTGAAAATGGGGTGTTAAATGTGATGTGGTTGAAAATTTGGGTGCACCTAACTTTTGTGCTGGTGCACCTAAGAAAAATATTTAGGCGCACCAGTGCAACCAGTGCAAAAAGTTAGTCTAGAGCCCTGAGAGCAGAAGACAGTCATCTGCAAACTCTGCCAAAAACTGTTTCCGTGCCCGACGCCAACACAACAAACCTCTTTTACCACTTGAAGAAGGTTCACGAAAAAGAATACTGGAGAATCGAAGAAATGTGACGTAAAGAAAGTTGTGAAACAGCCCGGGCAAGTGGCGAGAAAAAATATAGCCAGCCTAAACTTAAAGAGTCTTTCATAAAATGCACAACGTATGAAAAAATATCCCAGCGCCACAAAGAAATCACATGTGCCATCTTGCATTACTGTTGTAAAGGCATGATCCCAGTGTATGCAGTTGAGAAGGGTAGCTTTCGAGACCTCGTCAAAGTGCTTGACCCGAGGTACGTTATGCCCAGTCGTAAGCACTTCAGTAATGCCGAGTTGCCTCGCTTATATAACGCATGCCGGGCCCAAGTAGAGAAGGATGTTTGCAGTGTGGTTCATTTTTTTTTTAATAGTTTATTTTGATAATAGTATTTAAATAACTATGATGTGCTTAAAAAAATGTGAAGGCTACTGTAGCTCTACCTCCTCATCTGTTGTCATTTGATACGTTTACATTGCTACACTAAAATGTAGTTTTTCTCATTTGTGACAGTTCAGTTAAATGTCACTTCAAAATAAAGTTGCAAAAAAAAGTATGCAATGATATTTTTGTCAAACTTTTCAGAGAATAACTGAAAAAGTACTTTATTGTGGTATATCATGATATATACCGTTATCATGATATAAAATAATCCATATCGTGATAAATGATTTTTCCATATCGCCCAGCACTATGTGTGTGTGTGTCCAGTGTCTGTGTGACAAAATGGGCGAATGTTTACAGTACTCGGTTACATTAATATCACACTCGTTACTTGAATAAATCAATACTTTCAAATAAGTTACTTTACCTGTACACCAATCGATTTTCTCTCTTGAACTTAAGTAAAAAATATTCTTTGCACTTTCCACCTGGTTAAAGTAGACAATATTTTTGCTGAAGTACAGAATGCCCACACGGCTCAGTGTTTGAAGCAGCAGAAAACACACATCGCCTGCCACAAATTCCTTTCATAGCTTTGACTAGTCACTACTAAAACAGCTCTGGCTTTCGCATACAGCCGCATGTGACCTCCTGACCCTCTAACCATCCTCGATCCTCTAATCCCCCAGTTATGAGCACATGATTAGATTTCACAATGGAACAATATGGAAAAACATATGGGCAGTTTTTTTTTTCACAGAAAAATGGAGAGATTGCTCCCCAGATCCCAATTGAGACCAGATAATAAACACTTAAAACCCTGTCCTGGGATCAGTCAGAGGATAATCTGAGTTTCACGCCAGTCTAGTCTTATCTCTAGGAAGATTTGATCAGTGTTCAGGGAATGTCCACATATCTCTTATCACTAGAAATTATTCAGATGGATTGCTTCTCTCCGAGGCATGAAAACATCACTGTGCGCTGTAGGAAATCGTATTTTTCTACTAATATTTTACATATATTTTAAAATAGTTTAACATTTTCAAATGACTCAAAATGTCCAATGGCAATGTATTTATTAAAATGTATTCTTGTTAAAAATGCAAACATGGAGAGACCAATAAGTCAATAAGATGAAACAAGGAGGGTCAGGAAAAGAAAGAGAACATTCACAAAAAATGTGAAAATGAAATCAAAGGTGCAGAGAAATTTCCTGTTGTTCACGCGTGAAAAAAAAAGTAACAAACTAGCTAGCCTTAGCTTTTTTGTAAAATATCAAAGCGACATTCCATTTAAAAAAAAAAAAAAAACAGTGGGTTAGCCAGACCCCAAACAGCAAAAGTTGCAGAGTTGGCAGATCATCTTTTTGTCACAAAAGAGCAGAGTTGCTGCAGACTCATAGATTCGGATTTCTCTGCTCAATAGCACAAGACTCAAATGGTTGTAAGAGAACAATGACACCTCTCTTTGATCTGTTCCATAGCTAACGTGCTACAATGCTTTTTTTTTTAAATGTCTTCCTCCACGTTTGCTGAAATACATTGCTCTCTTTGCACAGACAGGACCATCTGCAAAGTGCCAAGGCTGGTCGTGAGGTGTTTGGCTGCTAGATATCTGGAGCTGTCGGCGAGTCACAACTGTGCAGTAAGAAATGTGTTCTGAATGAAATAATGTCTGTGATTATCTGCAGCCAATGAGAGACACATCCAGGACAACGAGAAGTTGCAGAGGGATAGGATGCAAAGGCATAGATGGCAATATAAACAGTGGTTTTGGTTCAAAGGGGACTTTTTTGGTTAATTTAGAACCAATATAATAATTAAAAATGTGCACGCTCGCATTTTTAATAATATTCGCTGTCTTATGCTTCAGTCTTTGTGCTGTTTTCAAAGTTTTGTTGCGAGACGCAGTTTGAGAATATGGAAAAAGTCCTCTGCGATTCTGTCTAAAGTCATGCAGTTTGAAATAAATTCTTCGCCTCAGGGTGTTCAGCTCCTCATTTTGATCTCGAGCCCCACCTACCGCTGCCTTTCCTGGGTGAAGACATGTGACTAAACGAGCCAATCACAGCGCTTTACCCACTGCATGAAAAAACGAACTCATTGGTGTACTACATTTTTTCTGGCTGGTGTGTAAGGTCACATTAGCGCCCATGTACCTAAGATTAGGATCCACTGCATGCAGCCCCTTGCCCTGCGATGGACTCGCGACCTATCCAGGGTGTACCCCTGCCTCTCGCCCAATGTGTGCTGGAGATAGGCACCGGCAGACCCCTGTGACTCCGAAAGGGAAGAAGCGGGTATGAAAATGAATGAATGAATGCATGCAGCCCCTGCATAAATGTATTGTATTAAAATATAAACAGGTCATTATAAAAATTACTACATTCAGTATTTTTAACATTTGTGATTAAGGACTGCAAGGAGTTTTGAAAGGTTATTAGTTCATTCAGGTTATTAGTTCATTAGTTCGATAGTTATATTGATAAGAACCTTCCTTTTCCCAGAACATTTATTGTAATCTTAACAAAACCAACTGACAAGTCTTTTGTTATTACAAGCAGACGTTCCCATGGAAACCACAATGCACCCAGACTTGTTCCTGTCTTCAAAGCCACAGCAAACATTTCTCTTTACGCTTCTGCTCACTTCACACATGTTTTACATTCTGATGAAATCAAGGATTGATCTGATTCTAAATATTGACCATAGCTAAGTAAAGTCTTAGCAACAGTGAAGTTTGTGTAGCTATGAGTAGAAAACTGTTTACAGAAAACCTATTGATTCAGCAGTCTAAAAAGTCCGTGTACGGTTTAAAAGCACATCTGTAGTGATTCTTTTTCTAATTATTAACATATTTTAAAAGGATTGTGAGATGACAAATGTTAGTTGTAGACACTTAACCTCTTAAGCCCTGAGGCCTATTTTCCGAAAATCCTATACTTTTACTTTTTAAGGCATTTCTTAGCTTTTCAAGGCCTAAACTGCAAATCTTGGTATCAAAATGAAGATAGGTTCTTGGGGAGTGGTGTGGATGAGTTAATTTACTTATAACGAAGCAAATAAACACAATCAATTGTAACCACTACATGTCAAGAACATCTGTAGCAAGTTTGGTGTTCATACTACAAGAAACTAATATTCTGTAAAGGTTTTGATTGAACAAAGTTCAGGCGTAATCCATGTTGGCACAGTTTGGCACAATTTGGCACAATAATTGAAATATGGAAAAAATCTTGTCCAAAGCTTCAGCTACGTTAATAGTCTTCTTTTGTTGCTTATGGGACATGATTTCAGCAAAAAAAACTCCTAAAGAAACGCCGTAAAAGGGGGGTAGAAGCTCATTTACGCCATCTTGCTGCGCTTTTGGGAACCTTTCATTCACAAACGCTTTCGACGTCGAGCTTCTGCATGTCCCTACCCCCGACCATCTGTCCAATCCGGGAGCTCTATATATCGCTGGAAAGCTCTGATTCTATGGAAACCAATCAGCTCAACCATTTTGAGACTGACGGGATCGCCGACGAATCACACGACGCGCAGCGTGGAGAGACCACCTCTTACGCACGGGGAGTCATTCCATATTTGGTGACGTAATGAGACCAAGGAGCAACAGAAAAAAAATCTAAAACTTTTATTGCTATGGAAATAACTTTTTGTTGAAAAAACGGCAAAGGTAAGACAAGATTTACATGCTTGCTTGGTTTTCGCTGGCGTTTTTTCGTGGAACTTTCGCTCCCTGCTCTGAAATACTTCATGCAATGTTAATGAGTTGCATATCACTGGATTCAGCTGGTTGTTAGCTTTCATTTAATGTAATGGTTTTGGTGTTTCCGTTTATATTGTGGATACATATCGAACAAAAAAAAAAACGTGGTCATGAATTATACTCCGGACATGTTGTTGTTTATTTGCATGGCGTTCGAGCTGTGGTTAACGGATATGAAATTGAATTAGATACGTTTTTAGAGGAGTTTCCGCTGAACACAACAGTATTTAATATGTGTGGGTTATTCTCAGGGTTCGTGAGCTATGAGTGAAAATGTAACGCACAAGGGGGCAAGTCCCCGGTACCGGGGACTCTCGGGCTTAAGAGGTTAATAATGTTATTATTTGTAGACACTTAATAATGTTAATGTTAATGTTTGAAAAACCCATAGGGCCTTCCCCACACAGGCTGCATACTCCGACAGAATCATAACAAATACACGCTTTATCATCCATCTGTAGCCTGTATCTTTGCATAATTTACCTAATACATATAGAAAATATCCATTATTGCACATAATAGTTATATTAGCTCAGATAACATTTGAGTTGAAATTCAAATCCCACACAGAACTGAGTTTGCAACATCACTGGTACTCAGCTACTGCCGAGCAAACCATGGCTTTTCTTAGCCTTTATTTAGCCATAGCAAACATTGCAAATTAACGTTACAATATAACAAAAAACTGTAGCGTTGCACAAATAACTTAAAAATATTGCATCTAACAATACCATAAGCTAAGAATAATAATTTTAAATCTGTTAATAATCGACTGATAACAATATGCACGGACATCTTCCTAACTTATCAAAACGCAAATGCTAATTTATTCATACATCTTTTTGCTGGAGTGTGTGATGTGATGCACAGGTGGGACTGTGGATTGTATTCCAACCAATAAGGTGTCGGAGTGATACATGTTTAGACTTCTCATCCAACCACAATCAAATTCACTCTTTCCGGATGTGAAATTAAACTGGAATAACAAGGCTATTTTTAAAATGTAAGGTGTAGAAAGTACAGATAATTGTGTGAAAATGTAAGAAGTAGAAGTATAAAGTCTTCTGAAAAATACTTACTCCAGTAAAGTACAGATAACTCAAATTATCTTGACACTTCTCGACATATCGTCTTGTTTTTAGGCCCAACCCTGTCTCTAAATCATGTGGTGGTGCGCGGAAGCAAAGACAGATAAACGAGCTAAACAAACTTAAACACAGAAGTGTAAAATGTAATTTAAAAAAACTACAAGCGCATCATACAACAAATGTAATAAATTTCACACAGAAATGATTAAATAATCATCAAAACTGCATACAGGACATAACAACTTAACAACTTAAAAATCATATTCTCCGCACGGATTACAGATTGAAGTCAGTCGCGCCTCTGCATGAAGGTTTCAATGTTATATGTATGTATAAACTCTAATACAAGCCCTTAATTCACAATAACTTAATAAATCTTAATAAAAAAATCTTAATAAATCTTAATAAAAACTGTTTTAAAGAGAGGTGATCAAAGGTATTTGTGCAGATGCACACACCCGTCTGCAGTGTCATCGTGAACGTCTTCAAATCACTTTAAAATGAATTTATTATTCATAAAATAACTGTATACATTGTATTTTGTGTTTAATTTCATTTAATCTAAAACAAAATAACAATTAGACTAAAATGTATCGTTTAATATTATTACTTATTATTTAAAGTCTGAATATTTTTTTTTATTTTCTGCAGAAAAAAAATAGATTTAAGTTGTAAATCTGGAATTTTTTTTGGGCCATATCGCCCAGCCCTACTGTATTGGTAAATTATATTTATCTACATTTTGTTTTCTCAGATGCTGTCAACTTCAACATTTGCTGAACACTTTAAACATTCAGTAGGAATTAATAAGATGGTGTTTTTATAATTGCAAAAATGTTGAACTGGGAATTGTAATTTGTAAGGACTTAATAAATGAATGGCCTAGGTACAAAGAGCCGCTTCTATTCATATTTGTATAATTTCACATGTTGAAAAATAGACCAATGAGAATTCTTTGTTGGCTGTATCACATAATGACAAACAAAAATTTAGGCTTAATTTATGAGAACAAATAGTGTGCCAACATCCAGATGGCCTCATGCTATCATGCCATGGCAATGTTTCAACATTTAAAAAACCTAAATAACGTCTTTTCAACGTTCTTTTTGGAACTGTATTCCAACCAAGAGTGGACATTGAGAAAGGACATCTTTTTAGCGTCTAAGGTTTGCTGAGGTTTGTACAGAAAATAGTTAATATTGATTAATATGGGGAAAATTATATTAATATTTTTTGCCAAATCCCCCAGCCCAACTGATACATTTGTAGGTATGTGGAATTGTGTTTGTTTTCCGTTTTTTTTTATTTTTTTTTTTTATTTATTTATTTAGTAGACCTCGTAAATTGAATAAAGTGAGAAAAAAGTAAACATTCACCAAAAAATTCACCAATCATGAATTGAATCAGATGTCTCCAAACTCCTAGGAAGAAGTCGAAATATTTGTTAATTTCTCTGTTTACAACAAAGTAATTCATGTGATTTGAAAGTCGTTTAGTTTTAATAATCAGGTTGTAATCGAAAAGTTTCACAATTGTTTTAAAAAACTGCTATGGAATGTTCAGGTTGGTATTCTTCCCACTCCTGAATCTTTCCCCTTCACCTAAATCTTTCCCCCTCCCCTTTTCTTTTAACACCCTCCTGTCCTGAAGTAAATAATGCAAACTGGTCTATGGGAGAAATAAATAACTTAATAATTACATGAATTCACAACTTCCATCCAGAGGAGGAAACACCACACCAGGTGTTCAACTCCCTGTAAATAGCAAAACAGTCCAGTTTAAACGAAGCATCTACTTCCCCATGAGGTGGCTTTTAAGCAGGACAGGACAAGGTAAAAAAAAAAAAACTTAATGCACAGTACAACCTGCAGAAGAATTATTTAAAATGATGCTGGTCTTTTTGGGATTGAATCCTCATACACCCACAAACACGGATCACCACACACTGCGAGGCCTTGTAGGCGAGACACTCAGTCTCCCGTTTGTACAAGCGTAACACGCATCTAGACCAAGCAAACACAGTTGAAACCAAATGAAAAAAACACTCAAGATACAAACAAATCCACCCAAGGCTACTGTCAAGGTGCTTTATAAAATACCACAATAACGTTTGTTTTATAAAAAATCTTTCTTAGGTTCACCTGATAAGACATCACAAATAGGATTCATTATTGTTATACAATTCACAAAGGTCAAGATAAATTGAAAGGGTTTGCTCTTATGTGCATGGAAAACATATGTGTAACCAAATTTTGAACAGGATTCCACCCTTATTTATTTTTTATTTTTTTACCAATGGCCCTTTAGGGGCTCTGTACCGTTTCATACCGAGTTGTCGCCTCAAATGGCCACAGATTGTTGTTCACACTAACTTCTGACACGCTTCTATATTTACAATATAGTGAAAAAGTTTAAATAAATGCAGGAAAAAAAAGATTTTAATAATCTATTCTAATAGATGGGAAGGACATTTAAATATGTTTTTTAATAAAAAATTTGCTTTTTTATCTCTTAGTTACACAGAGACATTTCGATTTGTTATTAGTCAACCACCCCTATAATAAAGAAAAGGAAATGATTCACTGACTTAGATTTTACAGTAAATCGTGGGGAAAGATTCCAGTTAGGAACCATGTGTTAGTTTTGGTTGTTTAACACAACAGTATTTTGTCCAGAGCTTTCATGTGAAAACCTGACTGTGGAAATTTTCATCTGTTTTATCAGCTGCTAATACCCATAACACACATTTGAAATGATTTATCCAAAACGCCTTAGGCAAAACAAGTATATAAGGCACTGATTGCAGATAAGGATGTGTCAACACAGAGATGAGCTTCGAGATGATAAATTAGTGTTGCTTTAGTGAGCAGGGAGAGCAAAGAAAGAAAACGAGAGAAAATTATCAACGGTTCTCATAAGTCTCAGCCTCAAAGAGCCCAGGGCAGGGAAAGCTCATAAATCAGGATGTATTTAATAAACCATCCCAGCCGGATACAAATGCATTTCCCCTTTCTCCAGCTAATAATGCTAAGACTTATCTATAGACAAAAAGACGAAAGCATATTAAACGTTGAAAGATGAGTGAATTGCCTGAACTGTACAAGGTTTAAAAGTTAGCTACCGAGAGCATCATGCACTCAACAAAGCAGATAAACAAAGAGATTATTCTCTCATTATTCATACTGTACGCTTCTACACTTTCACTCCGGCCTATTTAGCGCTCGCACAATAGTCGTGTGTTTATAGGGAGCGTCAGAGATCAACGTATCATCTATCCAATCACATCATCTGCAGTCTGTTCATTTAGCTGCAGCCTGAAACATGATCGTCCAGAAGACACTAAAGCTTATTGAGAGCTGACTGTTGCACTCTGGTGAAGAGTTATGTTACAGACAGAGCCGTAAAGGGCCACTTTAGATAAAAATGAAATTTCTCATCCTGAAATGGTATGTCTTTTAACAGAAAATCTATTCGTAGGTTTATTTCAAAAGTGCTGCGTTTCTACGCAGCCGGTCAAGACTGTTAGACCACTTTTATGACTTTAATCATTTTAAAATGACCAAAACAACATCGGTTAGTCCAATAATGCGGCCCCATTGCGTCCTAGTCCCAAACGCATTGCCATTGCATTGGGACGTATTCAGTAAATGCGTTTCCATCGAAGTCTATGCGCATTTTCTCTTATCAGAAAAGTTTATCCTACTCGGTTCAAAATGTACGTGCATCTTGCCATTTCCATCCAGGGTTTTTGATGCGATTTTCCTAAAAGATAGGTGTATAGAAACGCAGGTTTGCACTGTTTGCTTGAACTAAGATTGGTTTAGCAGATGCCCAGCTGTGATACCTCTCAAGAAAACCCAATGCCAGGCTTCGATTTCCTGCCTTCAATATCTGAACACTTCCCCCTCCACCTCTGCAGAGTTTTCATCGTTTCTCCTGAAAACTCATTCAGTGTCAGTTTCCTGAGCCCACTCATGGCACCATTCTGAAATCCCAGAAGGACAATTGTAAAAAACAGTGTCCATTACTTCAGCAAGGAGGCGGATGGTTGTTTCTGGGTCTCCATGAACTTTTCTCAGAATCACATCTGCTGAAGCGCTTGCAGTTTGGAGAAAAGTCAAAAGAGTTTGCCGGGAAAAGGAGTCGATAATGATCCTAGGGATAAACTGTTGAGCAGTAACACAGAATGCACAGGGATAGTCAGTGTCCTGTCAATAGTTGATCTGTGTTTAAAGAATAGAACGAATAAAAAATGAAGTTGTTGTTTTTGAATGATTCAGTTTCAATAAATTAAAGATTCTGAAATTGGAAGTTAGTCAAGATTTTATCTCCAGTTTTTACGATGAAATACAGGCATCGAGCCAATCCTTTTGTAAGAGTTGAAGGCAAAAGAAGCCAGCAGTCAATTTTCTGGAGGTTCTTCCTCTCTGACAGAGAACAATGAGGGTTTTGTTCAAGCTGCTCTTGATTGTTTCTCCATGCTATTGCTGGAGGAGGAAGTAGAAGTGATGGAAGTCTCGTGTTGCTCTGTTTCCTCTGTCGAAGTCGTGTGGCACTTGTGCTCATAATGGACTCAATCGATTTTGATGGTAGAGATGCTAGAGACAACAATGTCAGATACTGAATATTATCTGTGTTACCTCTAAATGTAAAGAGTAAACGCATTACTCCTGTAAAACAATTTTGTTATTGACAATATATGGGCATGGGCTGTGAAATTTAACATACTGTGATGAGGAGACCAATCAGCGTTGCCAGGTTCTGGCCATTGGCGTAGGCGAATATAACAGGCAGCACCACACCTGGGTAGCGAGACACAGGGAACTGCGAGGAAAGGGCCACACTCTGTCAGGAGGGAGTGAAGGAAGAAAGGCGCAACTCTGTCCAGCCCAATGGCTTAGCCTTTTTAAAATCCCGGTGTTTCAACACACTGCCCCATTGGGGTTGACAACTGTGCCAGTGCTTCCATGTCTCCCTCTTGTTTGTTTTTTTTTCCTCTACACACCGATACAAATTGAGATTGCTCATCATCTGGGTCGAGGTAATAGTGATGCCATGGTGCTTCCTACCTGAAGATGGCATTTACAGTACAACAGATGCATTTACAACATGGTTAAACAGGAAAGGAGACGACCACTGAGCTCCTCTTTCACACCCCACTCATGTTATCAAAAAAGCAAACTTCCATTGGTCGATCCGATCCGCAACTCTTTTTCGTTGGCACCACTCTCTCGGTCAGATGTGTGAGCTCCTGATAGTGCCCTTGGTTTTTTATCGAGACGCATGTGCCAATGCCTTTAACCCTTCATTTGAAGAGTGGGTTCAGACATCCCTAGTTTTTGAGGGGTACACTCCCTTAGCTCTTCTCCTTTGTTTATAAGAGAACTGGGACACCCCTTCACCCCTTTCTCTTTGTGAAAAAGAGAAGCAAAGGGAAAAGGTAGGGCTCAGCCTAAGACCCTGCTTTTCCAATGTTTTTAAAAGTTTTATAGTGTGCTTCAAGCAATAGAGTGAACTTCTGGTGTCATTACATGACTGACTATGTTAACCCTCTCTCTCTCTCTCTCTCTCTCTCTCTCTCTCTTTCTCTCTCTCTCTCACTGGTTTTCAGCTGTTTTCCAGTGGATGGAAGACTATGTTTGGAAACTCATGAATGTGTTTGGAAATGCTGCTTTGCACCTGCACGTCATGGAGTTTAGAGATAGATTTCCACCAGTCTTCTGGTAACATACCCTGGAATTTAGGTTGGAAAGCAAATGTCATTTCCTTTTCGTTCTCTCATACGTTGCTTTACATGGGGCTAAAGAAAGGGCACATAAGACCTCGCACATTTAATTTACCATTAAGAAAACCCACATTTTATTTGGTTTCCAACAATGTCCAAGATACTTTCGAAAGTTTAAGTTTGGTTAAATGCAGTCATTAACCTGTAAAATGTCAAGAAAGAACATTTTACTCAAATCGGCCAAACCCTAGCCACATCTGACTGACCTTTCAAACCATAATTTATAGCTTCATGTTCATAAAACCGCCCAGAGTCTGTAATAAAATCTCCCGTGGCCAAAGTGAAGCATTCAGCTCTCAATAACATCTGTATCATAAAGAGATAGTCATCATTCACTCTACTTCCACTTGTTCCAATCCTGCACCGGACTCTTTCTTCTGTGAAGCGTAGAACATGTTTTATAGCTGTTTACATGACGAGTGCTGCCTGTTTTTCTCTTAGTAAGTGAATATGTCAGGTGTGTTTATCTATCGGTTGCTGGGTGCCATCAGTATCATTTTAACATGACTTCATGTTCCACACTCTTTTAACTACACCTGTCTCTTTGCTCCTTTTGTGACTTGGATAAACCATGAGATCAATGGCTGGGTTCAAGTAATTTTTTATAAGGAAATTACATTGATTCATGCTGTCCCAGAACAGATTCATAATGAGTCCTACATCCACCATCTTTTCATTCATCCATTCATTCATTTTCCGACCCGCCTATTCCGTTTTGGGGTCACGGGGATCTGCAGGTGACTATCTCCAGCGCACATTGGGCGAGAGGCAGGAGTACACCCTGGACAGGTCGTCAGTGCATCATAGCCCACGATCCTTACAAAGACTTTTATTATGAAACATTTATTTTAAAAGCAGTAACCACGCCCTGGTCTGTCTCTACTTCATATCAACTTCGCTTTAACGAATACCATATTAATTTTTAACACCCTTTTGGTGACAAGCTGCCTGTTTAGTGCCTTTTTCTGCATTTATTGTTAAAAAAATTTAGCAACTTTTAGCAATTAGTCTTTGAATTAAATCAAAATGAAATTGGCAGCAATACCTAATTTATTGTTTGCAAAAGGCTTCAATAAGTTACAAAATTATGTAAAACTACTGAAAAATTTGTACAAACATTTGTTTAGTTAGCATTAGTAACATAATTGTCACTGAGCATCTTGTATCGGTCGCAGGTGACAACATACAGGATCAACACTTTTTGTTCACAACATGGTTATGAATTTTCTTTTAAAGTTTTAAGAATAAAAGCCCATAAAATAAAAAGAACACATTGCGTGTGCTAGCACGGAGTAATAATGACTAGACAGATAAAGTTTGCACACAAACTTTGATGCTGGCTTGTATAAGTGTAATGTAAAGACAATGAGTGACAAACCAACTCCCATTTTTCAATGTGCTTAGGATAGAGTTATAACAAATTGCTTCATGTAATGTTCACCAATGTCAATTTGAGTAAAATAATATGATATGCCAAGTTTGGTTGCTATAGTAAACAGCCTGATTGCTATGGATGGGTTAGTGACATAATTAAATGTCCCCTATGAGTATTGGTTTTCCAAAGCTAAGATAGAGATATGCCAAATTGGTTGCTGAGGTAAACAGTCTAGTGCTATGGAGGGGTAATAAAATTTTGCCTTTGTCACTATATGTTATTTAAACAGCCCCCATGCCTATAATATATAGCAAAGTTGTGATACAGTTCAGGAAATATGGTTGCTAGTGTAAACAGTGTGGTTGTTAGAGAACTGTCAGTGATGTCATAAAAATTTACAATATTTTCTTTGCCTTCCCTTTTGTTTTCAAAGTCAATGGTAAATATTTAATCCCTTCTAGAGCCTGGCGGAATACTTTCGCACAGTGCTTGGCACATTCTGGTAGCCGCCATAAGTGTAGTGAGCTTGAAGGTTTTATGAGATTCTCGGTTTGAGTCACAGTTTTACAAAATTTGACCACGTCAATGGAAAATTCCCAAAATTCTCAGTGATTTCTTAGAATTCCTTTAGTAGTACCAGTCTGAAATGATTTAGCAATCTGAAATGTCTTGGCAACGTTTTCAAGCCACAACAAGAATCTAAAACCTTAATCACCTTTTTAAAATTGAATGTGGTGAACCACACAATTTCCGTAGCAAATACTCACCTTCATCTTGCATTATGAGACTATTCTGCCAAGACTCTCCATAGTTCTGGTGACCAAGTTCTTACTAGCAAACGACACTCCACAAGTATTGGCCAAATCCTTCGTTGGGGAGGGGATTAATGCTAATGTAAACCACTATCCTAACATTGCTTCTACCAAGAAGAACTGCTGCTTTGAAAGCAAATAGTGGTCACACAAAAATTGATAAGATTTCAATTTCTCTTAGATTAAAATAGATGACTAAAATCTTTGTTTACAGCATTTATTCCAACTTTTTCTTATAAGTATTCTATTTTTACAATAAGAAGTTCAACAATCTGTGGCCATTTGAGGCGACAGCTTGGTATGAAAAGGTACAGAGCCCCTAAAGGGCCATTGGTAAAAAAAATGAGGGTGGAATCCTAATCTCAAGTAATGAGTGAAAGCAAATTTTACTACACATGTTATCCATCCACATAAGAGCAAACCCTTTAAAATTATAATCAGAACACATGCTTTACCCATTCCAATCCCTAAAATCTTTGTCAAATATTTGATCAATGGAACAAATTTATTTCTATCACTCAAAGTCAAAACCCTGACAAAAATCTTCCATTGAATCCAACAACTCACATGGTTTTTACATTCACTCTGACCTGGAAAGAGACGATAAACTCATGACAATTAAGTGTAACGATCTCTAAGAACATCCGTGGGAGGATGGTAATGGTGAAAGAAGAGCTTTATCCAATCTCAACTCACAATTTTGGGAATAAAAGTGGATTGATGTATTTTCCCAAGAGGGTTAAGCAATCAGAATCCCAAGGGAAAACATTGATGGTTTCAAAACATTAGTGGGTGATTTGACAGTGATGGTTCTTAGATGAAGGATTTACAGCTAAAAACACAGTTATTCAGAAGAACCAGTGGATGAGCACATTTAACATTAAAAATCACATGTCTTTCCTTGCTGTAGAATTAAATCTGATCAAGAAACAAATTAAATTTAGGAAACGAGGTATATATGTTGCTACAAACCAGTTGTTGCTGTTAATTACATTAACTCATTTAGCTAAATTAGGTAACTGTGTTGAGACTTTCCTAAAAAAGCCTCAAATGCATGCAGCATTACGCACTCGCACACACGCACACACACACGTATTTGTGTCTTTAACTCTGAGTCACCTCTGAGTTATCTTCATCTGTAGACACTTACGAGGACAATTGTCTCAGATGGAGGAGATTAAATCTCACAGCCTATAGACCAAACGGATTTAAAAACACAGAGTCACTGTTGTACTTTAGGGAATGCGATGAATACAATACCTTTGGAACAAAATATAATAAAGTCTGAAGAATAAAATCCCAGTGACATCGTAAGACAAGCTTCGAGTTCTCTCTGTTCTGCATTTTTAAGTGGTGAGTGCATCAAGCATTAAGTGTTGTCTGCTTCACCAACATTATGAATCTGAACTCACTCAAGACTCACGCTTTACTATTGTCCAGAATTTATTTGCTCATGTGCCTTAAGTGACACATAAGTGATTCATTCTTAGTACTTAAAGTCAGAGTGACTTCAGCCCACATTTGGTTTCTCTGTAACCTTTAGCAGAACTTTTTTGGGACCCGTTTGGATGAACTTCTAAGCATGCTTTCGCACCTGACTTGTTTAGTTTGATTCATTTGAACTAGAGTTCCTTTTTTCTTTTAGTTTGGTTCATTTAAGGAGGTGAGAAAGCAACATCTACAAAGCTTAAAAAAAAGTGGTCCAAAGCCTGTTCGGGGACATGGTCTTGAAACGAATCCAAATCGACCGAACCAAAAGGTTTGTGTGAAATGAGAACATGATCTAAACATAAATGAATATTACAAAAACATGCTTTTTGAACAAATACAGCCACTGTACTTGCTTTCGCGTGGCATTATGGGTAGGTGTTTGTCTGTTTACATTTATCATGTCAGCTTGCGTTCAAACTGGTACTTGATACAAATTTGTAATCCAAGCATCATTTGTAACATGCATCAAGAGCAATTAACACAAATGACATCGTAAAGGATGGCAAGGGTCCAAATCAAAGAGTGAGTCCATTCCCGTGACATAGTGAAGGGTGCGCCAGACATGTGTTCCTGTCTAAATACTATGCTGTCTGTTCAAATAAAGGCCAAAAAATAATCTTTAAAAAAAAATAATCTGACTACTTCATATGCATGTCATTCTATCCAATCAAAAAGCAGTCAGGGAAACTTGTACGATGACGGATATGATCAATGAGTTGCCCGTATGATGTCACATGGCTGTATTTTTAACTAGTGCTGATCAAAGCGGGCAGTGTGGAGTGAATGACGACTAAATCTGGACACGATTACAACAATGTATCATTAGTTCCTCTTGGTACAGACCAATTTTAAACGAGCTAGACGTTGTAGTCCACTCAAGTTGATAATACAGCCATGTGACATCATATGGGCAACCATTAATCGCATTCGTCATTGTACGTGTTCCCTGGATCTCAATCTACTCCATGAGTGGCCATTATAAACGTTGCTTTGTAAACAGACACACGCCAACCCAATCTTGTTCTTGTCTACTGCAAGTTTTTTAGTTCAAAAAAGGACTAGATTTGTTTTTTGTTTGAAGACCAGCTTATGTTTTAAAACTGGACTATATTAGATATTTAAATTTAAGTAGTACAAAATATCTGTTGCACTTTATTAAATGGACATTTTGAGTTTTCATAAATGTTTTGAGTGTATAAAAGCTCTATTTATATTTTATGGAACCGCAATTTTATTTTTGTTGCTAATTCCAGAATTTGCACATTTTCTAATATGTTCAGCTTTGAGTGAAGTTATTCTTAGCATCCACATTGTAGTGTCGTAGAGCTCGAGAACGGTCTCAAGACCGAAGTCTTGTCACAGTCTCGACTCTCTGTGGTCTTGGTATCATCTCAATTTCGGCTCTCTGTGTTCTCGGTCTTAGCTGCACCTGTGTTCTGGTGATTTTAATCCAAGAACACAAAGCAAGCCGCAAGCGCTTTCATCAAATAAAACAATATTATTGGCTATTTTTTTCTAGCCTCTCTACAAATAAACCCAATCAGCCGCATATTTTCTCAAAGCAAGCAGCAGCATTATTATTCTTTATTTTCTCACCGACGGCGTGAGCGCTCTGTACGTCACAATCCGCTTGAGATACAGACAACAATTTACAAATGTCTGCAAAACCGGCCGGTATTAACTTTACGGAGCATAAAGAATATATTTGTAAAAGTTCCATGAAGAGGAAACATTCAGCTGTGTGCCAAGCTACCTTATCGGAGACGTCTGGAGGAACGTCATCGTTCACCAGAGACGAAGAGAGAAAGCACAACGAGAAGCAAGAAAACCTTTCACTGGATTTAACTGTTAATTCTCAAACAATGTGGTGAAAACATCCAAATCTGACAATGCCATACGACGTAAATGCGTTATAATGGAAACACGGAATGTCTTCAGTAGGGACGCAAGGTAATCTGCACAGAAGTTTTTATTTATTTATTTTTTTAACCAACATCACCTCTCTAAAACGTGTTCACATGAGAACCTTGTTTAACTGTAGGATGAAACAAACTAATGAATAATTTTACTTTAAATTTATATTAATGTGGACGTCTTCCTGGCACATAGACACTATCACATTGTGCATTTAAATATATTTATTATAAATGTATTCTCTGCGATGGACTGGCGACCTGTCCAGGATGTAAACCCCCCCCCCCCCCCTTTCACCCAATGTGCACAGGAAATTCCCAAAATGAGAATAAACAAGTTGGAAAATGAATCAATGGATATATTTATTCTCTTTCTTTATTCTCTTTCCATTAATCAGAATTATTAATATACTAGCACTTTGATTATTTACGTATTCACTGTAGAATTAGTGAATTCAGTGCAAAACAAATTGATTCTTGACATGTTTTACTTAGAGATTGTTTACACCTCTTTATAGAAGTAAGGTTTAAATTGCCTTGTTAACATCGATGTACACTGTCCATATCAAACATATTATTAATCAGTCAAAACCAAACCACATAAATAATGAGGATTTCCACGTCTTTTAGGTGTTCTGTTATAAAACAATGAATAATGCTCCAAACAACAAGCCTATGTCTTCCAGTCTCTGTACCCACACAGACCTCTTGCTGCTCTGGTAATTTAGGTGACGACCTAAGACACATTTCTCTAGGCCACACTGTGCCTGGACGCCATCCAGAGGTCAAACCCATACGAACAAAGAGAATCACCTGAAAATGTGCATTATGTAGCCAGACCTGCTCGTGGCCTAAATGTGAAGCATTTCCCAGCGAAGTAAAATATAGCTCGATACACTGATCCTAGGAAGGAATCTGGGGCAGAAAATCAATTTATCTACTATTCACATGAAGACTAAACAGCTGTTGCTGTTTTAAATATAACAGATACCCGCAGCATCTCCCTGACCTTCATCGAGGAACACCAGGGCGCCCAAAGACGATATATGATGTCACCATTGCCTTCAGTGATATTATAATAACACCCATCAGCCTTAAACACGGAGGGGTCTGAAAATCTGGCTATAAATGCAATATGAGCATAACCCCCATTAACACCCTTCCTTCATTTACTTGCTTGAGCGGTCTCCATTAAATACATTTTACACAAAAGGTAAACAGCACTAATACGTGGCCAAACAGAGAATAAATTACTAAAGAAAAGTGATTTGTCTCATAGCACAGTGAGTGTACACCGGGATGACTCCAAATGAGGAAGCAGACTGTAATAAAGTGATTTGTGTGTGTCCCATCTGTCAGCGTTTACACTAACGCACACTTACAAGCTACTGGGACCATCTCAATAATACCCAGAAAGATGACTACAAACAAAATTTAGCAATTCTAATAAATATTCTATGAGTGAAAACAGACGTCATTAATTTACATTACATTCATACATTTGGGAGACCCAGAGATTTGAACCCGTTTTTAACACAGGGTTTTTAGCGCAAGGCTCTAGCAGCTGAGCCACAGGAAAGCCAATCATTCACCCTTTATAGCTGCTCTTTAAGGTGATCTCATTTTATCGAGAGTATGCCCTTTCATTTTACACTGAGTGGCAAAACATGTGACAAAATGGCAGTGTTTAATATGGAAAAGTGCCAAATCACAAGTTACTCTGTTAATTAAACACTGTGATCTTCAGACTTCTCTTATTTTAAAGACATACAAGAGAATTAGATTTTCATGGATAAAGATTCAACCAGAAATTGGATTTCTTGGATTTCTTTAAAGATTCCTGATTTCAACCCCAAGAAACGGCAAAAATAAAAGATTTAAGGCATGCAAAACACTGCCTGGTCGTACTTGAAAGCGCAGGGGCAGTTGGTTGTGTATGGACATGTCTGTACACATAAATTTATTACAGTTTTTATTAGAGAAGCTGTGAGCGAGCTGTGTTTTCTGTGGGTAATGCTCTCCAAAACGCAATCAGAGGATGAATCCGCCACTGACACGACACAAAACAATGTGCCTATGTGTCATTTAATTTCAAGTGTTGTAAAAAGTGGTGAATTTAACTTTGAGTGCTTTTATGAGCAAAACATTGTTCATCCTGTTTAAATCCTGTTTGGCTTAAATTAGAACTGAGTGTTTTATTTTTAACTACATTGTCCATAGCATAAAGATACCAAACATGTAATTTATGATTAGTGAATATGGTGATTTTCTCAAATAAGTTACAAGAAATGACGATCACGCATCCAGGTTTCAGCTCCTGGACTCCAGTTATTTCTTATAATTGCAGCAATCCATTTGCTTCTCTTTTAAAATGTGGCAGTTTTCATGGTGTCCCTGAAAATCAGCTTTTTTTCTGTTTTCAGCGTTTATGCTAATTGGACTCACACTTTTTCACGAATAGACCTAATGCCATTAAAAACCTTTTACTGATGGTTTAAAGTGTTTTCCTCTGCTAGTATCGACACTATGAGGAGTGTATTACATTTCATTTGTTTCATTATGACAAACATTTAAACAATATGAAGTGAAACTTTGGAAAATGACCCAATACAGCTAACAAATCAGGTCGCCAGCCCATCACAGGGCAACACACAAATTTACTCACACCAAAGGGGAATTTAGATTATTCAATTAACCTGCCGCATGTTTTTGGGATTGTGGGGGAAAGCCCGGAGGAAACTCAGGGAGCATGGTGAGAACACACAACTCTTTCCAGGAAAGTCCTGGAAGGTCACCGGCGAGCCTTGAACCTTTTAACTGAAAGGCCAAAGTGCTACCCACTGCCAACAGTTAATTTTTTTATGAAAATAAGGGTTATTGTCAGAAATAACAAATAACTGTATTATCTCTAATGGAAAAGACACGATTTAAACATTCTAAAATGTGTTTTGGAGAATTTTTGTAAGCATAAAAACAGTTATAAACCATTAAAACATGAAAACAGTATGTAAAATTAACAGTACAATCCAAAGAAACTAATAACTACTGCATATTTGATGGTAGCCACAGCATTCCCTAAAATGTACAGTAAATATTGTCTATTTTCCTCTATTATTACAACACAAACCTTTAAAATAGACAGTTCTGAGCTGTTAAAATATGTTGGAAACAGTAATTATTTTGAAACGATCTTTTCAAATGAGACAGTTCTGAAGAATACGAAAGCTGTTTTTGTAAGTTTTTATAGCAACAAAAATATGTTGACAGTTTTATTAGACAGTTATAAGCGAAAAAATCTTACTGCACAATTCTGTAAAAGCATTTGTACAGGTGATAGCGTATATGGTAAAGTTATGGCAGTCACTGCTGTCGTTTTTTACTGTAAAATGTATTTTGTACTGTGTTTTTACTGATCACACTAATTCACTTCCATTTTTGTTATTAAAATCCAACACTATACTTTTATACTAATTGATCCACAGCTCTTGTAATTCTGAAAATGAAACATCTGATGTAATCAAACGTATACAATTATTTTTACCATAGCAAAACAAAAACACCATTAAAGCACATAAACAACCCAAGTTTGAAGCAACAGAGTGGAGATAAGAAAGGTTTGTCAACTGGAAAGTACCCGAATTAAACATGACTAATTTCTTGACTAAAAACATAAAGAAATATAGACGCCACGTTTTGTCTCTCTAACAATTAGTCGGTTTACATCTACTGTCACTGGCAAACAACACAACTACACTAAAATTAAGGTTAAAAATCACCAAACATGATGGAGTCAAGGAGTTAAAATCTGGGTTTGTACGAGAAATTCAGTCAAACCCAAGTCTTGCTCCATGAAGTCAGAAGCAGGTCGCTTTTGCGCATGAGTCACAATCGTTTTATTACAATTTCATTTTTTTCCGAGTTTCTCCCAGTTTTCCCCAAACCCAACCAGACTGCGCTTCTCACACTCGTCTCTCTGAAGGAATGTGCTCTCGAGTACAGAAGAAGCTTCAGCTTTAACACAAACATTCTCAAGGCATTTCACAACACTCTCCTACCTTTCCTTTCCGGCGTCGCGCAGACGCTCCATGAGAGCAATAAGGTAAAAAACACTCGGGTCTCGGTCGCTCGGGCCATTTCTATCGAATTCTCGTTGCGTCTGGTCAGAATTCACTCCATAATTAGTGAAGACCCCTCTTTGTGAATCTTCCAGAGGTTTCTCTTGGCTGTTCTTGAGGAAACTTGGTGAGCTCTGCTGTAAACTTTGACAGCTCCTCCTTCTCGGAGCCTCGGCGCGTGTGAGCGAGTCCCCGGTTCGCTGGACCGAAGCGCTGAGAGAGAGGCAAGTGACGTCAGAGCAGGGGCGGGCACGCGCGCTGGAGGTGAGGAGAACCGGTGCTTCAGGTGTGGCACTGGGGAATAAGATGCTCGAGGAGGTTTAGGAACAATCAACCAGAAACCTCAAAATTCATTATTGAACCAGGGAACCAAACGGATGACAATAACCAATTTCAGCGCTGAAATCCAGACCACATGACCACAATTAAGCAATGAGTCAGTTATGAAATTAAAAATCCCACCTCTACAAAAAAGTTCTACATTTAATCAAAACTGGTTTTCACTGGGGAACCCTTTTTAAATCCTATTTAACACTTATCTTCCAAGGTGCTATTTAGAATTTTGGCATGTATATGACCAGCATCTGTGTATAGAACATTAACAACAACAAAGAACTAGAACAGAATTGTCACAAACAAAGTGTTATAACAGTTCTTCAAAAACCACAACGAACTAGCGAAGAACCAAAAGGAGCTTACAGGGTTCTTTGAAATGGAAAAGTGTTATATAGCACCTTAAAACCTGCAAAGAACCGGCCTCAAAACGTTACGCGGCCTTCAGATTAACCCAAGAACGATGCACTGAGAGCTTCATAGCCGAGCAGCTGCATCCAGGTAAAAATCTGTTCTCTGGTCTGGGGAATGAAATATTTTATCGTGCAACTGATCGGTGAGTCTGTGTTTTGTGGTTCAGCATATAGTTTAAATATATCATGTAACACAAATTATTTAGTATTTATAGAAAATTATAGGAAATTTACTAAACTATTTCACACATTTTACATAACTAAAATGTTAAACACGAGATGAGCTGTGTATTAACTTCCCTTTGATCTTTTTAATTGAATCTGTAAAAAAAAAAAAGAATAATATGCATGTATCACCTATAGGAAGGCTAAAGGTCAACACTGGAGCTGTATCAATCTGTGCTTTCTCTTGGAGTGTAGACCTCACTCTCTGTGTTGCTCACACCAAGTTCTACAAAATGGCCCTCTATTGTTTTCAGTTTATAGTTGCAAAAAACTCTCCGATCTAAAGATATATTTTAGTTTTCCTAAAGGTGCACCATTTTCTTTTAACCATAAAGTAGCATTTTCTGTCCCATATCTGCGTTTTTATATGAAAAAAGGAAGTACACATAAAAATGTATTGTTTTTCAGATTTTTAAAGGTTGAACACAAGGTTGTGCAAGATTCCAAGCAATTTTCCTTTTAAAATAATTCTTTAATAATGAAAACAGTTTGAGATCATTCTATTTCCACGGCAGCGGACAGTTACTCTGAGATAGAAACATCCGGAGCACTTGAACACCCAAAGGTCATCAAAAGATCAACCGACCACAAAGAGCCCAGTGTTTCCCGCTCAAACTGTGGGCCAACTTTGAGTAAACTTACTCTGTGTGAGCTGCTGGAAATTCCGCAGTGTTATGCTAGATTTTCACTGTGTTGGGTTTATTTATAAAGCATAACTAAAATGTACACATTAACCTATTTTTATTTGTTAATTTAAACATAAAAGACATAATTCTAAAGATTGCCGAGTGGGATGTTAGTGACGGAAAGTAAATGTTTATTGGATTCCAACATTTTTCAAAATTCTTTTATTTTGGTTTCATTTTGACATTTTATTTTTGTTATTTATTTTGTTTACATTTTGTTTTCACCCATTTCTGACGTGAAATGGGTTTGGTATGAATTTGCCATGTCTGACTAGAACAATATCTATGACAAATGTCTCCTCAAATGTATCTAAAATAAAGAATTTACAAAAAAAAATGTAACTAGTAAAAAAATGATACAAAAAAAATGATAGACAACAGAACTAAATGCATTAAATTATATATTCCAACGTTTGTGAGGATTTTGTTTAATTGAATACATTTTAACTATCAAATAGGTCCCCAAAACACCACTAAATCTCCCTGCTTTCAGAATGTTTTACTATGTCTCAAGTATTTTCACCTAGGAGCTGACAGTGGAGAGGAAGGAGTGTAGCAGGAATGAGGTCCGGAGTTCTGAGACTGAACTGCACAAAAGACTGCAGGACACAGGAAGCAGGGGATCGGTAGCTGAACTCAGTAATGACAATAATTATTGAGTGAAAGAATCTGATGATAAGTGAAAGAAGGGAGGACAGAGACCTGACAACAAGATTTGATAATTACTCAGAAATGTGTCAATAGCACAGCCTAAATTCTCAGGTTGCCTTGGGTGTAATGTCAATATTGAAAAGTATTGGAACAAGATATTTATGAGCAGTTTGAAAATGATGTAGTCAAACATACTTCATGAATTACAGTCAGTTTCTTGTATTTACTAAATAATAAAGTTAACGGGGTCTTGAACTGATTTGATCCTTTTTGTACCGTACATGGAGGTCAAGATGAAAATTTGAAATTGTCCTGTCAGTGACTCTCTAATGATGAAAGTATGCATGATAAAGGAACTCAGATTGTTAATAAAACATTGTAAAATAGGACCATTTAACAAAAGTTAATAGTATTTTAAACACTTAAAGCAGTTTGTTCAAACAATAACATTAGTAAATACACAGATAACCTCAATAACAATCTTTGAATGATCACAGTACGAATGTGTATCTGATCACTTTTGTACACAGAGAAACACTGTAATGGAAATTAATTCTTATTATTATGACAAAATATTTCAAATTAATATTTTATGGCTTTTTTGTTGTATGTATCTATATATGAATTTTATTTGCGCATTGAGTTGTGAGTATGAATCTCATGGATTATATCCGAGTTATACCCGTCTGTGAAGAATTCTGGAGAGGAAGGTGGGATACTGGACCAGGTCAAATGGGGCAAGATAGGACTGGCTCAAATAGAGCACGAGTTGATGGTTTGGGATCTCTGGTGACATGCCCTTGTTGCTCCTCCTGAAACACGTTTTACAAAATCACTAAGATAATCATCATGATGTTGGATGAGCAAATAATTTTCTGTAATAAAACATGGCTATTAATGACCTTGCAAGATTACTTTTTAATCGAAAATATCTTAGGTACTGCATGCTATAAACTAGGAAGCACTACTGCTACTAGTTTATTCAAGTATCTTGTGTCAAACACAGAGTTTACTGGAAATGTTAGATTTGTAAAAAACCTTTTAATTGAAAAGGAAAGACTTTGATCTCTCAGCTTTGAATTTTGTTCATGTTCGTTGTTGACTGTAATTGATAAAAAGCTTATTTCAACAAATCAAGAAAATCACAAATCTTGATAATGTGCTTATAGCTAACTGTAAGTGGGACATACATGAAAGGGATCCTATGTCTCAGATCCTTTTATGAGCTAATATTGCATTAGAGCATGCTAATATGCTTAAAATGTTTCACACAGGATGTTTGGTTTCTTCTTGAGCAATGACTTGAATGATCATGACAGATCATAAAAATAAAATAGAGCTTCAATATTAACACCAGTTTTATATACAGTAGCGGAATATGATGATTTTCCATCTTTCTCTGCATAACAGACAAAAATATTTTGGCAAAATCCCCCTATGATTTTGATCCCCCTGTGGGTTGTGACAAGTTGTGACTTTGACCCTTCAAACATGGCACTGGCTTAGACTCTTCTATTGTCCAATCTGTTAAAATTTAGCTTTGACTCCTGGGGTATGACAGGCAGTGACTTTGACCCTTCAAACATGGCAAGGTCTGATTGGACCCTTTGAGTTAGACAGGCCCTGGTTTTGACCCTTCAAGTGCGGAAGGTTCTGGCTTAGACTCTTCTATTGTGGTAGTCTCTGGATTGAACCCTTTAAGTGTGGCAGGCTCTGGTTGAAACCTTAAGAGGGTGGAGGTCTCTGACTTGGACTCTTCGAGTGTGGCAAGTTCTGACTTGGACCCTTTGAGAGGCCAGGTTATGGGTTAGACCATTAGAGGGTGGGAGGCTTTAGATCAGACCTTTCAAATGTGACATATGCTGGCGTGCAACCTTTGAGTGTGGCAAGTGTGGTTATGACAGGCTGTGACTTTGACCCTTCAAACATGGTAGGGTCTGACTTGGACCCTTTGAGTTAGACAGGCCCTGGTTTTGACCCTTCAAGTGCAGAAGGTTCTGGCTTAGACTCTTTAGATTGGACCTTTCAAGTGTGGCATATGCTGGTGTGCACCCTTTGAGTCTGGCACCCTCTTGCTTTGGCCCTTCCAGTGTGCCAGGCCCTGGCTTAGACCCTTTAAAGATTGCAGGCTCTAGCTAAAACCCTTCAAGTCTGTTAAGCTTATGCTTTGGCCCCTAGGTTGTGACAGGCTGTGACTATGACCCTTCAAACATGGCACGCGTCGACTGAAAGGCTATAGCTTCGACCCTTCTAGTGTGGCACGTGATTCTTGGTTGGACCACTAGAGAGTTAAAGATTGTGACTTGAACCCTTCAAGCTTGGCAGTATCTGGCTTGAAGCCTTTGAGTGTGGCAGGCATTTGAAAGTAGAAAGCTGTGGCTCATAGGAATGGTGCATGGATAGATCCAGCTTGGACCCTTGTTGCACAACCTTCTGAGCTGAATTCAATGGAGAGTGTGGGTGTAGGGTAACAGAGATGAGGAATGTTGTAGCCACCCTGTAATAAGTACTGAAAAATCATCTTGACTGGGAAATCTGGAGTTTTGGCCATGGTATGTGTGAGCTTTGTAGCCATCTTTTAAAACAGGGTTAAAACAGCAGACTAAAAAGTGAACTTTTCTTGAAATTATGAAACAAAATACATTGCTTTCAAGAATAAGAACAAGAACAAGAATTTGTATTTATATTTGAGTCAGAGAGATTTTAAAAAGATGTATCACTCAATTGAACCAATCCTTTGACTGATATTGGAATATGTTTTTAAAAAGCTTCATTAAAAATTGATTCTTAATGCCAGTAATTACTACTACTACTACTACTACTACTACTACTACTACTACTACTACTACTACTACTACTACTACTACTACTACTACTACTACTACTACTACTAATAATAATAATAATAATAATAATAATAATAATAATAATAATAATAATAATATTAATAAATATTGCCTTCAGTTTATATAGCACTTTTCCAGATGCTTTTACAGAACATTTTTTCAGAACATTATTCATTCACTCTACATTCACACACTGGTGATTACAGATTGTGGCTGCCATTTTGCGCAGACGACCTCCTGACACCACCAAACACACCCCACCAGTCACAGACATCCATACAATTGACCTGGAGATGCATGACATATTTGGTGAGCATTGAACCAGGTGAGCTATCTAGGTAGGGTCTCTAGAGTCAGGAAAGGGTGGAGGTGGGGGTCTTTTTTGAAATCGTTGACTGGAAGAAGCTTATTGGAGCTACATATAGTTAGCGGGGGTCATTGTAGATAGAGTGCCTGCAGCAGGACAACTAATGATTGGCTCCTCCTGAATTTAGTTTTCATACGCCAATTACTTTAGCACATGAGTTTGACCTAAAACCATCATTGAAGTATCTTAATACTTGTAGCACTTCTGGTGTAATCATGTCATTCTATCAACCCTGCTCTAATGGTTCAGAAGGTGCCTACTCTACCTACTGAAAATTCTCAGTAGCAAATACATTTAGATCAATATTGGGGAACTATTCATTTATTTTGTAATTGTGTTTCTTCTGCTAATAAACTTGCTTTCAAAGTGTTTTTAAATTTTTTTGTCTTTTGATGTATTTAACACACAGCACAGGTCCTTGTGGCTTTAGGTTCGGGAGGGTACCTACTGACATAATGATTTGATGAAGTTATTCTCATGCCATTCAAGATGGATTGAAAACATTGTTAGAGAAGCTTTTTGTTTGGCTAATGATTAATAAGGAGTCAAACACAGTATTTATGGCATCTGTTATCAGATGTTGAGACTTGGCTTTTGTTATACTGAAAGTCACACTGCTATTGGAATGTAATCAGAGGCATATGTGCACCCGTCTCAATTTAAGAAGATTAATAAAATCTTTTTTTAATCTCGTGTACAGCGGGATTGCTTCCAGAGTTGAATTGCTTCCCATATTTCTCACATGAACAAACTATTATATGTATTAGAAACTGACATGCTTAATAATAAATAAAAGCATAAACAACACATGCTCAGAAGATTTGAAGAAATCATAAAATCTGAATTCTAATAATACTTGAAATACTCTTTAATACTTAATACTCTTTGTGAGTGTCTGTATAAACACACTACAATGTCTGGGCATGCTCCCTTCTTTCAAGGGATCTCCTTTCAAAATTGAATCAGACCATCTACTCCTCAACCGTTTGTGGTGCGATAACCATCACCAAGGTGGTCAGATTAAATTAAACTATAAGGGACTCAAGTCTAGAATATTATACATTTACTACGCAGTAGAGGTGGTCGGCCAAATCAAGCGTCAAATGCGCGATCAGTAGCAGCTTTATCATGACCAGGGTGAGTCCACAGGTTAACTGTTCATGAGTCTAATGGTCTAGGAAAGAGTTCCTGAGTCTGGAGGTCCCGCATATTAAGGGTGAGGTCCTTAAAAATGGAGGCAAAACTCCTGTGGACTCTGCGATGATAAATAGCTTGCAGAGTGGGGCGATCCTCTCAGCTGTCTTCACTGCTCCCTGCAGACGTTTGCAGTCCATCACCGTCGTGCTGCCATACCAAATAGTAATGCCGTTGGTCACTGTACTCCACCCATCGTTATGCCGTAGAAGAAATACAGGGCTCACTACTTTTTTTTTTTTCAAAATGCCATAACTCCATTTTGATGAATTTGTGTAAAATGTGTTTTCTTTAACACACAAGTGGTTTGAGGAAAATCAAAAATTTCTGTTCCAAACTTTCACCTGAAAGTCATACAAACATAAAAATTTCAAATCCAGATTTTTATATTTAAAGATTAATTTAATATATGATAACTCCATGGTCCTTTTTCACAAAACTCTGTAAATCTGTTCAGTGTATGTCATTTTGCTATGTTTCTCCTTTCCCTCATGTGCTCCCCTCATATCATTCAGCTGCTGTTGCTTGATTGGGGATCAGGTGTTGCGTATTGATCTCCAATCAAGCACCCTTCTCATGGGGCAGTCACACTACTCCTGAACCGAGCGGGATTCATTTAAAAATGAAACAAATCACTATAACTCTTCTAAATTACAACAGGATGCTCTCTAATCTACATTGTAGCAAAACTTATGTCCTAAAAATGTACATTAGCTTTATATTCAGTGATCCAAAAAGCTCACTGAACTGACCTCGCCAATGTATTGGCTCAAGACCCGATATAGCAGGTCAAAGTTCCTCCCCGGAATCCAGAATCGCACCACGTAGGTGGGAATTTTCGCTTACGCATCACCACATACAATCCCATTCAAGTCAACTGAACTTTTTTGGTAGTTTGGTACCTCTCTTCTTTTACACTCTTTGTCTGACCAAACCTACTTCTTTGAGAAATTTGGACCTCTCGTTTCAAGTCCTTGGAGTCCGGAATGCATGGATCTCTGTGTCCCCCAGCTTGAGTGAGTGATCTTTCCTTCTGGATACTGTGGTTGTTTGGATCCTGCGAGGCTCTCCAATGCCTGCTAGCTCCGGTCCTCTGATATATCTGAGCGTCATCGGTCCTTGAGACTGAAACCTTATTGATTGAACTGAGCCCTGCTTTGAGCTCTGTCTCTGATATTGAATAAATATTGTGAGCTTCTTGCATTTGGATCCTTATGCGTCCCAAAAAATTCAAGGCATCAATATGAATGAGAAATTAACTTTTCAAATTAGTTCAAATTACAATAACAAACAACATCGATATTGAATCAAGTGGCTGGTTCCAGAATAGATTGGTTAAACAGTGTTAGAACCAACCAGTCTCTCCTTTTAGCAGCATTTTTACTCCTCCGCAGCTCCTCATCTTCTTTGTGCTGTGCTTTAATCGTGGCTTGGGAAAAATGGACAAACCATGACTGCATTTCAAGGCAAGTATTGTGTTTTTTGGAAAATGTACTATGGGTTTTTCAAATGAAAGGACAATACACTTCAGCTTTGGCATTAACTAATTTTTTTTTTTTTATAAATGTTGTCAATCGCATTTTCAAACCAAAAATATGGTCTTACAATGGGTCTGATTTCCTTTAGCACAAAGGGGACTATGTGGCCCTCCCCAGACCATCACCAACCTACTGCCAAACGGATCATGCTGCAGGTCTAGACTTCAATGTCAAAATGAGCTGTGAAATCTTCTCAGAATCTATTCTGGACCACAACGAGTTAATTTATGTTGACGCCTAGTGGTCACACGTATTTATTCTTGAGTTTCCCTATGGGGTCAGCCATTTTGAGTTAAGCACATGGTGCAGAGCTCTCTAGCATTTGTACATCTTTGTCTACAAGTTTGGCCCTGAGGGCTCACAAATCTGAAAGTGTGCAACCTTTTTGAGTGTTTGTTGCTTTATATGCATTTATGCATGCTAATGACTTTTACAATAGTGTTTTTGAACTGTTTAAACACCTTTCATACATGCATGAGTTTACAATGCTGTGTTTTATTGTGTGTTTTAGTTTCCCAAATTGGAGAATAAATGGTGAAGGAAATACTTCTGCCTGCCATCTTTTCTTTGACCCATGTTTAACTCGCTGCCATAGTACTGCTCAGAAACGCAAGCTAGGGGCAGAAGAGTACCCGTACACCCCATGAGTCAAAAGAAAATAGATCAATCATATTAAAAACCCTGGATATTATGTGTTCATGAAAAGGGAAAGTAGCAACAAAAGAACAATTTTTTTTCTTATAAACAAATAACTGAATGGTTGAGAGGAAAAGCTGACGCAAATTTGACATATGGTGACATACATTGATTATACACTACAGTGCACTTTTTACCCCTCAACACTCACATGGGCACCCAGACGCAGTCAGCAGGGGTCACGTCTGAGATGAAAGAAGCCATCTGGGCACAAGCACACATTCATTAATACACACCTAGTGAGCAGCACCTTCTGTTGGTCATGATTTAATATTTACTGCCATCAGCTCCCTTGTGGGATTTTTTCAGGAAAGCTCCTCTTTACTCTGAGATGGCTTCAAAACAAGAAAACCTTTTTTTTAATCAATCATTCATCCTCATTTTAAGTAGTACTGGACTAATTTGCAGTACTGGAGTCCTGAGAAACTGAAGTGAAATTTGTCAAAACTGCACCTGGAAACTCACAACACAATTGTAGCATCAATGGGGATATGCTTCATAATGTGGAAAAATATTATTTTAACTGAAAGTGGGTTTAGCAACTGAAATTCATATTCAAAAAGCAATGACACTACAATTTGTTCAAATGCGTCAAAGTCTTCTGTTTTCAATAATTGGCTACATTATGGTGTCAGTGGTGTACATGTGTTTTCGCCTTAGTTTTAATCTAATCTAATGTTACCAGTGGCTCCCAAAGATGGCATTAAGATTGTAGGAGCTATTGGGAGCCAAAGGAGCCCAGGAGATTCCCTCCAGCCGGGTCGAAAGGGTCGCCACCGGACCAGTTGAGATACTGAGCTCAAGTGGCCGCCCGCACCTCAAGAAAAGTCTCTCTCACCATCCGTTACAATAATTATAACAATATTCATAAACAGGGTTCTTGAATAGGGAACATGATCCAGCAATAACAAGAGATGGGACCAGAAGATGCCAGGAGTCAAAGGTAAGTGTGATTCAATGGTTAGCTTGGAGGAGACAGAACCAGGACTTCAATGATTCTAGGAGAAGATGGATTCAGAAACAGAAGACAGGAAGCGATAGATACGTCTGAGATGTTGCTGTAGTGAATGGTAGACCAGGCACCAAAGTCATGTGAGTTTCTACAGAGGTGAGAGGAAGGTTTTGCTTGTCAGATCCCACAGTTCTGCCTCAAAGCTCTCACCTGTGTACAGTCAACTTATCATTGCCAAAACCACTCTATAAACTCCAACTCCCAGTAGTCGTTGATGTTATCCCCGCATAACTTCCTGGACTCCTCTTTGACGCTTACTTGTGAAAGTAGACAGCTTCTCTAAATCTCATGACAACCTGCACTTCTTCTACTCACCAGTACTTCCTGAACTCCTGAAAACAAACCATAGATTGTACGTTACCACCATTGCCAGCTGGTAATGCAGTGGAGCTCTCATGTTAGCGTCCTAGCCGGTGTGCTCCTCTAATCTCCCAAAATGTGATAACTCCATGGCTCTTTTTTCACAAAATGCTATAAAAGGCATCAACATAAATGAAACAAAATGTTCAAAATACAATAACAAACATCGATATAGAATCAAGTTGCTGGTTCCACAATAGATTGGTTAATCTGTGTTAGAACCCACATGCAGATATTGGACTCACTGGTCCAAACCGTGGAGTTATCTGCTTCCTGGTCAAGTCTGTCTATGTCCGTAGGCTCTTTTTTCACCTGCTGGTGCAATGTTTTTAAAATGATTCAAAACTTTAGCTGTAGACTATTTTTCCACCTCCTCAGCCCCTCATCTTCTTTGCACTGAGCTTGGTTTAATGGACTTATGGCGTTTTGTTAAAATAAAACTAGACTGACATTTATTGCTGTTTGAAAGTCTATTACATGGCAAGTATTGTGTTTTTTAGAAAATTGTGAACACAATTGACTTCAGATTTGTTTCTTTTTAAAAATTCTGTTTATTGAATTTTTGAACCAATCTCAAATTTAGGCCTTAAGGCCTCTGAACTCACTGAGTTTTGAAAGAATCAGGTTGAATGGGAAGCATTGGAGGAGAGCCGTTTTCACATCTTGAGATGTTGATAAGGATTTTGGGCTGGGCTCTGGCTCAGCTCCTTATTCACTGAGTATTTCTGGACCCAAATCATTGATATTTTGGTCCTGAGATTAGGGTTATTGTCTTGCTGAAAGGTGAAGTGTAGCTTCCAAGCAGAGTTCAGTTGTTCTGTAAAACAGATCAAATTTTATCTCATCAGACCAGAAATTTATATGTTCAGGTGCTTTTTGGCTAACTACAGACAGACTGCCCCTTGTCTTTTATTCAGGTGCTTCAGTCTGGCGTGATTAGTGAAGTGCTGGAGAGATTTTTGTTCTAATAGAAGGTTCTTCTTTTCTGTGGATCATAGGATCTCTCTTTATTGGTTATAGAAAAAAATTCATGAAATGTAGTCAAAGTGTGACCACCTGAAGCAATAACAAGTTATAGCACCCAAGCCCTCCATTCTTGATAAGCATCTTACACTGAAGATGCATCTCAAATTACAAGAAATCCACTCTGTTGCTCTGATAAATTACCTTCAAAACAGCTTGATATCATTTTTTAGTACAACCTCAACTTCGTTTTTTAAAAGTATTTTTTCATTACATTGCGCAATTCCACAACAATCCTGAAATTGTACAAAAAAATGTTTTTATGTTTTATTACAAAAACCAAAAGTGTTCAATTCATAAATGTCCCAAAAATCAAAGACAAGGTCAAAACCATGTAAAAATTGTATATAAAAAAGGCAAACCTCTCCTAAACCTTATTCACTGATCCAAGCACTTTTTATACCATATTGTTTTTTGTGCTAAAACTTTGAAAAACACTAGCCATATTACAGGTTTTGTACTTCCAATGGTTATCTGTTCTTTTCAAAACTAGATGGCACTGATTTGGGGTCTGTAAAATGAGACGGTCATGCATTTAATTTGAGTTACCTCACAAATGATAACCCTTGTAATGTTTGTTTAAAACCACAAATTTCAAAACTTAAAACTTTTTATATCTACACATTAAATTTGAATTAAAATTAAACAATATGTGGGTCGCATCATTCCCACATAATTCAAAAAAGCAGCTGGTGATTGCCACATGCAGAGACTTGATATAAATACTAAAAATAGTAAAAATGATTCATTTCCGTTTTATCACTGATTGTGTTAGTTCACCATGATTTCTATCAGGTTTCTACTATGACACCACACAATTCAAAACATTGTGCCATTGCCAAGGCTGTCTGCTCAAATCAAATATGTCTGCTGTGATGTGGAGAATGATTCAGGCACCTCAAGCTGTCCCAGCGCAGAAATACAAAACACAATAATAATTAGCCTCAATTGAGTCAGTGAAGAACGCTGCCTTATTCTTCACCAGCTGGTGTGCTTCAGGCTTCGGACCTCACCTGTCAATCACTCTCTACGGAAACCATGTCATATGACCAGGATATTAACATGAATGCATTAAAGCTTATAATAGTGAGTTAGAATCTCAATTTGTTATTTATAATTGTACTTTTCTATATATTTCTTACATTTTAAAGTTTCAGGGATTATCTACCTTCCAAGACCCCAATAAGTCGTCTCCTTTTTTTCAAATTTTCAAATCTCCTTTATTAATGAATGTATCACTATTCCCTTACTCCAATTATGTCATTTTCCCCTAGAGCTCCTTTGGAAATATTCCAACATTGCATCACTTTCTTGCAACACAAGACCACAATATAAAATACAAGCATCCAAAGGAAGTTAAACATGAAAGCCACGGAACCTCTAAAAAACATAAGGTTTCATATCGCTAAAATTCTGCATTTAACACAATACTTGAGGCCAAGGAATTTCATTTGTTCTTGGGAATGATGAAAGTTTATCACATCTTTCCGTATGGTGCAATAGGTTCTATTTATGAATGCTGACTTTCAACAAGTGTTGAATAGCAAAGGAAGCATGTAGACGATTAAAACATTTATCATCCTACAATACAGTCAACTTTGGGGTCAATTTGAACCCATTGGTTGTTTAATATCTTTATATAATCTGATTAGCATGTTTTGCATATGATTTTTTAAAACTCACGCGTCAAATTTCTTTTGCCATCTTTCTTCCATGTCTATCTCCAGTGCATTTATAGTGAAAGGTGGGGTACACTCAAAAAGGCATGGTGGTTTCTCAATTTGGCCTATACATGAACAGCAATATCCTATTTGGGAACCACTACAAGCAAACGATATTTAATCCTTCCCTTCTTTAAACTGTAAATTCTGAATTACTTTTCAATTTTGGGTGAAATTTCACTTGTAAAAAATGTACATTTTTTCTGTTAATTTTGTTGTGGTTCACAAATAGGGATTTAACAGTTGTTATTGATCATAATTTAAACATACAAAAATATCCAATTAATGGGACTTTAAACATCAATAAATATATGTATATGAGTAGTTTAGTCCATTTGACCCATACAAGCAAATGAAAGGAAATTTTCGTTTGTTTCTTCCTTGACATCTTTGAAGCAGACAAATTCACTAAATCTACAAAAAATCTATTCCTATAAAAAGAAAGTTTAAAAAAAGATTCCATTGAAAATATTACAATGCATTTGGCATCTATTAAAATCCCCTGCATTTCCAGTTGCGTAGTAGGATTCATTTAAAATGGTTAGCTAAGATTATTGATATATTATATTTATACAGGCTATTTGTATACTTAACGAACCATCGTTGGAAAAAAATGGAATTCTAATGTATTTTTAAATGGAAGCTAAAGGAGGCTACGGTCTAGTTCGATGGTTAAGAGAGCGTTTGATACCGTCCATCCACTAGGGGGCAGTGTTTACATCAAGTAATTTTTTTAAAACTAAGTGATCGAGAGAGATAATTTTGTAATAGTTTCATTTAAAATGTGAGTAAAGGATAATTGTCTCCTAGTAAATATTACATACAACAAGAAGACGTGATAAAGAAGTTCCTAGAATCACAATCAGCATCTAGACCAGGGGTGTCAATCTCATTTTCACAGAGGGCCACATTAGCATAATGGCTGTCCTCAAAGCGCCAGATGTAACTTATAAATGTAAAACAATGTAATCAAATGTAATGTAAAATAAATGTAACTACTCCTTAATGTTAAATAACTCATTATTTATAACTTGTTCAAGTGACAATTCAGTTGCATTGAAACAATTGTATGATTGTTGTTCTAATATAAATACTTTTGATTTTTGTCAGCTTATGAAAACCCACATAACTCCATTAATGAAGGAACAAACTGTCCAAGTGAATAAAGAAAAATAGCATTTTTGTCATTTGTTTAGCGAAAAAAAGCCCTCACAGACTGAAGACGGTGCATATCGAGCATCACCTTTTATCATCAGACTCAAGAAACAGATCACAGATAAACTATTAGCTCCGCCAATTTCACATCTTGAAATTTATTTTAGCGTGAGAAATCGGAGGTGTGGCGTGAGAGATCACTAACATGCGAGAGTCTTACGTTCAATGTGTGAGAAACGGCAGCTCTGCAGTGTCACTCGTGAGTATGGATGCGGAAGCTGCGACTACCGCATAAGGCATTGTGGCAAATGTAGGTTTTTTTTAGTTTTCATTTTTTTTTATTTTTTTTTTTAGATACTCAAAACTTTTAAACTCTCGCGGGCCGCATTAGGCCTTGAGTTTGACACATGTGTTCTAGACGATTTCCCAGTAGCTCTATGATACGTATTGTAGCGGGTTATTGAGAGAGACATGGACACACACGCTCTGGCAAAGGCCATTTTATTAAAATTGGGCAAAACAATAAATAATGTAAGTCACCCAATGTTTGGAAGCAGATGGTGGTGAACAGGTCAAATGAGCGCAGGCTCCGGGTAGCAGGCTAGGAGTAGTTCCGGGGTTCCCTCACCCCATTTAGTCCTTTGGTGTGGATTTCCAGACAAGAGGTGTGCAATCTTCCTCCTAGGACTCAACTGACCAGTGATGACACTGCAGGCTCTCCCGGCATCCTGCAAAGGGAAGTAGTCCGCTTACTGGCAGACGCTGGAAGCTGTGACTCTCCTCCCTTCAGCTGGCTCTACTGTGCTCTACGCTGATGATTAGCGCCGGACCTCGTCACAGTATTCTGACAATTTTGTTTTGCAATATATTGTCCCACGATATATTATTATAGCGTATGTGAAAGCTAACCTTAGGTTCTAGCATTAACCCTGATGAGCCCAGTGCTTCATTGTCATAGCATTTTGCTGTAAAAAAGTAAAACTTTATTATCCTTTCTGTGCATGAATAATCACAGTCTACAATAATCGCTAATTAACAATAAAGAAAACATTTTGAGTTCTTAAACTTTCGGGGTGGGGGGAGGGGGTTGTTCTAAATTGAGCCTTTTTAAATATGTTAATAAAAGCTTATTCTAGTAAAAATTCATTCTAGTGCTCTGAGACGTTTTTCAGAGTTGTTAGCATATGGAAAAATATTCAGATGCTTCTCAGTTTTCTGTTTAACAAATGCTTTTTTCTGACCTCATTCTGACTCCAAAGTACAGTGTTGAGACAATGATTATGGGTCTTTTTGTTATGAATTATCCAGGATTGAGTTGGAATGAAGAACAAGAAATGTCATGTAATAAGTTTGAACTCAATGTTCGTATAGTCTCTGATTATTACTTATTCAAATTTTGTTAGATATGTCCAATATTTAACAATAACTATACTTCTATATTTAGATTTCTTGATAACAATCTGCGGAAGGTCTGCAAAAGGAACTACATAAATTGGTAGATTTCTCTACCATTTTTCAGAAAATATGAATGTGAATGTTAGTGGTTGGGTGAAGCCATTTATTGTAAAAAAAATGTTTTTAATTTTTTTTTACATAATGACTAAAGAAACTTTCCAAATGACCCTGAACAAAAATTTATTTAAATTTAACAGCTTAACCAAATACCCACCCCACCCCATCCCCAGCGCACTGTATACCCAAGAACCTGCATTTTTAAATGAGCAGAACCTTTCTGGGAATTTTAAATCGGGTTTTAGAGCAAAAAACATGATATTTTCACATCTTTTCACATCCATGATATTTTAATCTCTCTCTTGGAAAACTGGGTTGTTGTCAAAGGTGTAGCTGTAAATTTTCTACATCTTAATGATTCCAAGACTGAGGTGATTGTTTTTGGAACCAGTGCTTCAAGTGGAATTGACCGGTTAAATCACATGCCAAAAATGGATACAGATCTGATGTCAGACAGCCAGATTAGGTCAGTCTAGAGGTCAAGTTTCTTTCATCTGAGACGGTTAGCCAAAGCTTTCCTGGGTGAGAAGCATTTGAATCTATGCCTTCGTCACAACTAGACTGGTCTACTGCAAATATGACCACATTTCCCCAATTCTTCATTCTCTTCACTGGCTGCTTGTAAATTTTAGAATATTTCAAACTTCTTTTATTTCTCTGAACTTTTAGACCCATACATATACTCAGACACGGTCACTCAGATCGGCCGACCAGCTGCTTCTGAACATCCCGAAAACAAGATGTGAACTCATAGGCGATCGGGGCTTTGCTGTGGCAGCACCAAGGCTGTGGAATGAACTGCCTCGGCACATTATACAGGCCCCTTCATTTTTTTTCAATGTTTTCACTGGAGTTTTATGAAACTGTGATTTACTGACATTTTTATCACAATAAAAATGTTAGCAAATCACAGTTTTATAAAACGCCAGTGAAAACAGTGTAAAAGAAAAGCCAGTTATTGTTGCAATAAAGTTAATGCAATATTATTGCAATAAAGCCATTTATTCCGAAACAAATTTATTTAAAAAATACAACAAAGTTGACCAAAGTGCTATACATAATAAAAGTCATTCTAGAGTGAAAAAACGAGCAAACTTTACATTTTTGCTAATTTTTTCACTCCAGGATGACTTTTATTGTGTATAGCGCTTTGGTCAACTTTGTTGTATTTTAAATGTGCTTAACAAATAAAGTTACAGTTAAAGTATCAGGATGGCTACCTTTACCAGCTGCTCAAACCCTTCGTGTCAGTTTTTGTGCATCTTATCAAAATCACAGGGTTATGTAAACAAATGATCGGGGTCATTTGGAAAGTTTCTGTTTTCTTTATGATTTTTATTAAACTAAACGATAAATTTATTTGACAATAAATGGCTTCATTTATGAGCAGATCTGTACATAATTGTCAATTTTATGTAATAGCACTGTCATAAAATGTGACCGTCTATCTTTTCTCTAACGCTCTATATGCATATGAGGGGCTCTTTTATATAATGAAGCACCTCCATCTTGTGGTGAAAAACTAAAATATGGAGTTTATCAGATTTTGTTTTTGTTTAAAAATCTGGCACATTGAAAAATATCCAAAATCACATACGCAATCAACAATTTAACGAAAGGTTTATTCCTAAATAATTGTACTCAATATTGTATTTTTTTATAAACTCTCGCTCTTTCTAAACTCTTTTGTGATTAAAGATGGAAATCCTTCTAATTATGTGAAATTGTGGAAACGGTAATGCTATGAAAACTGCATGAAGAGAGCACAATAAACAATAAAAAAAAAAAAAGATTTCAGCCTCGCCCCTCGCGCTTCCGCCTCTGAGTTATTAATATTTCCTCATTAAACAGAAGTTGCTTTATTGCTATAGAAACACGGTGTTGACTCAGTTCAACAACCAGTTATCTCACTGTCCCCTGCCCCGCCTACCGAAGAGCCATTTTTACACCTTCATTGATCTGAGATTGACAAGAGCGCAGGAAGAATGAATGGTGCCTACAAGTCAACAAGCATCACAAGCCAGAGATATACTGCGCATGCGCAGCGCTTACCCTCTGGATGCTGCTCAACACAGAAAACCCAGCTGCCTGTTCTTCAAGCTGACGACTCAAACAGAAGAAATGTCTCGAAATAGCGTTGCGGATATTAAAAATGAAATATGGATCGGGAGCGAGATGAGAAAACGTGCGGACGCTGAGGTTTCTCCGCGTTGCGTTCGTTACATCTTTGGTCCAAAATGCCGCTTGCTTAACTGACACACGAGGATTGAGACATCAACACTCTCTGATAAAGAGACATCAAGCGCTTTTGTAAATATGAACGTAACGCTGGCTAAAAAGCGAAGACTGGAGTGTGTGTTTGGGCTGCTGTTTTGGCTTCATCACGTTGTGTGGATGATGTGCTGCTCCGCGGCCGAGGAGCATCGCTTCAACATTGAGGTAAGGCTGGCCCAGCATCAGCATCTTCTGCTTGAGTCATCAACACAGACAGAGATGTGCTGAAAACAGCCTATGGAGTCTAGAAATACAGGTCATAAAAATCTGGACAGCACTAAAACACATTGAATCGCGGATATGGATTGAATCACATGGCTGATGTTATTTGAGCTCGTATTTACATCTGATGTGGTCTCAGCTGTTCTTTGTTTTTGAAACCAATGGCAAATAAAGTGCTCCATGGCATGTACTAGTTAATCTATAAAATAATATAACTCATCACCATGGGACATACAATTAAATTTTATCACTAGAATGTGTGCAGATTTAAAACTAGTGTGATATGCATGGAATTAAACTGGATCACTGTTCTTATGTGCTGAATATCTCTTTGCAGAACTTAATGGATCTGAACAAAATTACATTGGGAACAGAATCACATTGAATCCATGGTGTAATGTACATAGAACCACATTGAATAACTGTGACGTTGTGCATAGGCTCACATTGAATACATGGTTTAATGTACATAGAACCACTCTGGCGTTGTGCATAGAATGACAATGACTCATTGGAGTGGTGTACATAGAATAAAATTGAATTACTATGGTGATGCGCACATTGGTTCACTGGGGTGATATGCATAAAATCACATTGAATCACTGCTGTGAAGTGATTAGACCACATTTAAAACTGTGGTGATGTGCATAGAATCCCATTGAATCAGTACGGTGATACACCAGAATAACTACGGTGAAGTGCATAGAATCATATTTAAAAATCAGAGTGATGTGCATAAAAAGAAATGTAAAAACTTGTGTGATGTGATAAGAATCACATTGAATCACTAGGTGATGGGAATGGAATCACATTGAATCACAAGGTGATGTACGTGGAAACACATTTAATCACTAGGTGATGTGCATGGAATCACATTGAATCACCAGGTGATTTGCGTGGATCATATTGAATCACTAGGTGATGTCAATGGAATCACATTGAATCACTAGGTGCTGTGAATCACTAGGTGCAGTTCATGGAATCAAATTGAATGTGATGTGCATGGAATCAGATTGAAGGTGATGTGCATGGAATCACATTGAATCACTAGGCAATGTGCATGAAATCACATTGAAGGTGATGTGCATGGAATCACATTGAATCACCAGGTGATGTGAATGGAATCACATAGAATCACCAGGTGAAGTGCATGGAATCACATTGAATCACTAGGTGCTGCTCATGGAATCATATTGAATCAATAGGTGATGTGAATGGAATCACATTGAATCACTAGGTGATGTGCATGGAATCATATTGAATCAATAGGTGATGTGAATGGAATCACATTGAATCACTAGGTGATGTGCATGGAATCAGATTGAAGGTGATGTGCATGGAATCACACTGAATCACTAAGTGATATGCATTGAATCACATTGAAGGTGATGTGCATTGAATCACATTGAAGGTGAGGTACATAGAATCACACTGAAGGTGATGTGCATGGAATAACATTGAATGACTAGGTGATGTGAAAGGAATCACATTGAATCACTAGGTAATGTGAATAGAATCACATTGAATCACTAGGTGATGTGAATGGAATCACATTGAATCACCAGGTGATTTGCGTGGATCATATTGAATCACTAGGTGATGTCAATGGAATCACATTGAATCACTAGGTGCTGTGAATCACTAGGTGCAGTTCATGGAATCAAATTGAATGTGATGTGCATGGAATCACATTGAAGGTGATGTGCATGGAATCACATTGAATCACCAGGTGATGTGAATGGAATCACATAGAATCACCAGGTGATGTGCATGGAATCATATTGAATCAATAGGTGATGTGCATGGAATCACATTGAATCACTAGGTGATGTGCATGGAATCAGATTGAAGGTGATGTGCATGGAATCACATTGAATCACTAAGTGATATGCATTGAATCACATTGAAGGTGATATGCATTGAATCACATTGAAGGTGATGTGAATGGATTCATATTGAATCATTAGTCGATGTGCATGGAATCACATAGAATCACTAGGTGATGTGAATGGAATCACATTGAATCACTAGCTGATGTGAATATAATCACATTGAATCACCAGGCGTTGAATCACATTGAATCACTAGGGGATGTGCGTGGAATCACATTGAGTCACTAGGTGATGTGAATGGAATCACATTGAATCACTAGGTGATGTGAATGGAATCACATTGAATCACTAGGTGATGTAAATGGAATCACATTGAATCACTAGGTGATGTGCATGGAATCACATTGAATCACTAGGTGATGTGCGTGGAATCACATTGAATCACTAGGTGATGTGCATTGAATCACATTGAATCACTAGGTGATGTGCGTGGAATCATATTGAATCACCATGTGATGTGCGTGGTATTACATTGAATCACTAGGTGATGTGCATGGAATCACATTGAATCACTAGGTGATGTGAATGGAATCACATTGAATCACTAGGTTATGTGAATGGATTCATATTGAATCATTAGGCGATGTGCATGGAATCACATAGAATCACTAGGTGATGTGAATGGAATCACATTGAATCACTAGGGGATGTGCGTGGAATCACATTGAGTCACTAGGTGATGTGAATGGAATCACACTGAATCACTAGGGGATCTGTATGGAATCACATTGAATCACTAGGTGATGTGCGTGGAATCACATTGAATCACTAGGTTATGTGCATGGAATCACAATGAATCACTAGGTGATGTAAATGGAATCACATTGAATCACCAGGCGTGGAATCACATTTAATCACTAGGGGATGTGCGTGGAATCACATTGAGTCACTAGGTGATGTGAATGGAATCACATTGAATCACTAGGCGTGGAATCACATTGAATCACTAGGTGATGTGCATGGAATCACATTGAATCACTAGGTGATGTGAATGGAATCACATTGAATCACTAGGTGATGTGCATGGAATCACATTAAATCACTAGGTGATGTGAATGGATTCATATTGAATCACTAGGCGATATGCATGGAATCACTTAGAATCACTAGGTGATGTGCGTGGAATCACAATGAATCACTAGGTGATGTGAATGGAATCACATTGAATCACCAGG
>SRMA01026053.1:54382-238185 GCA_007224835.1 Danionella cerebrum
GGAATCACATTGAATCACTAGGTGATGTGAATGGAATCACATTGAATCACTAGGTGATGTGCATGGAATCACATTGAATCACTAGGTTATGTGCATGGAATCACAATGAATCACTAGGTGATGTAAATGGAATCACATTGAATCACCAGGCATGGAATCACATTGAATCACTAGGTTATGTGCATGGAATCACAATGAATCACTAGGTGATGTAAATGGAATCACATTGAATCACTAGGCGTGGAATCGCATTGAATCACTAGGTGATGTGTATGGAATCACATTGAATCACTAGGTGATGTGAATGGAATCACATTGAATCACCAGGCGTGGAATCACATTGAATCACTAGGCGATATGCATGGAATCACTTAGAATCACTAGGTGATGTGCGTGGAATCACAATGAATCACTAGTTGATGTGAATGGAATCACATTGAATCACCAGGCGTGGAATCACATTGAATCACTAGGGGATGTGCATGGAATCACATTGAGTCACTAGGTGATGTGAATGGAATCACATTGAATCAGTAGGTGATGTGCATGGAATCACATTGAATCACTAGGTGATGTGAATTGAATCAAATTTAATCACTAGGTGATGTGCATGGAATCACATTGAATCACTAGGTGATGTGAATGAATTCATATTGAATCACTAGGTGATGTGAATGGAATCACATTGAATCACCAGGCGTGGAATCACATTGAATAACCAGGCGTGGAATCACATTGAATCACTAGGTTATGTGCATGGAATCACATTGAATCACTAGGTGATATGAATGGATTCACATTGAATCACTAGGTGATGTGAATGGAATCACATTGAATCACTAGGTGATGTGAATGGAATCCCATTGAATCACTAGCTGATGTGCATGGAATCACATTGAATCACTAGGTGCTGTGAATGAATTCATATTGAATCACTAGGTGATGTGAATAGAATCACATTCAAGCACATCAATGTTATAATTTGAATGACTGAAGATGCTCGTTAACAGTCGTCTGTTCGCTGGGGGGCTGGAATAAGCACTGATTTGCGGTTGACATTGAAAGACTTTGTCAGCTGCCAGTATCTGATTGGCCAAAAGGCGAGAGTGGCAGAGGGCACTGTGCCAGCTTAACAGATCATAACAAATGTAGGATTGTCATTGATAACACTGGCAAGGTTGCAAACAGAGTTAAGAATATAATGTTGAAATCAACCTATTTTTTCACCAAAAATACAAATTTTAAAGTATTTCATATTCCAATGTTTAGCTGGAGACATGTATCAATAGGAATAGCTCGCTCAAGTTTAGCTATGTTTTGATCTATATTTATAAAAATCATCATATGTCTGGAAATGTGCACATACATGATTTCAGGAGTTCGAATATCTGGACCTGCTTTAAGTTCATAAGTGTGTGTGGCGGGTACGAATGTGCAGGCTTGCTGTCTTGCTCGATGCGTCCGAGTAGACCCCAATGAGAAGTGAAGGGGAGGAAGGTGGGAGCGATGAACAAAAGGACGGAAGAGCTTATATGGAAGTTGGTTGATGGAATAATTGAAGTAGGTGTGGCTCCAGATAGACTCCTCCCGAAAGACGTTTAATAAACTGCATTTAATGTCATGGCATGAGATAAAGAAGTATTTTGTAATGTGAGGTTTGTTTCAACAGAGAGAGACTGAATCTCATTAAAATGCTTTTTAGTAACCAAAATGCTCCTGAATTTAGACTCTCGGGTGACTTTTATACAGGTGACAAGGTATAAAGAGATTAGGACCTTAAATTGAGGGTCATCATAGACAAGATTGTAGAGAAACACAATACAGGAATGGGCTACAAGAGGATACGGTTAGGGAATGTTCTGTTGTCAACTTTTCACAGCATGGTGCAATACTTTACAGTTTGGCAACGGATTTTATCTGTACTTTATTGGAGCCTATTTTGATGATGGACTTAAGTCCGGGGCCCTTTTTGACCATTTTTTACTACTTTACAATTTTCTCTAATAATTTTTAGTACAACCCCAGCTTCTTTTTTTTTCAGATAAAATTTCATTACATACACAACAATTCCTCAACAGTCCGGCCTCATGGTGTAAGTGGATGAAGCATCGGACACATAAGGGCATTTGCGCATGGCATCACAAGATCGAGTCCTGAACTTGTCTTTTCCAACCCTCCCCAATCTCTCTCCTGCATTGCTTCCTGTCTCTCTCCGCTGTCCTATCGGGTAAAATCAATAAAGGTCAACTGCCACAATTAAAATAGTTCCTCAACAAACCTGAAATTGCACAAAAAGTAAAATTACAAGTAGTAAATTTGGTATTTTGTACTGGAAAAAGTTTTTATGTTTTAAAACCCACCGTCAAAAGCATTGAGAAAATTTCAAATTAACCTCCTCTAAACCTTATACACTGTCCCAAGCACTTTTTATGCCACTGTGGGGTGGCAAAACTTAAAAAAACAAAAGCCATATCACAGGTTCTAATTTCCCAGGGTTCTCCCTGTGGTATTTCCAATGGTTTCACCACTTAGAAGCCACTGATGGCTCAGATTTGGGGTCTGTAAAAAGAAGCTGAAAGACCTTTACGAATTTTTTCCCATTTTATTTTAATCACCTTGCAAATTATGTGTCATAGCTCTTTTAATGTTCGTTTAAAAGACAAAATATTTATACTAAACCTATAAAGGGAAGTTTGATGTTGCAGTCACCAGAGGTTGGACAGATCGGTCAATTGGTTTTGAATGTGATGTTAGGACAAGAAAACAGATAAATAATTTATTAATGTTGTATCATACAAATTTCTAATAAAAATCTGGCAAATCAGTTGAAAATGAATGAGTTTTGGTGGTATTACTTGGTGGTAGACTTCATTGATTATAAGGAGATGGCGCTTACCCCGTACTAAGATGCCTTCCATGCAATGGACAGCAGCCTTTTAAAGGGTATTTATCAATATATACTTATCTATGGCACAGTAACAATGTAGTTTATCTTGAGAACTTTTTTTTTTTTTTGGGGGGGGGGGGGGTGAAAACAACCCCAAAACGTCTGCGATATTGTTTTTAACAGACACAAAATGTTCTAGTCCACTAGAAAAAACACTGGAGTGTCTGTCCCCTCTGTTACCTGAAAACTTATTGTCATTTCTGAAATTTGCACATTTTAATGACTTAAAAATGATGTGATAGATAAGCATTTTGGATATTTACCTGTGATTTCAAATTAATATATTGCAAATAAAAACAGAACACTCTACATTGGGAACATTTTATAGATGAATGGACATCAAAACCGAAGGCACAGGAGCATTTAGTGTATGTGCGACACAAGGGGACTTTAAACAGGAAAAATGTAAGCCAATAACTATGTGATCAAAAAAGCAGAGTCGACAACATGTCTAAGTTAAAAAGAATTTGACATTTGGCCATTTGGCATTTCTTGACATTATACATTCCAGAAAATACACAAAATAAAGTGTAAAAGTGTACAAAAGTCTGGTCACTCTTTAAAGCCGGATTTGTCTTGGACTTCTATGGAAACTGTAAATCCCAACAAATTGATTGAACTTAAAAAATGTAGAGTAACTTAAAATTTTGTCTAATTTAAACAGCCATTTGTTTATGTTAGGTGTACATAGGATTTCCAGTGTATTACATTTGAAATTAATAATTCATTATTAATTCATCATTCAGATTAAGTATTTCAAATAATTGAGTTAAATTAACTTACAATTTAGTAAACTAAATGGCTTAACGTAGTGTTAACAACCATCGCAAATGTTCAAACGCTCAGTCGCGTGTTTGGTCGATGTTTCCATTTGTTCAATATTGTAACTAGCTGCCATGAAACAAAGAAAGTCAAGTGTTGAAAATAATACAAAAGAATTAAAACAATGGACAAAGTCATCAAAAATGAGTTACTCACAGTTCAAATATCCTCTCACCATTTCTGTCGGTCTCCATCGATCGAAGAGCCCATCGAAAATGTTCTTGTTGTTTGCGTCACCAAATTGAAACTCAAACAATCAAGTACAATAAAACAAGCCTTGATAATCGTACAAGAAACTCATTGATTGGAAATGTTTATGGTATTCAAATGTTTAAATTCATTCAACTATTCGACTAACTGTAGCTAATGCTGTCCCTCCCTCAGGGTCACAAGTCCAGGTAGCTACCTTGTAACATCAGTGCTAACAGCAGAACAGTGCTAATATTGCTAGCAGCAGAAAAACTCCTAAAATGTCACTTTCAATCATTCTTTTCTCAGTTCACAGACAGCAGTGATGCTCCAGTGTCTGTGTGTGAGCCTGTGTTGCTATTGCTGGCAGGGTTGCATTGGTTGAGTGGACAGGTCACTGGTCTTTGGGGATGAGAGGAGTTGTATGTGTGTGATGAAAGCTAATGGCTGCAGGGAGTTTGGACCACTGATCGCGAACCAGGAATAGACTCAAGAGCACAGAGTTCAAGGAGGCAGTTATGAAATCAAGATGCATCCCCCAGGGCTTTAATTAAAAAATCCTTCATACGCAGGTGCAAATGTGCTTAGCTTAGCGCTAACTGTTATGACGTTCACTCGGGCTCGAAGTGTGATGTACAAGGAGCAAGGGATTGTAGCGGTGCGCTGTTGACCACAGGGTTTTTATTTTCACACTTTATGTAAAATGTTCAGATAAACGATGAAGGTTTGAATTGTTCTGAACGTATCCTTTGAATATCGACTGTGCATAACATAACAGAAAGAGACTGTGACACTATATAGTGCTGGATAGTAATGGTTTGCAGTGACTGGTTACCAATACAGTGGTGCTGGTGTTAGGCAAATCTTGCTTCTATTGGAATAAAGTGTTCAGTAGTGTTTCAGTACCTGCTGATTTTCAATGTTTGCTAACAAAAACTATTAGTTGGTAGGTTTTATCAACAGTGAGAAACATAGCAATAAAGTCCATATATAAATTTATTATTAAAATTAAAGTTCTAAACCTATTTCTATTTAAAAGAATGAAATAAATATTCAATCCTCTGCTAATCAACCAGATGTCCTGCCCCAGTGTGTCTTTTTTTATTTTAGCTAAGATTAGAAGTATCATCTTGGGTTCGGTGTTCTATCACTATTGTTACAATGGGACAAATAAGTACTTGATACAATTTTCAATTTGCACTTAAAGAGAATGTAGATTAAATAAAAAATAATAAAAAACACATCTAGGAAATCAAACTGCATGATTTTTTTCTCACGCACGCACACACATGCCTTGGAGTGTGAAATATTGGAGTTGCATGAAAAGAAACTATATAGTGTGGTTTGGTAAAGCAGGTTGGGATAGCAGTTGCATTCTTGGTGACTGGTTGTCAGAGGTGGAAAGTAATGAATTACATTTACTCGCGCTACTGTAATTGAGTATGTTTTTTGTTTATTTCTACTTTTTAGAGTAACTTTTCAATTTTGTAAATTTACTTTTACTTAAGTAAGTTTTGATGTAAGTATTGTACTTAACTACATTTTAAATCCTATCCATTACTGAGTAAAAATAAAAAAAAGTAAATTAAAATAATAATAATTGTGCGTGAAGGGAAGGAGGGGAGCGCGCGCCGGAAGCTACAGATTGATTCGCGGGAGAACAAAAGCTGTGCGCTAACTCCAGAAAGATGGAGACGGACAAGACAGACACACATGATGTAAACCCAGATGAAAGAGAAATGCTGCTGAATTTGAATTCTTCAGAAACAAACCCATGGCTAAATTTATAAGACCACTTTGAATTTAAGAGCAAGAAAGGCAACAGCTTTATTACGCGGTGTAAACTTTGTTTGCCCAAGACAGAATTGGCAGCTTACAAAAGCTAAACATCAAACCTGCGCGATCATGTTGAGGTAAGTTAAATATTTATTTTTTTAACATAATTATTGTTTTGTTGCGTTGCATCAGCACGTGACATTGCTAATGTTGGTTAGCACTAGGGTTAGAAATTAACAGGAACTTAGGACAAAATTGTCAATACACAATTACCATTAAGCTATTACCAGTGTCACGATTTACTGAAGTCTATGAAAAGAGTTAGAATTGATCTGCAGCAGATGTCGTGTTAGAATTGGGCATTACTGTGTAACCAATCAAACACTTTTGTTGAGATGCAATATCCAATCAAAGCGTTTTGATTCGTCACTGAATTCAACGCGTGAGCTGACTCTGCATTTGCTATTTCTCTCATTATCGTAACTTAAATGACAAATTGTAATAAATTTTTTTTTGGCTGTGAAAGTGGATAACCTGCAGTAGAGTCAAGTCGTGGACTGCTACTGATTTTATGATCAGTAAAGGCCATTAAATAATATTTTTTATTAGTAGACAGAATGGTCTGTTATCTGACAATTGCACAGTTTTTTCATAAATGCTTGAATGTTTCTGACCCATTATGACTTACTTTTGTACTACTGTTTAGTGTTTAACAAAAGGATGCTCTGCTGAGTCACAGTTTATGCCATATTCAGTGCTTGTGATGTTTTATGGGATCATTTACATTAAAATGACTTCCCTAAATGTTTTATGTTTTTTTTATTTATTTTATCATATTTTATTTATTTGTTTTTATTGCACTTTAATTTGTAAAGTTGTTTCCTTAATTGAAAACAACCAGCTTAAATTTATATCCCCATCTTTTACTTTTTTTTAACTACACTAGAATCACCCACCACTGTTGTTCAAAAAAAATATACTCAGTAAATTTTACTCAAAGATTTTTTGGTCAGTACTTTTACTTGTACTTGAGTAAAATTTTATTGAAGTAACAGTACTTTTACTTGAGAAGCATATTTTATTACTCTTTTAATTTTTAAAACCTTCATGTTTTTCATTATTCCTGATAAAAATAAACCTACCAATAAATTGACTAATTATGCCTCTCTACAAGCCAAAATAGGAATATTGTAAAATAATGTAATAAATAATGTAAAATAAACAGTGTTTCTGTGGTCATGGGTTTAGATTGGTTTATATAAGGAACAATTTGCATGCTTCTACACCAACAGAACTTGCTTAAGGTCAGGTCACACTACTACTTTGATCTTCATGTTCTTCTCTTTAAACAGTACTGAAACAAAACATGAGATATTCTGATTTCTGTGCAAGCGTTTGTTCACATGCTTCAGATCTGATTTGATGGAATTACATACACAGATCTAGCCCGGTATCTAGTTTCCCTTTGTTGACATTTTGATGAAGGTTGATAACTAAATCCAGTTGACTTTTTCTATGTTTGTTTTTCCACAATGGAATTCTATAGCTTTTAGTATCTGCCATACTTCAAAAAACATTTATTTTGTAGCAGAGAAAGGAAACAAAGTGTGAAGCTACTCGAGAGGAATTTTAAAAAGATCAATCCGTTAACGACACAACCTAGATACGTTCATTACAGGATGTACGCTGAGATACTGTAACCTTCTGTCAGATGTGCTGCTATATTCTGATTGAAGACGCCATGTATTTATGATTAATTTCCATCCTCTGGTACATACTCAAGGCTCTCTGTAAGGAATGTTGTTCCAGAATTGTTTTTTAGCATCAACTTGTCGTGCTGTACTTTCCTCTCTGTCCATGCCATCTGTTCTCAAAGTGGCAGCAGCAGCAGCTTCTGGTGATGATTATATTCATGTTCTCATGCAAGGGTGAGATTGTGACAGGATGCAAAGCACCATAATGACTGAGCACTTTGAGTGTCAAGAAAACCTGTTTCAGCAGCTCGCATCTGATGGAAACATATTATATTATGCTTTTATGGTTTATGCTGCAGATTTTGATATTCTCTGTATAAAACCATTTTGTTTCACTAGTATCTCTTTTATTTGGATAAAGTGGGTCTGAAAATAATAATACAATCACAAATCTTTGTTGTCATTATGTAGGGCACAATGAAATTGCCCAATGAACCAATGAAAAGGTACGCGGTTAAACACATAAGACATAGACTCATGGGGAATATGCTTGCAGCAACTTTACATTTAAAACTCAACAGAATAAAATTGCAACAGGTGGCAAAATGCAAGGTAAACAACCTTCTAATCTTTCAGCGTTAACGTCGAAGTTAGAGATATACTCAGATGCTGAATGACGGCAGGTTCTGCTGAGGTTAAATACCTCAATAATAAATCACCTATGCATGCACAACCATATGTGCATCATTGGCCCTCCCAGGGATCGTTCCCGCAGTTGTCATCACAACAAATACGTTCGTAATGGCCAAATGAGTATTCAGCATTGAGTTTGCATAAACACTGGCACCTTATTTGAGAAGGGTCTGGCTGTGCATCTAGCACGTTACTTGTCGACTGGGACTTTCAGACTTTTGGACAGCACATGACACGTGATTTTCACTCTCTCCTCATTATTAGCGTTCATTAACGCGTTAGCGTTCTTTCGCAGTACCGTAAATGCGTTAATAAGAGAATAGGGGTACAAACAACTACGGTAATCTTAAATTGTGTAGTTCTGTTTTTGCTTGTTCTGCTACAACAATCATAAATTAATAATTTATTAGAAAAGAATTTGATACAAGACTCAATTGGTATTGACAATTTTAAAAAAAGGTTTAAGTATAATACTTCTTTACTCTGAACAGTTGTATTTTTTAATATTTAGGACCACAGTTTCAATCACAAGGAACATGTTCATATAGAAGTCAACTGCGTGATAAATTAAGGGAAAATACTACAGCACAAATGTTTCTTTATTTTGAACATTTATTTTAATCTGTATATTGACAGTACACTTTTAAATGTTTGGTTTCCACACTGTGCTTCAGGAACAGAGAGAGTGCCAGTCCCATAAGTAAGTCCAATAGTAGGAGAGTGCTAGGCAGAGCCAGTGCAAATCTAAAACCAGACACTTTTGGGTTAAATTGAACATTTTAAAATCAGACGTTCAGCACTATTTTTATGTAACAAGCATTTTTGAAAAGTCTTTTCCTAATGCTCCACACCTGGGGTACAAGTGAAAACTGGGAGGTGAGGTGTGTCGTCATCATGGTCTGTCACTCATTTGTTGACAAACAACAAGCATAATGGCGGACGAAGAATAACCATGTTGCTGTATACTCTGCTATCGTGGCTTACAGCATGTACAGGTTTTCAAACATATATTTCCCAATTACTCACCGAACAGAGGTGCCTGTGTTTTTGCAAACTTAATCATCTTAAAATGCCACGAAGCAACTGCCTTAGAGTCTTTACTGCGTCAGATTTTTTTGGTACACGGTATGACAAAAAACGTCTAGGTAATTTGCGTAACCACCGTTCCCTGAAAGAGGGAAGTGGTAAGATGACTGGTGGGAACCATCTCTGGGAGAGTAAGTGAATCCGCCATTTTATTTAGCCAGGTATTTCAGCCTACCCTCATTCTCTGTTTTCTGAGGAGCCGAACTCACTTACCTCTCTGCACATCAGATCACTGACCTCTAGGGGATGGCAAAGGGAATTTGTTTCCGATCACTCTTTAAGGGAACATGGGTTACGCAAGTAACCTGGATGTTCCCTTCTCAGTCATCCACTAGGACGCACTACCAGTAAAAGACCTTGTACTGTACAGGCCCACTCTAAACGTATTTGTACCGGTTGCACAAACCAGTGTTTATGCTCCTCCTTCCCCTGGCCCGGTATAACCCTATTATATTGTGGAATAACTGTTGTGTTGTTGGGTGCACTGTGATTTCTTCAAGACTTGAAAAGGGTTTCCCAGCGAGAGTCGTCGTCTAGCAGGAAAGATTAATTAAAAAAACGATCACTAGAGCTAACGTTAAATTCGCCATGGGTAGCCTAAAGTTGAATTGGAACATTTCATTAGTGAAATTCTTCTCTATAAACAATAATTAGGTCCTACACTGTAAAAAATATACCGTATTTCATAAATCTCTAATTAAATTTAAATTTACAATAATGGACATCTGTAATTAGTTTGATTAAGTTTGTAATTAGTTTGATTAAGTCCCTAAATGTTGTGATCTATCTATTAACAGCGGAAAAACAGCTGTGAAAATTTTGACAGCTCTCGTTCGATCCAGACCTTCAGCCAATCACAATAATGTGAGACTCTGAATGAATCCACCCTGGAATGGAAACCATTCTCCTCTCATTGGAAGACACTCGCGATCCAACCAATCAGAAGCAGAGAATCATGTGACTTTGGTCCCAATGCTAGTCTCTGCTTCTCAACTTTAAGCTCAACTTAATGTTTTTTTTTAAGTATGTTTTGCTTAGCACATGATTGAAAAGTTAAAACTGCACTGTGTTTGACCACATTAAAATCAAATCAAACACTTCTTTCCCTCACTGTATTTGCTTGGTATTACATTTTCACCTTCACCTTTTTATGCATAGAAATAAGAAGATCATCAATATTTTTATTGTATTAAATCAATGTTTTTTATAAATGATCACTTAAACTTTAAATGTGGAGTGTTACTCTTGTGTCTACGATGCTTTATTACCATGGAAACACCCTGTAGCTCTATGGCACATCTGTGTTTTCTTCATTTTAATTATTAATCGGTGTTTGTGTTCATTAGAGAAGCTTGCTCTGATTTATAACACAGAATCAATCTGGCTCTCCAATGTTTTGTGCTCGCATAAGGGAAGCCAGATATACACACAATAAAACACATAGTAAATATTTGAAACACTTACAGTAAGCTGTTCTTAACACCTCTGAACTGCAGCACAAGCAAAAAGCGGGAACACGACATCGTGAACGGAAGAACATTTCATTAACTTTATTCTGCTGCATCAATGAAGTGTAATAGCTAGCTTTAATGCTTCCTGCGAGAGCTCTGATTTGACTCAAGTGTTTTCCTGGAGGCAGATGTTATGAGATTGTTTCATTCCTAACCACATTAACCTGCAAAGAGCTTTTAAGATAATGCACTTGAGGTCAAACACGCTCTAGAACAACCCAGACATGGATGCTGAGTAAACATTTCACCATGCGGCCCTCCCTCAGATCAGTGCTGCGGTTTTACCTTATTATTTGATTTTAGCCTCAATTAGAAATTGATCAAATTTCCAGAAAACAAGTTCTACCCCTCAACATGACAACGTCAAAAAAGTTGCTGTTAACTAAATAACTATACATCTAAGATAGAATACTATACACCAGTAGTTCCCAAACTCAGTCGCTTATACCCGCTGCTACCAATGACTCTAAATAAGTGACTATAACTATATTATATAAAATGACAAATAAATACTGAACAGTTGATTATTTTTCATTAACAAAAATGTGCACCAAATAATGATTTTGTCAAGGATCGGGTTCTGTTTCATGAGAATTGTGATGGATTTTCTTGGGCAGAGACACAGACATCTGTGCTTTTGTTTGTTTCACTCATTTCTGTTTCGAATAACCAAATAGTAATGGAAAACAAATATGTTTTATTTGCATTTAATTAAATTGATATGGCACGGATTAATATTGATGTTTTATTGAAGTTTTTTCCAAAAAAAGAGGGATTAGTGTCATACCCTGGTTGCCCCATGTCTAGTTTTTCTCGGTGTCTCCTTTTTCTTCGAGTCTTGACCTTCGTTGCGCATGCGCGTATCTGCGCGTGCGTTCTGTTTGTTTTGTAACCCCACATGCTCTGTCTTTCCGAGCTCCTTCGTTGATCTAATTTTTTGCAGCTGTCTCTCGTTCCCGTTTCCAGGTGTCCTCTCTCAGTGTCTGTATTTATTTCCCTATGGCTTTTGTCTCGGCACAGGATTACACTGATCATACAACGTTGTAACGGAACGCTAGCGCCTTATTTGGCATCTTTTATGGCTTTTTGGCTACTTTCCAAGCGCTATTCCTGATGTGTTACTTTGGTTTCTCTTATTTTTGTGTTCCTGGTCTGATGTTTCATTTTAATTAGCTTTAGCTCATTTCAGAGTTTATGTTATGTGAAGTTTTGCCCTGTTATGGGTATTTTATGTTTACTTTCTGTAAAAAAGGACCTGCTGTACTGTGCAACTGAGTTCTGGCCCTTTTCTATCACCACGAGCCCTGCTCGTAACAGTTTGTAAAAACAGGGTAATAATTTTAAATGAAAAGGAAAAATTGCCACAGTTTGTGATTCTCTCTCATTCTACTGTTGCTAGTAATTCTCTCTTTCTCTTGTGCTTTGTCAAGAAGCAATTTCACTGTTCCCAGATTGGGTTTAAATAAATTCATTTGGCACAAATAAGGAGCTTTCCCAAAGAACTTTCGGAAAACGCGCTGATAATTTTAATTGCATCTAAATAATTTTCACAATCTGTGTCACTCTTTTTACAGCTTCCAGAGATTATTAAAGCATGCGCTCGGATTGTGCGCTTTTTCAGACAGATGTAGCACCTCGCTCTGATGCAAAAAACATTAATCTAAAAGTCGGGATGCTCTCTGTTTCTCAATCAATTAAAGGATTCCTCTTCGCTCTCTCTCCTTCCAGCTCAGTGGCGGTTTTAGAAATAATCAGTTCGTTTTCGTCTTCTCCCTCTTTCCTTTTCTCACCTCTTCCTGTCCTCCTAACTACCGCAGCATTTTGATTTTAGCTTATTTCGCTGTCCAGCTCAGTCCCCTTTGCTCAACCAATATTTCCTGTTTCTTTTTTTGTATTTTCGTGCTCTTGTTGTTGTCGCTGATTGGACCAACAAACCGAAACGTAATATCTGTGCATTGCTGCCAAAGTTCATGTGAAATGTAGGGCAGAGGGGACAAACGACCCAAAGAGTCTCTAGCATGATTTGCATGATTGGATCATGCATAGCCGGCGAAACTGGCGAGTACCTGATTTTTTATCAATACCCGCCAAAATGATTTTTAACCTGCATTTATATTTACGGGTTAAGGTTAGCGGATGTTAATTTCGAACCCTGAACATAAGTATTTACAGCTTCTGCTTCAAGCATAGAATTGAGCTCAGTTGCTTCCTGATTCCACTGAACGTATATTATATATTGAATATATTATTAAATATACTAACGTTTATTAGTATTGAATATAAAGGAAATTCAATGGCTGATAAAATGCATTTGAGCAAAAATTGTACTTGACATAAACTTATGCAGTATGTCCCATATTACTAAAATATACTAAATATACAGGATAAAAAGAAATGTATCATGCATGAAATTGTCAAGGATTTTTTTTAAACTTTGTATTGTCTGTGTTTGTCCCTCGCTCCTTAAGTCTTTCTGCTCTTGCCCCTCCCATCCTGTTGCTTTCCTAATTGTCTGCACACCTGTATCTCATTTGGTCTGGGGATATTTTCCCTGTAGCTGTCTTCTCGTTGCTAGTTCCTGTGACTTAAGTTCACGTTTGAGAAGCTGAGGATTCCTATTGCTACAATACATTGTCATTTTGTGGTGAAGATATTTGTAATTGTTGAATTTCTCAGTTCAAGCCTGTTTTCTGTTCTTGTTCCTTATTAAAGTTTTCCCTTTCATGGGTGTTTTGTGTTTGTCTGCAGTAGTGCCTGCTGCTGTATCCTGCATTTGAGTTCCATTTCTCACTTTGGGAGTGATTTCATTAACAGAAATACTAACACAGTACTTCACTTCAGTGTATGTTCAGGCTTGTTTTAATGTGTTTTATGCTCTGTGTTTATTTTCACAGACCTGGTTGCAGAAGTATGGCTACCTTCATCACACAGCAGCCAACATGGCCGCCCAGCGCTCAACTCAAAACATGCGCTCTGCTATTGCTGCCATGCAGCTCAAGTATGGACTCAACATCACAGGGACCCTGGACAAGGACACTGTAGAGTGAGTGGGGATGTTTCTAATATAGCTTTCATATTGTAAAATCTGCACAAAAGAGTTTTAAGCATGGGGTAAATGTCATTCTCATGAGCAAAAGGGGGGGTGAGACATTCTAACATGATTAGGTCAAATGCACGCTTATGAGCAGAAGTAAAGCATCACCAAAGGCACTGTACACATGTGAATGATATAATAAAAAATTCTCTGATTACTAAATAAAGTGGAGATAGAGGAGAGCGGAACAGGGAAATGACCACGATCTCAGTACGAGATCCTGGGTAGAACCTGTGCACATCAGCAAGTCATGTGTCTTGCTCACTAATCACCGTAGCGCGGAGCAGGATGCCACAAACTAGTATGACCAAATTTTGATAAACGAGATGAAAACACATCAAAAGCTAAAACCTTTCAGATTTGACTGTAAAGCCAAGGTACTCAATAGGAGGACTCAGTTTGACACGGTTAAATTTGAACCGACAACAAAACCAACATGCTACTTTATTCATAATCCAAATTCATTTTCATTGGAGCGCGCAATTGTGATTCCACAATGTGTATCGTTGAGAATTGCACTCATTTAAGTCATCTATACAATACAGATTTCAAATAGCAGATAAACCCAGCAGTTTGCCATCACTGCTGTAGTCTCAGCTGCAGAAGTCACGCCCACGGAAGTTTTCTGGCAAAACTTAGAGAATCCTGAAGTCACAATCTGATTGGTTTACCTTAACCAGATATCTGGGAGAATGCATCGTCTCAGTTGTTTTTGTTCCGCCGGGAAACAAAGTGCAGCCATACGCGATAGATCTATCCATCGTGTGTTCTGAGAGTGAACAACTTAACATTGTATTAACAAAAGTATGTGAAGTTCACGGCGAGTACACAGTAAAATCCTAAGAGTTAAATTAACTCAGAGTCCCACTCTATATGGAGATAAACAGACTCTGAGAAAGAGTCATTTAATTTTCTGAAGGATCAACACCCAGAAATAAATAAAAAAAAAAAAAGTTCATGATATTTCCGTAACTCTTTGTAAAGGAGGATAAATTGTCCTTCCTCTCTGAGAATTCTTAGGAACGGATACACGCAGTATTTCATTTTCTCTTTATTTTGTTTTCAAAAGTGAGATTATCAGAATTCTTCAAAGACGATTACACTGAGTCGCACATCAAAAGAAAACACACTTGCTCTGCTTGTTCTTCAGCTCTTCTTGATCAGGCAACGCACCCGACCTGCATGGAGATGAGCTGTACTAGTGATTAATCTGATTGGTCAGTGGGCGGAGTTTAGAACTGGGGGTATTGCAAGGAACATAGAGCCGTATGTAGCTTACAAAAAATGTCCAAAACGTCGATTTTGCATAATATGGCCCCTTTAAAGAGCACTTTCTTGCTCTCTGCTCTGAGCTGGTAGAAAAATTAACACTGTATCTGAGCATCAGCTATAGCTATTAGATAAAATGCCTGACCTCTTTAAGTTTCATTTTACAGACCAAAATCTGTGGAATAAGTGCCATCTAGTGATTAAATAAGGGATAACCCTTGACATAGAAGACCTGTCATAAGTGCCTTTTTTCCCAAATTTCCTGCCAAAAAAGCAGAATGGAACAAAAGGTGCTTGGAACAGTGTAAAAGGTTTAGGAGAAAATGTGATACAATTTTCACATTGTTTTAATCTTGTCTTTGCCTTTTGGGGGATTTATGAATTTATATTTTATCTCAACACGTTACATTTTTGTTATAATCCATAAAAACATTGTCATCGTCAATTTTATGAGAATTTTGCATTAAAAAAGAGATTAAATGTAATACTCTGAATTGTATTGTACAATGTCAGGGTTGTTGTGGAATATTGTGAAATGTGTTGAAAAATATTTGTAAAAAAAAAAATCAAGCATTGCATTGTTTTAGAGGTCATTTATTAGAATAAATTGTAAAGTAGTACAAAATGCTCAAAAAGGCTCCAGACTTCTAAGGGTTAACAAAAAGTAGAATTAGACACAAGAAAGAGAATATTCCAGTTCATCACAGGCAGCATAACAACTGAACTGAAGAGATTTTGTCAAATTTAAAAGGTGTCTGTATATATCAATTATCTAATAAAGACCTAAATGTTGCTTCTTCTATAGATGGATGAAGAAACCCAGATGTGGGGTACCAGATCAGCTGGAGGACGTCTCTTTATCCCATAGAAAGAAGCGCTATGCATTGACTGGACAAAAGTGGCAGCGGGAACATATCACATACAGGTCAGAAATACTAATTATAACATAATCACTAAAGGAATGAGCTGAAAATGTGATTCATGTATTGAAATTTCTGATAAAGTTACCTTGAAGAGATGCAGTAGAAAATCAGTTCGTAATAGATACTGGTGCCTTAACCATAAAGCAGCCAGTGTTGCTCCCAAACTGAAAAACGTCTGTTACTTTTATTTCGTGTTTGTTGTTCAGCTAATGCTAGGGGTGTGACTATACATTGTGACACAATATATTGCAATACAAAATCGATACAAAAAGTGTATTTGCTTCTCGGAGTGATTTTGATTCTAGTCACTTCTGAAACTTCTTTACCTTTTCTTGTTCATTCATTCATTTTCCAACCGGGTCTGCTGGTGGATCTCCAGTGCACATTGGGTGAGAGGCGGGGGTACACCCTGGACAGGTTCACTCACACATTCACACCTAAGGGGAATTTAGATTATTCAATTAACCTAAGCGCATGTTTTTGGGATTGTGGGGGAAACCCACCCATGCATGCAGAGAATATGCAAACTCCTTCCAGGAAGGTCACTGGCAAGCCTCGAACCGACAACCTTCTAACTGGAAGGCTGCTACCCACTGCGCCACCGTGTTGCCACCTTGTCTTGTTGTTTTTTTTTCTAGGAGACAATTATCCGTTGCTCACTTTTTAAATGAGAATGATTATAAAAAGGAAAAAAAGATGACTTAATGTAAACATAAACACTGCCCCTAGTGGATGGATGGTTTTAATCCTTTCAAACAAATCAAACTAGACCCTAGCTTTCTTAAATTTGTGGTCTCAAACCTATTTTAAAACATTTTGTGCTAAAATACTTAAATTCTTCAAATTGGAGTTATGGCTTTTTTGGGAGGGGTTTCATATACTGCCTCTTAAAATGGGGGACATGCCCGCCTCTAAATTATATTGTGCATAAGGTGTGCATCAGTACGTTCTCAGCGCTCAGAAATAGTGGTGGTACTCTAAAGAGCTATTTTTAGAAGTGGTGGTACTGAGTACCTATGCCACTTAAAGCACTGGTTGTAACACAAAAATATAAAACAATTAGTGGTGGGACTCGACTAAAATTTTTAATCGAGTTAATTACAGGGTTTGTAATTAATTAATCGAAATTAATCGCATTTTAATCGAAAACCATACATTAACAAAACAAATTATACTTTCTCAATCGAAAAAGCCTTTTTGAGTTACACAAAAAATTTATTGCTGTTAATATGCCATTCAACAAACAATTGGTCAAAGTGCTAATATAGCTATTCAGCTTTCAAGTGTTTCAGGAACCAAGATTATTCATTTTCTTTGAAAACATTTTTCAGTAGAAATGTAAGCAGTTCACTAAACAGTAATATCTTTCCAGTGCATACAGTACCATAAAACTAGGAGGCATAAAATATTGTCAAACATTTGTTGTAAACATAAATTAAAGTGTCTAACAGTGAAATTCCAACATAAATTGTGAAATTTAAACATAAATTTTACTGATCATAAAACTGCTAAGAAAATAATAATTAAAGTGCAACATTTCAAGTTTAACATTCAACATTCATCATTTAGTGCAACCAATATCAAAAAACCTCTGGAGCTACTTCTACTTTAGCCAGTTACTGAGGCAAATAAGCCTATTTACATTTTCAGCTTGGAAGCCACTAATTTCGTCCAAAGTGGGCTGGCTGAAGCATTTGTTGCCGCGAGTGTGAGCGCTAGCATTTGCAAAGTCTGTACTCGCCCTTACGTGTTTAGCATTGAGATGGTACTTGAGGCTGGAACTACTTCGGTGATAGGCAAATTCTTTTTTGCACAGTTTGCACATAACGATACTCTTGTCCGTGGTGCCATCAAGACGTTTTTTATAGCGAAAACTAGCCCCCATTTGGCCAAATAAGACGTTGTCTTCCATCACTGATTGTTAGCCAGCAGGTGTTTGTGTGAGTCAGATTTACGGGCGTACCGGAAAAGCGGAGTAGAAAGGTTCCGCATGCGGACTATTGGAAAGGAAACAATTAATTGCATTAAAATTTTTAACGCGATAAAATCTTTATAATTAATTGATCGAAATTAACGCGTTAAAGTCCCGACCTTAAAAACAATACTTTCACTTTTTCAGTTCATTTCTTGATTCTTGGCATTAAATTTTTCAGTGTCTAAGTTTAACAGAATGTGACAGCCTTGACTTTGAAATCCACTTTTTAAGCTTGTCTCTTAGCAGGAGCCATTTTGGGGTCATTATGTATAGTTGTGGGTGGCACGGTGGCACAATGCACAGTGGCCTTTCAGGTAGTAGGTTGCCGGTTCGAGGTGCTTCCTGTGAGGAGTTAGGATGTTCTCCCCGTGCTTGCGTGGGTTTCCTCCAGTTTCCCCCACAAACCCAAAAACATGTGGTTAGGTTAATTAAATAAAATCTAAATTCCCCTTATTGTGAATGTGTGAGTTGCCCTGTGATGGACTGGCAACTTGTTTAAGGTGTACCCCCGCCTCTCGCCCAAAGTTAGTTGGAGATAGGCACCAGCAGACCCCCATGACCCTGAAAGGGGTTAATCGGGCTAGAAGTAACATTTCTAAATATTAATATTGATATCAAGAATGCAGAAAGATTAAAGTAATGCAAAGTACAATTAAAACTAAAGTAAAGACTTTTCAATATCTTCTGTAATTGTAATTCTACACAATGTTTTTTCTAGCTTAGGAAAAAAGATGCGTGAGCTCGCGTTTGCGCCCATGGTTTTTGGTCGAAATACCACTTCGGATCGTTGTGTAGTGGCTTTAAGACACCATCTGCCAGGGCACCACAGCTATTGCTGCCCACTGCTGCAGGTTTGTTCACTTGGATGGGTTAAATGCAGAGCTTATAGTCCAAAATATAAGCTTACCTGAGCTCTAAATGAACATTTTTGCTATGTAATGGGAGCTCTACTGCTTTCCACTCATTTGTAACATAAGGCCACTCACCGAAAGCAGATAAAGTGATATCTGTCAGACGTCCTTCGAGTATCCTTGTCTATACCATCCAGCAGTAAATGCACTGAAGACACAGCCAAGCACTGAATAACCTCCAGCATTCACTCGTAACCTTCCTGAAACACACTTGAATTCCCTTGAGATTACTTTCCAAAAGGCTCACAGGAAGTAGTGGCTTCTCTCACCTCAATTTCCACTTTCCTGGTTACACTGGCTGATAACGGAAATGATTTATTCAAATCCTGCATTTTTTTTAATTGATGGGCCGCCTATGTAAATGGCATGCAAATTAGGCCAGGCTTGGCAGAGAGTGACTTCAGGCTGTGTGAGGAAGATAAAGACGTCAATGTAGAGGATTCAGCAAAGATGCCAGGATGAGGGCACTTGGTCCAGTTCAGCCCAGAAATGAAAACCCTATCTATTTTCGGCCGTTTTAGGAAATCATTAGGACAGGTTTTTTGTTAACACAGTTACTTATTCATCTAAAGCATTCGTTTGCTTCTTATTTTACTTGAAAAAAAAAAAACTAAAAAAAAAAAAAAAACAGATTTGATCTTTTATTGCTTTTCCAGAGAATGGATTGAGCATTCCAAGTTTTCCGTTTGAGCTACAAAGATTGAGCCCTGTAGAATGTTTATCCATTTTTACAATGATTTTCTCAATTAATTACCTGGATTCATTTTTAAACAAGCTCCGCCCCCTTTTCATGGACATCTTTTTTAGGTTTGAGGTTAAATTCCAAAATCTTAGAAATCCAGAATTGTTGCATAGAGAAATAAGGTGTTTTGCATAAAAAATTGGCTCTATTTAAGTTGTGATAACTGAAAATAAAAAATGTATCTGATTTTAAAACGTAATAAACTGAACATTTAAACTTTAACCAAAAAATGCTAGGAATCCAGACCCAGTCACCCTCGCTTAAAAAGCTTCAGTCATCTAGCGGTATATTAAAAATTCCATTCAACTCATTTATTTTAGTTCAATATTACATTTCATAAATGACTCATAGCTGCTTTACACAGTTCAGAAATACAGCTTTTTTCTTTGGAGAGCAGCAGGAGATCCGCGATATCTTTCCAGCATCTCAATTTCTCATCTTTTTAACATGTTAAATAAAGTCTTTGGGTGATTTTTACTTCCTCATGGATAAAACAAGAACACGGTTGTTAAAACTATACATTTTGTAATGCTAAATAAGGATAAAATAGATTGTTTACTGACCTGTGCCGCCATACTAGTCATGTGATCGAAAAGTGCCCTGTGGTTAGCTTAAATGGATACATGGTGCTTTGCAGAGAATAAGTCAAAAGTTGAGACAAATGTTTTAAACCGTGGTACCCCGATATACGAATGCTTCTAGTTACGAAATGTTCGAGATTTGGAGAAATGTCTTGCGAGAATTTTTTACAAAAAAGGGCTGATATGCCTTAAAACACTTTAAATCAGTTTTATATCAAGCGAAACATTATGTATAGATTACTAATAATGTGCAATAACAAATTTTAGAGTCAAAGTTTCGTAAAAGAAAAAACGTTTATAAGGTGGAAAGTGCTGTTCTGTAGAGAAACTTAGAGAAACCCTGTGACGCGTTCTCAGAAGCATTTCTCCATCTGTCTCCGCTCTTTCTCAGAAGCAGTGTTGGTGTTAGTAATTCGTGAAATATCTTGAGAAAGTTAACTTTCATATGTAGTGCCGTAATATTTTCTGCCATCCGTTCCACCTCGCCCGACATGTCTCTTCACTCAAAGTAAGGTGTCACATTTGTGTACATATTTTGCTTGTGTTTTATTCTCTTTTATTATTCTCTCATTTATTACATTCACATGTGTAGATTTAAAGATGAAAGAAACTTTACTTGATTTTTCTCTAGTTTTCCATTTTTTTATCAACTTATACTGTTGTTTCTGAGAGTTATTTCACAGCGTTTGAATACAAACTGTTCGAGATACGAAATGTTCGAAATACGAACGTCTCCCAGGAACGTATTAATTTCATAATTAATGGGGGGGTAATGGGGTACCACTGTATATCGCTTTAATGCTGATGCTTAAAAGCAGCTTCATAGAAGGACCAACTATGTTTTGTGGAACAGAATGGCTGTACATTTTTTTTTGGCAGAAGCCATTGTTAAACTATTGTATTTAAATGGTCTTCACGGGTTAAATAAAGATGGTGTTTTTGAAAACCATTAAATACAAGTTTAAATGTTTTTGTATATTTAATTAGCCTAGGGCGCATGTTGGAACCCTACGTGCTGGAAAACCAGAGCTCCCAGAAGAAAAACCCACACTAGCAAATGCAATTCACGTGGATAGCTAAATGTTACTACACCCCAAGAGGCGTGGCCAGTAAACCTAGAGCTAGGTCCTTCATCCCCATGTGGTCCTCTTTATTATGGAGATCCCAGACAAGCCGTTCACCAGCCATAACCTGGAAAACAGAGAAAGTTCAAAACCTTAAAGTTTAAAAAATCAAAAGCCAAAGATTTTTTGAGCAGGATGATCTCCATAACCAACCATCACGTGGGAAAAGACTAAAATGGGGAAGGTCAGTGCAGTAGTAGAGGCTGAAGAACCGTTAGGTGCATCTGTGTATAGATTTTAAATACATTTTAATTGAAAGCTTGGTTGAGATGTGTTTGTTCCAGCTCCTCGGTGCTAGATGTGTGAACGCCCTTCCTCTGGTGACTTTTACTGTCTTAAGAACGACTAATAGCCCTGCATTCTGTGACAGAAGAGATGGAGGAATATATCGCAGGAGCAGACTACTCAGATAGGCTGGGGCTAGACATTCAAGGGTTTAAATGCTAGTATTTTATAGAAAGGCAGTGCAATGAGGATATAAGCTGGTGGTTGTAGCGCTTTGGGGGAAAAAAAGCAATGGCAGAGTGGAGGAATATTTGTCTTTGAAAAGAGGTCAAAAGTGAGATTATTTTTTTTGTCCGTTTTGCCTTTTTTTGCCTCAAACCAACTTCGTCCTGCACAGCTGCGCGTATATCCACTAAAACACAGGGTGAGACAACAGAAACATGTTTAATCAAAGATGGTAACACTGTGGCTTAACTTTGAAACTAAGCGGAAGCTACAGGTGCAGGATTATTGGTCACTGTCCAAACGGGATAATAACAGGTGACGATATCCAGGATCAACACCGTTGTTACTAAACAGGTCCAGATTCGATTACAATATTTGTGCAAGGTTAAAAGATAATCTGTGAACATAAATGCTATGCTAAGCTAACACAAAGAGCAAGTATTAGCTACAGATAGAAGATAAATATAAGGGTTACTGACATAATAGTTGTAGACATCCTTGGTGCCAGCTTGGTGACCTCTTTACGATTTATTTTCAAGATATATTGCTTTGTTTTATATTGGTTTTCACATGTTGTGATGCAAGGAAGGAACCCAAATGCAAGAGAGAATTCAGTTCTTTTACCAACTAAGGCAACATATGTAAAAAACAAAACACTCCAGGAGTGTATTCCCTCGCTGGAGCAGACGACTTGATCCCCGGCCTAGACTGAACAAACAGCTCACATTAGAACAATAATCAGCTCACGAGACGTGAAGCAGCAGCAGATCAAGATTGGGAAACTTTCTTGCTATGGTGCACGTTTTGAATCTGTTATGTTCTGATTTATTTATTTCTCAGCATTAAAAACGTAACTCCAAAAGTTGGCTCACGGGAGACGCACGAGGCGATCCGACGGGCATTCGACGTATGGCAGGGTGTTACGCCACTTCGCTTTGAGGCAGTGCCTTACAGTGCCTTGGAGAGCGGCAAACGGGACGTTGATATCACCATCATCTTTGCCTCTGGTTTCCATGGTGACAGCTCTCCTTTTGATGGAGAGGGAGGCTTCCTGGCACACGCATACTTCCCAGGGCCAGGGATCGGCGGAGATACACACTTCGATTCGGACGAACCCTGGACGCTGGGCAATCCGAACCATGATGGTGAGAGAACGGCAGGTTAGCCCACATTTTCCATTATCACAACGAGCAAATGTACACTTCTGACACGAACAAAAGAAATACAGTCAATTACGTTGTGTTTTGCTGTTGATGCTAATGCAAAACATTCCGAAATGAGAGAGATTTTGAGCCCTTTGTTGACATTTGAGTTTCCAGGTTTAGGGGGACGGGATGTGGGGGGATGGAACTACAACTTTTCCTTATTTTTGGGGGGGAAAAAAGTTTATAATGTACGGTAAGTTGTTCTTTCTTCTCATTAAATGAAACTCATTAAACTAGTCTTTGTCATATGACACTTTTTTTTGGTTTCTCATTTAGTTTCAACAGAACATACAAGTACGATGCATGCTTTTAAAAATTCTGTTAAAAATAACCCTAGTTTATTACTGCATTTTCATCAGTGTTGCCAACATAGAGACTAGAATAAGTGACTTTGCAGACTTTTTTTAACCCTAGCAACAAATCTAGCAACTTTTCCTAGCGTTCCTGTCGACTTCTAGCAACATTTTCTAGACATATCAACCATTCCCCCCATTCCCAAGCTCCTGTGGAGACAATGCTTAAATCAAATGAATTGAACATGTGCAAGCGTAAAACCCTTATTCTCATCGCTCCAGGACGAGAATTCCTGGATGGCATATGTCAGGAGGAGGAAAGCAGTTTAAATGATCACTGTCTTTAATAAAACACAAAATTAAAATAAAATCATTTTTTTTGTTTATCAATGTTATTGTGCCAGCCAATAGCAACTTTTCTTTTCTGAGGAAAAGAACTCACTCTGACTAAAACTCTTCCTTGATCAAATCTGCCAGTGGGGAAAGCAAATGTAACTTTCACAAGAATTCTTAAAAATAGCAAAAAATCTAGTTGACAACTAATCTTAAAAATAGACAAAAAAAACAGATGTTTTCAAGCCGTTAGAAAGTAAAAGTGCATTGAAACTAGAATAATTGAACTTGTATCTAGAGACAAGTGATCTTGAAACTAGGCGAATTGTATTAAAACTATGATGTTTTGTCTTTTATTTAGAGTACGCATTGAAATTTACAGGAAATTGTGCATTAAAACAGGTTTATGTCCTTAGATCAAGTCAGTTACAATTACAATTGGAAATATTTGCTAATATTTTATGGAAAATAGCATTCATTCAAGAATGTTTATGGTTAATTTTAGCACCTAAATCAGAGTTTGTGGTCTTAAAACAAGAAACTCAGCCATTTTTTTTCCAAATGCAGTACAGACAGATATGAAGCGAGTCGCTCTGCGCATGTGTTGGACGCCCTGCTCAACACAACTGAGAGTTTATTTTCTGAAAGAAATGTTAAATACAATTTTAGGAAATACACTAACTTATGTTCAAATTATTCCACTGTCTGAAGAAATTCGTTTTGGTTCCTAAAACTAGATATTATTGTTTGAACTGACCTTTTTTAAAAAAAAATAATAATAATAATTTATAATAAAAATAAAAAGGAAAAATAGTGTGTAAAAAAATTTTGAATCTAAACCCTTTTTAAAATTTGAGAGATTTCTCTATTCAAACGCAGGGAATGAAAAATTTCATAAATAACTGATTTGAAATGTGTTGTAGAACATTTTGCTTAATGATTGTCACAGGAACGTAAAACCAGAAATAACTTCCTTGTTTTAAGATTCTTTTATTACAAACATTTTATACTGAGAATTATACTCATTTATTTTGAGAATTCTAACCAATTCTAACTAACCTTTTGCTTTTGTCATGTATTATTTTTTTTTTTGATAGAAGAAGATTTAACTATAAATTTATTTTTTTACTTGTTCTGAGAGCTGGGTTTTATTAGTATTTAACATTGATTCCTTAAATTCCTACGTCCATTATATCCTTGAAGAAATAATATGTTGAGTCAAAATTTCTTGTTTTAAGATTCTAGTTTTAAGAAGTCTTGTTTTACAATGTTTTTTATTCAAGCAAATAAATGATAAGAATAAGCTTTTTTTCTCCTCAAGACAATTTAAGTCATCAACTTTTCTCAAACATTGTGTTAAACATCGTGAAAGTGAAAGATAACAAAGCTTGGTTTTGTGGAAATAGTCTTTGAAGAGAATTCAGATAAAGATTTGTTGACACTTAAACACATCGTTGTTGCTCAGTGATTTGGTGGAATATTAAAAGTACCAGAGAAGCTGTCCATACGGCAATAGAAAGAGATCCAAAGTGTGGGGAAGGGGTGGTAGGTGAGTTAGCATGAACTGGTAGGTTAAGTAGGTTTATATATGGGAGTGGTAAAGAGCTTAGGTTATGGCACTTGGGGAGGTTCCTGATTTGTCTGAAATGTATTAAACCAACATCTAAATTGAGCTCCATCATACATGGATCGATAATGTTTCAATGTCTTTCTGACACAGTAGCTATCAACAAAATCCAAAATATTCTTAGAATCTGCAAAGACTCAAAATCAGCAAAGACGTGACTACATTTCAAGATTAGAACTCATGTTATGAACTCAATAGATTCTTCCCAAAATATGCCTTTATATTTATGTTCTTGTCAGGTGTCACCGGTGTCTTATTTGTAGTCTGTGTCATGCTTTCTCCCATTAAATTTGCCGTAATCAGATCCATCACTTCACTACAAGGTGCACTTACGGGCACTCAGCTTTAATTACCTGAGCGTCTAGAAGCAGGGAGCTTTTAAGATGCTCATCTCTTTTGAGCAAAAGTCTTGTGGAGACAGTAATAAATGGCTGTGGTATGTTCTCCGCAGGCCTTTTTACAGCCGCCTGCAATCAAGATCCGCTGCTATTTGTTTAGCCGCCGTCGCAGATGTTGAGCGTGCCTGGAATAATTTAGGCTTCAGGATTCATTCAGAGTCTACAATGTTTTGCTGCTGTTCAGAAGCTTCAATCAAAGTGTCAATGAAGGGTTCGAAACTCTAAAATAGTGAAGATATGTACTGTATCACTGTTCAAGACAATGAACCAGTTTGTAGGGTGTTTATCAAACAATTTTTTCTAAAGAACGGTTGTTTGTGTTTGTATTTTCACTGTTGTGTCGTTCTCCAAAGGTAATGACCTGTTCCTGGTGGCTGTTCATGAGCTTGGTCATGCTTTGGGATTGGAACATTCGAATGACCCCACGGCAATAATGGCTCCATTCTATCAGTACATGGAGACAGAGAGCTTCAAACTCCCTCATGATGATCTGCAGGGGATCCAGAAAATATATGGTTTGTTTGAAGCTTCGTAACTAAACAACATTGGATTGTAGCTGGCGATTTTACTGATGTTACTGGTAAAATCAAACAACAGATTAGGTTTAAACAATGTTTGACGTAAAAAAAAATTGTTATTGTGACAGACATTGTGCTATTATTATAGAAACAAACAAACTGGAACAAGCAAGACACTATGGCTTCTAAGAACCCCATTGATATTAATGGAATATGGCAACCCCAATAAATTAGAAAAATCCTTTAAAATGCATTTTTGAATATTTTAGAATAAAGCTTTATTGACCATTTTAACCGTAGTGATTTCACTCCAGTCTCATTTGAATTAGATGTTCATTGCCAATTTAAGACAATACATGTGCAGGGAGGATTTGCAGCCACTTCTTTCATGAACCTTCAACGTTTTATGCTACCAATTGTGTTCTTGGCGACTGAGGTCTCTAGGTCTCTGCTGGTTCTGAACATTCTTGTGATCACTGAAACTTCAGATGCAATCAAAAATTTGAGTTTACTTTTAATTAATTAATAGTTTGTAAACGCAGTTTCTTTTTTTTGGGGGGGGGGGCTGTTATCTGGTCTCTCGCTGAATTATTATTAAAATCTGGTCTTGGGGGTATGTCTGTTATGACAATGATTGCTTTGAGAAAAGATTGTCAAATGCTTGTAAAGTATCAAATAATATAATTTGATGGTTAATATAGTAAATCTATGAATTCTGAAAAAAGACCCACAGGGGTCTCAAAGATCTCAGGAATATGTATGTGACCATTATTTTAGAAGAACTCCTAGTCACTATTGCACTACTTGACCATGTAAAAAACTCCTGAAAGGCCCTCTGTGACAGACCATTGAAGACCACAACCTAGTTTTTGTTTTTATCCCAGTTATAATGAATGATCCCAATATCCCAAAATTTGGGATTGCACCTAAGCGAGAGTTTGTTTTTTTTTTGGCTACTGAAGACTATTTTGTTAGAACTTAGTCATTTTCAGTTTTTGTAATTCTCTGAAAGTGACTTCATGGTTTTGGTAGACCCCTGAAGACCTGTGTTTTTATCTCTTCTCAAGAGTTATTAAAAATATGTTTATTAGACTTCCTGACGATGCTAAAGTTTTCAAAGACTGGTAAAAAAAATTCTCTAAATTCCCCTTAGTTTTATTGTTTTCCATTATTTTACTAGCCCCATGAAAAGCCCTGTAATTTAGATGCATATCAATCTCCTGCAGGTCCTCCAGGTAAGATCCCTCAGCCAACCAGACTCCTCACAACAGCGACTCCTCCTCGTCTCCATCCACCAACTGACTCACGCAAACAGGACCGGCAGGGAAGACCTCACCGCCCCCCACAGAAAACAAAACCCTCACATCCAAACTCCAAGCCCAACATCTGCGATGGCGGCTTCAACACCCTGGCCATTCTGCGCAAGGAACTCTTTGTCTTCAAGGTCTGACAAATCAAACCCAATCATCCACAGAATTGCAAGCTTTGAAACCAAAGTAACCCATAACTGTATACATCATCATTAGATATCGGTAGCTGCTTCATGTTGCAGATTACAGCTGAACTATAGCTAGTACCATGAACAGTACCATTAACACTTGCATAGTTCAAATGCGGAACTCCAATGTGGATGGAAGTAACTGTGAAACATTTCTGTTAAGTCTACACAGCAACATTCACCTATTTGACCATATCAAAACACTGCCCCAGTGTTAATGTAACACTGTATTAATTGAACTAACCCCTAATTTGGTTTTAATATCCTCACATTTCCGACCAGAGCGTTTAATCTCAATTTCATAGTATTTACAGACAGGATGTCCAGGTACAGCAGAGGGCAAGAGGGTGTCTAGTTTGGGGACCAAATGATTTCATCTCTGCTTTCCATAGATGATGTCAAGTTGGCTTCGTCGGACCAGGTCCTTCAGAATGCAATGCGGTGGTTTACAGCCAAATGGTTTACAGGCTGGGCTTTGAATAAGTAGCTCCATACCCAAGTCCTTGGGTGTAAAAAGATTACATGCTCCCTCCAAGTTGGTAGAGTGACCCTGCCTCAATCGGAAGAGGTCTCGCTTACTAGTGAGGGAATCATGGAACAATGGATTGACAGCTGTGGTCAAGGAACTGATTTGTCAGGAGCTCTAGACTTATTGGTCAATCTTCGTTCCTACCCTCAACCTCTAGACATGACCGAAAGAATGACATCTCAGATTCAGGCGGCCGAAATTAGCTTCCTCTGTGGGGTGAGAGGCATTCCCTTGGGGTTAGTGTGCAGAACACTTAGAGGTATCTTGGAGTAGAGCTGCTGGCTCCACATCGAGAGAAGCCAGTTGAGGTGACTGAGACATCTCCCTCTTGGATACACTGGAGTCCAGCTGTGCATTCAGCTCAGAACAGGAAGAAACCAGTGGTACCCATCTACTGCCTGGAGAGATCTGGCAAGAAGTGAGCTTAATGAAAGGGTTTAGTCTATATTTCAATGGTTTACGTGGGCTTTTTAGAGTACCACCACTTCTCCGAGTGCTGGGAAGGTCTCTTCATTTTATATACCGACCTCCAATGAAGAGAGTACCGCCACTTCTTGTTGTTTACTAATGGCTTTTGTTCTCTATTTAGGATCAGTGGTTCTGGAGAGTACGGGATAATTCGGTTGTGCCCGGATACCCCATGCAAATCAGCTACTTCTGGAGGGGTCTTCCTCCCAAAATTGATGCCGTCTACGAAAACAGCGAGGGCAAGTTTGTTTTCTTCAAAGGTAGGATCTTTTGGTAAACACTTGGGGACACATTTTCAACATTTAGCTTTGAAATAACATTTTCTCTTTTCCTTGCATTTTCAAAGGCAATCGCTTCTGGGTGTTTAAGGATACCACTCTCCAGCCCACATATCCTCAGGACATTTCTCTTTTTGGCAGTGGAATGCCCACACAAAGTATCGAAACAGCTGTTTGGTGGGAAGATGTGGCCAAAACTTATTTCTTCAAAGGGGACAGGTAAGTTTTACTGTAATTAGTGGCAGTGTTGTTTTTGACAACCATCTTAGATTTAGTCTTAGTCTTAGTTTTTGGACTAAAATGCTTATTAGTTTTAGTTAAATTTTATTCACTTCTAAATGTGATAGTTTTAGTCGACAAAAACTCAAAAAGGTTTTAGTCAAAAAAAGAAAAAGTATAGTCTTTTAACAAATTAATTTAGTTTAATAAGTTTTGGAGATTGCTGCTGGGCAGTGTCACACATAAGTTGTGAAAATAGCAGCCGATCTATAAGTTGAACACATTGTGAGCTTGCAGATCAGCTATTTTCACAAATAATTACAATAATAAAGGAATGGTTTTAGACATATAAGGTTTCTACCCAACTGCAAATAGTTTCTGATCTAATGATTGTGCGTTACATACAGATAAAGTGGTAACAGTGGGATCAATGTTCATTACTCCAAAAAAAGCCAAAAACATTCTACTTCAGCAAATGTGACTTTATTTCTCAGAAAGTACAATAAACATAAACATACCCAAAATATGAGCAATGGATGTGGAAAACATATGCTCAACTTGGCCTTGTCTGCCAGTGCAATTAAGATCCGTATTATTTGTAAAAACAGACGTCATACAACCCCACTCTATCTTTAACTTGTGCAAACAATGTAATATTATTATTTATTATTGAACATAGACAGACAAAGAGATGACCACACCGTCACTGATTGTAAACATGGCTAAACATGCTGCTAAAGTAAGACACACAAAATGAACTGACGTTAGCGTAAGAAAACTTTAGCCTGAAGTTAGCAGCTCATTTGCGGCAGGAGTATGTGGAAAACTTACTAACTTTTAAGCTTTCTATGAAATTTATCACGAGCCGATTGTCGAGTAACATTGTAACATTATGTAGGCTATACGATAAGTTAACAGCACTTAAGGTTGATCATATTTTTTCTGCTTATGTTCTGGCCACATTTGTCACAGTCTTCCTTCACAATACACTCTGTTTTATTTTCTGCTGGGTTATATTTAAAATACATCCATATGTCGTCTCTACGTTTCCGACCACCAAACCCCTGTGTTGAAACTGCCGCCATGTGATGAGTGATAACATTGTGATGTGTTGAGCACGTTGTGCGGAGCATGCCAGGTGACGGGTGTGATCAAACAAGGATATAATGCAGCAACAGATACTTTTTAAGTTTTAATTGATACGCACATTAAGCAGAAATGTCATGCATTTTAAACATCTGACAGACCACCCACTAACATTTTCGTCCATTCTCGTCTAGTTAACGAAAACTCACACAAGTCTTGTCATGTTTTAGTCACCAAAGAGCAGTGTTTATCTCGTCACCATCTTGTTATCGTATTGAAAAAAGTGATGCTTTTATACTAGCAAATTTCAAGTGGTCCACACAATAAGGACAATTATCGATAAAAAATATATTTGTCAAAGGAACATTTTTTTTATGAAAATATAGATATTTTGGGATGTTTTTATGGTCTTCCATACACTATACTCAAAGCTTCCCCCTTTTTGTTTATTTTTCAGGTACTGGAGGTACAATGAAGATATGAGGACCATGGACCCTGGATATCCAAAACCGATTACTGTTTGGAAAGGCATCCCGGACTCTCCACAGGGGGCTTTTGTGGACAAAGCTAATGGTAAAGTACTGCCATTATCTAGAATGAAAGCTCAGTGCCTTGAGGAGTGCCACAGTCATTCACTCACATTCAATTTCAGGGATTCAAATGTATTCCATATTCAGAAGAACTGTATATTCACATCAAGAGGGCATTGCTGCATAGAAACAGAATGTGGTGCCAAATAAATAGGACCGTTTTTACTACAAGATATCCTCATTGATACATTTGATGAGAACAGGTCATATTTTCTAAGAAATACTGAGATTCAAAAAGTCAGACATTGTCCTATTGGGTTGGGGGTGGGAAGTGGCTTACTGGTGGTGTTGGTTGTCCTTCAACCAGAAGTTTGGCCGTTTGATCCCCGCCAAGTCCATTATGCGATTGTCGCCTTGGGCAAGCCACCTCATAGGGGAACCTGATATCAGGAAACCGGGTGCACTAGCAGTTCACTCTCTTGCTGGGGTGGTACAGCTGCACACTATTCTGTACTAAGCAAGCACAGGCTGGAAAAGTGCATTGGTATAATGTGGAAGTGACCAACTGAAAGGGAATTAAATATACGTGCAAGAAACCAAGTTCAAACAGAACAAATCAGTACTCAACTTAAGTGTTAACCTGAATCTTCACAGAAATGACAGCACAAAAAACAACAGTAACAAGACTAGCAGTGTTGGCAATAGCAGGAGCATGATCGGGAGTTTGTGAGCAGCACACAGGTGCAGAGGTTTAGCTCCTAATCAGCTAGCAAGCACTGAGAAGAGTATGGGACAGAAGAAACCAGATATGATAATAGGGGTGTAATAATACATAATGGCACATAATATCAAGGAGTTACTTAAATACATCGTCTAGGAGCTGAAGGGCATTTGCTTCTTTTTTAAGAAAAACTTTTTTACCTTGTTTTATTTAATATTTACCAGAAGACAATCATCCATTAATCACATTTTAAATGAGAAACAATACAAAAGGAGCTCTCTGAACTCCTTTAGATTAAAAGAGAAGACTTAATGCAGCGTTAGTGCTGCCCCCTAGTTGACGGATGATATTAAGTGTTATAATACATATCAAACTCCTAGTCTTCTTAGCTTTGCGGTTTTTTTATGTATTTTTTTCAATGATGGTTGTATAAATAGTTTCAAAAATTGGTGTAATATATTTTATTATAAATATGGTGGACATAACATTCGATGTTTATAGTATTGTGAGCAGTGCTTCTGTCAGGGTTAACAAGGCGAGTGATGAGTTTGTTAACATAACACCTGATCCCAATCCTGAGCTCATCACATGCCCAACGCGCAGACAGTCACCAGAGTACTAGCACCTCACCTTCTCCCATATAACCCCACTGGTCCCAGTATACCTTGTCCTCTGTCTACATTACAAGCTGACATCACTGAACTCCATACCTACCCGAAAAAGTACGAAGCGACCACTTACCTCCCCTCCTTGTTTCCTGATCTCACTCCCTGGTGTTTCATCACGGCTCTCCCTGGTGTCGGTGTCCTGCACGTCCCTCCCCGGAGCTCCAACCAAACCGTATCCACCGCAGAGAGAAGAACACGGAAAAGAATGAGGTCACCTGATGCAGTGTTTGAAGGAAAGCGTGTTTTAAACTTTATAAACCGATCCTTGACCCCATCTTGTTGTGTCCTTGACAGTATCGTTACACCCCTACACCATAATGCAAACAACCACATCACCAAAGGTAAACAATTCCAGACTCAGTAAAAAAACCCACAGCAATAAAACACTGATGTGAACATTCGCAAGACTTCCTAAAAGGTTTCAAAATACCAAACATTAATGTTCCAAAATGTTTTCTTTGGGTAAAAAGGGATTTAGTTAATGACTTTGTGGCGAGGCTTTTTGTGGTCCTTTGCAAAATAAAACAAATGCAAAGATGTGCATACATTTTGATAAACTTTTTATCTGGTAAGAAAAATGGAAATAAACACAATGGAAACACATTTACTGAAAAAATCCCAGCATGCACATAAAAAAAAATTCATGTGTTTTTACTGTTGGAACTGGGGCGCATTGGGGTGGCATTAATTATTAACAATTCTTGGCGGAAATTCTCATATGTTTTTGTGCAGTCTTCAGTATGGTATGCACTATACAGTCTGCCAGATAAACTCTTTCGTGAGATCAAACTCAAGAAACAATACACAACAGTAACCATGTGTGTGCACCAAAACAGTTTTTACAAACACACAAACAATCCAAAAAACCCACTATAAATCTTCCCAGAAGCTTCAAAAAAAAAAGGTAAGCAAAATACACACTTACTCATGGTGCTGAGGCACGAGACAAAACAAACTGGAGCTAGTTGTTAAGAAGCAATGTTAGCCAGACTGAGCTTCCTAGCATGCTAACATGTGTGCTACTTTTATATAGAGGCGTGTTATTAATGGGGCGTGGCAAAGTCATGTGACCCAAGAAACCCACAACCAAACTCTAAAAATATAATAAACACCCAACACAACAATTGTAAATAAGACAAAATGTAAACCAACTTATCCAAAAACAGAACAGTTTTTGTTTTTTACTATAGATGCAATATAAGTGGGTTGCTTGGGATTATTAAAAAAAGGCGGGATTGTGGGGTTTCTTAAAACTTAAAATCCACATTTTAGGTAACATTATCATGTTACTACTAATTCAAGATTTGCTTTATTCCTCTCTTTCTTTTCAGGGTTCACTTACTTTTACAAAGGCAAGGAATATTGGAAGTTCAACAACCAACGTCTACGTGTTGAGCCTGGCTATCCTCGATCCATCCTACGGGATTTCATGGGCTGCGATGGTTTGCCTGCCGATCCAGACTGGGATTGGATCCCTCCGCAGGAGGAGGAGCCACCGCAGTATGAGCAAGATGATGTGGACATTGTGCTGAAGCTGGAGAGCAGCGGTGGGACAGAGAAAGCCGTGGCCATCGCAATCCCCTGTGTCCTGGCGCTGTGCATGATGGTCCTGCTTTTCACCGTGTTTCGCTTCAAGAGGAAGGACACGCAGCGCCACATACTGTACTGCAAGAGATCCATGCAGGAGTGGGTCTAAGAAACCACTATATTACTTCCAGTGATGAAACTCTCTCCAAGATAAAACCTCCTCAAAGGTCAGACACGCTGACTTAATCATGAAAAAACCCAGGATGTGATGGTTTGGGATGCTGGTTTAAGCTGGTCAGCTGGTCATGAGCAGACTTAAACGTGGCGTAGCTGGTCATGTGCTGGATTCTACTGGTCACATTGTAAGTAGTGGAAGAACTGCAGAAGTTAAATAACTGCGAAGAATAAACACTTTAGAGAACGTACATTTACAAATAGTAATCTATACGAAAAATTCACATGCTGAACAAAAACTGAAACTACAACAAAAAAGAAAAAGGTGAGATTTACTAGAGAAAAAGAACTTTGCTCACCGAGTATTCGCTCACCATGCAGAAATGCATCAGGGAAATAAAAGATTCTACCACCTCTACAACATTTTCCACATTTAAAAAGAGTTCAGAGTTGCTGTACTATTATGGATGTGTGGAATGATGCCTGGCTCTTCGCTGATATGTGCTGATTTCATCTGGTTGTAGCTTTTTCAAGCTGCTTCAAGCTTATGTCAAAATCTCTCAAAGCGTTCAACGTCTTTTGTTCTCGGTGTAAATATGTAGAGAAAGCTGAAGTCATCGAGATTCCTAGCACTCTGCATGATAGTCAGGCTTTTCCCTTTATTTTACGCATATTGGACTGGAAGAGGTCTATGCAGAAGGTGCTCTAAGGAATTTGCACCGATTAAAATATTGGTAAAAATCCAATATAAATTGATTGGGTGTTTTGAAGCCTTGTTGCCCGGTGAAAACTGATCTTGGCTGGTCTGAACTGCTTCTCAGCTGGTTTATTGGGATCATGAAACTATAAAATAGTGGGACTGAGAAATAAAGAACTTGCTTTTACTAATAGGCAGATTTCCATGTTTGAAAACATGTTTGATTTGTTACAGTCCGATATTCAATACCAGAGGTGCAATCGCAGACATTTTTCAGTTGATAAATGCTCCAACTACTGACAGCCTCAAGATGCAGCACCTAGTAGCCCTTTTCTGACAGCTATTATTATTATCATCAAAAGAACAATTACTGGTGTAGGTTTTAAAAGGTACACAATTGCAGTTACAACATCCAGGATCAAACATTTGGGGATCGGAAGGTTCAGGTACAACTGAGACAAAATGGTTGATTTTCTTGCTTGAAGTGTTGGATGTAATGTTAGCAGATGCTAACATTAGCTTGCTTCTATAACAAATTAGTGGTAAAAGGAAAGTAAACAACCTTAGAGCAGATTATGTCACTCTTGTTGGTAATTTCAACTACCAAAGCGGACATTTGTCTCTCATTCATTTTACAACTTTTTTTTCCTATTAAACGTACCATGTGCTCATTGCTTTACCTTAATTATCATAAAAATGCACAAAAACTAATGTGAACACCCTGAACCTCAGTTACCCCTTAATACAGAGGGTTAGAGGAAGGGCTGAAAATATAGCCTTTTGGAACACCCCTATTTTTCAGCCACTTTGTTTTGAAGAATCAGCAAATGCATCACCCCTAGTAGTTTTTAAAATTTAAACATGAACATTGTCTATGTAAAACTGCAATTGTCTATGCAAAGAACTAGGCAAAATTATGCCATTTTTATTAAAATTATTTTTACTATAGACTTGTAAAATGAAATCTAACGTAATTTTCGTCATTTTTACTTTTACTTCGACCAAATTACTTACATTTGCAATGGCGGCCATCTTCTTGGTTTTAAAGCATGCCTGCATGTTAGCCCTTCTATGGTTCAATGGTCAAAATCTAACTCAGCTTTGCATTGCCTTAATACTGTGAATGCTCAGCTGTGATTGGCTGATCCTCTTACTGATCACCAGGTACATTTTGGGCTGTGGTTCAAATCACAAATCACAAGTCTCTGAGGTAATGTTTGGTAATGTTTAGGCAGCAATGCTCTCTAAAAACTATTCATTGGAAATGAAGGAAATAGTGACCAACGTTGGCGAACAACGGTTTTTTGATAAACCAGCTCATGACCCAATAAGACCAGCCTGAACCACCTCAAACCAGCAGGAGTTATTTAAATCATGCTAAACAAGCGTATGCTGGATTTTCAACAGGGTAGAAACTTGACATTTGTTGAAAGACATGAATGGCTACAACTGAACAACTCTACTTCGTCTCGACACGTTCAGCTGCTGGAGTCACAGAGTCCTTGTTTTGACTCTCTGTGGTGATTTGTGTCACTAAAGTCTGATACTCAATATGATCGATCTACTTGAGACATATATATCACTAGACTGCTACTATTGATGCTTCATGAAGTGCAAACTCCCCTTTGTAACCCCTTTGACACCCAAACCAAATATGCCCTTAGTGTCCAAAGAGGAGTGCTCCATTGACATGGGCCCATAAATCATTATTTGATTTCCATTCAGATGCATTGAGCGGTTGGCTTGAGGATCAGAAGGACTTCTGATATCGGGGCTACATTGAATATTTTGTCGAATGCCTTAATCACATATTCTTTTTATGTCTGTGTGATAATGAATTTTCCATTACTTCCAATTAATGAGCAAATGACCTTGTACAATGCAGTAACCTCTCCTTCTCCTTCTAGTTAAGTGACTGTGGCAACATCATTTCTGCACCGGCATCTCAGATCCCGCCTCTTTTGAAAAAACTCAATTGGCGTGTGATGGCAACTTATGACCAGTTGCTCTTTTGAAACATTAGCATTAATATTATAATACATCCTTAATTTGGTATATAACCTATACATCCTTTTGGGCTGTAGTTAAACTGAAAATACTTAGAAAATCTCAGAAATAGTAAAAATAACTATTTAGAGAGGAACTAAATTCTCTTTATTTAAAGTTAAAGAGCCCCTATTATGACTATGAAAGATTGATTAAATTAGTCTCCAACAGACGGTTCATTCATATGTTAGGTCCAAAAACTACTTATATTATGCATTTATCGAATTTTACAACTCCCAATTTTTTTATTATTATTAGTTTAAACAGTGAACATGACGCATATATCTTGCAGGTTACAGAGAACACTTAAGCAACTGTTATTGTCCAACTAACTGGTTGTGATTGGTAGGAAGAGGCTGGTCCACCCTTTAAAAAAGTCGCAAATCCAAGATCGTTCAGAGCCATTTTCCATTCACCAAATTTATACTGCTGTGGTATGAAAACGGAATTTAAAAACAAAAAACAAAGCTGAACCACTGGTTCCTCGCAGACTCTGCCATGAAACTCGAAAAAAAAGCGACCATAATTCTCTACTAGCAAGTTCTGTTATGATGTTTGGGGGAGGAGTTTGGTTTTCTCTGCTTTAAGGTACCGGTGGTGGCAGTATGTTCATGCTTCACAATGTACTGGATTAATGACTCATTTAACAACTCAATCGACTCGAATTAAACTAGACTCACCAAGAACTTTCCCATTCAAAACTCAATCGGGGTCTTCCTCAAAATAAAAGGTACTTTTCCAAAATTCATTCCAGGGGCTCTTTGAAATAGCTCCGTAGCAGAGTTGAGGTTAATGAAGTATTGATCTGAATATTTAAATGGTTTTTTTCTATCAATCGTGATCAGGTTTTGTTGTTATCAAGCAAAACTATTATAGCAAAGAACCCAGAAGCAAAAGGTAAAGAGGAATAAAGATGAAAACAGGAAATTAACTCCTCAGAGTCTATTTGATCATATAGAGAGAGGCAACAAATACAATCCGAGAAGAGTTTAAGTATAGTTACGATATATCCTTACGATTTAAGATTAAAGTTTTTAACACTAGTTCTATTAATAAACCTCTCTTTTAACTCTCTGTAAAAGAGTTTTACTTAGAGAACGTTTTGGTGACTATTATAAATATTAATATTGACCAACTGCTAAGGCCCGCCCAATCAGGGAAATCAGCCAATCACCATTGAGTAACAAGCTCCGATTTCAGTTCCAAAAAAGTGCATGTTGAGCGCTCAGCTCGTTTCTTTTCTTTAAATCAAAAATGATAAAACTCTGTGCATTTGGTAATGGTCAGAAGGTCAACATATTCTTTTGTTCAGAAGAAAGGTGGAAGGACGTAGTGAAGAGTAAACCGGATGAGTTAAGGATTTTGTTTGAATAATGTGAGACAAATTGCTTTGAATGTCTTCTGGACATCTGATATTGCAAAATTTTCAAGGAAATTTGAACATATGAAATATATTGAGAAATATAGTCCATTTTTGTGGAGAAATCCTCTGAAATGCACATTTTAGTTGCATTTGTATGTATTTCTCATGATCCTGGATGGCCAGAGGTTTAATGTGACACAAACTTCGAGTTGGTGTATAAAAACAAGATTTACATGCTTCCAATTAATAGTTAACACATTTATTGGAAAAATACAAATAAATAAATGTTAAATAATAGCAAAAAAAACTATTTATTATCTATCAAATAACTGCGAAAATATAAATATAAATGTCTATACAAATCAATTGATGAAATATATTAAAATCTATTTTACAAAGGTATGCAATTTTGTTTTAATTCCTAAAGCACTTGTGTTAAAAGGAAAGCTCATTTCCCAATTCATTTAATATTATGCTAGATCCAAGAAAAGGAGTTTTTAAATATTAACATTAATCTCAGCCTGTCCTTTGGGCAATTTACTGTCTTCTTCTCAGTGGAAGCCTGTTTTTGAACTGCTGGAAGAAAAGGAATCCATAAAACAGGAATATTCAAAAACCTATTATGAAGGCTCCCTGCTGGGGTCAAACTTTACTGAGGGGTGCTGCCCTCTAGTGGAACGTTAAATTTAAAAAGGAATACAAAATACGTTGTCAACGGCATGTAATTTTGACCCTTCGCCTCAAATGTTTACTTTGTTATAATCTCTTTTTCTGATTCTGAAAATCTTTTCTTCATTTTCTATGAACAGTATTAAAAAAATTCGCAAAACATGCGACAGTTCCTTGAAATCTTATCTGCAACGAAGCTCTGTATTTCAAACTAAACTGTCTGAAAAAATTCTCAAGCAGAAAAGCTTGTTTTGGAAAATGGGTAGGTGATTGATGCTAGCACCCAGTGCTAGCAGTAAACCCATTATTGATGTTCTTAAAACACTTTCTTATGTACAATCTTTTTCATCAAGCGATTAACCCTTGTTTTGCTCGGGTTAAAACAGCATTTGAACGGAATAACAATAACCAAATAACTGTAATCATGGGTTTACTGCAGTTTCTGTCTTTAAAATGTGGTTAGCATGTTAGCATGGCCATGCATTCTGGCAAACTAGAGAGTGCATATAAAATTGCGTTTATTTGTTTTCACTTGGTTTTCGGTCTTTTGCTGAACTACAACTAAAAAAAGATATTTTAGTGAATGTGCAATGCTCTATAGAAGCTAAGCATATAAATGTCTCCTTTTTGTTAAAATGGTTTCTGTATTGAGGCAAAAAAAATATCTATTTCAGCAGTGGAAAGAAGAAAGTGATTAAAATCTTATTCATTATGAAGTGTATACCATCCCTTAAATCATGTTTATTAACAAATGATCGTCTGGTAACCAAATCCCAAATTAAAATGAGTGCCCCAAGGGTGACATCAAATCTTACCGTTTATTGTTGTAATGAAAGTGGAGTGATGTTTTGTCATTTGCCTTGTTTTATCTTTACATCTATAATGATTTTATATTTGATTATGTTCTATGACATCATTCTGGCATATCAAACACTGAAGTGAATTTAAATTTCCTCTAATATGCTTTGTCTTTCATTAACTGACGAATATATTAATTAAAGCCCTATTCTTCAAGCTGTGGATGTATGTATGTGATCATGCTGTAAATATCTCATGTAGTGTCGTTTATTCTGGATATGAAAGGAAAATTATGCACTTCGGCGATAAGAAGATATTATCAGACCTATTATCAGAAGTGGAAGTAAACGAAATGTACCTGGCAACCATGAAATATTAACATGTCATTTATCATGCGATCAATCAATGAAGAAGAGTTCGGGGAATCGATTAAAGAATTCTATAATAAATCATATTGTGGACATGATTTATGCTTCAGAAAATTATATATATATATGAAGATATGGGTAACTGGGTTATATATATATATATGTATGTATGTATGTATGTATGTATATGTATGTATGTATGTATATATGTATATATATATATATATATATATATATATATATATATTTGTAACCCAGTTACCCATATCTTGAGTCTAATACTAAATATGTATTTTATTTTTCTTCTTCTGTCTGTTGAATGCTGTTGAATATCTCAGGATGATCCTGTCCAAGCTCCTTTACATCAAGTTTCTCCTAAATATTCTTCTCACAAACTGCTAAGTTAAGCAATGTAAAAGAAATAGTTGGTGGGTTTTTCCCCATTTTCCTTTTTTTTTTTCGCACACAAATTCACCTCTGAATGGCACATCACCAGCTGTGATGTAGAAATTTCTTATTGGGAAATAAACTAAATTGGTATCAGACTTCAACTCCTCCATACAGATCTTCTCTGGATTTTTCAGGTTTTTTATTTCCATGATGTGAGTTGTATGAGTATGAGATACATACACACATTATGAAACCTGCAGGACTAAACACAACCGGTGCAAGAAGAGTCATGAAGACCTTCTTCTTTTCCTGTGGTCCTTCACCTTAAACCAACACACACAAAGAGATAGAGCAAAGAAGATTTTTGCGACAGTTTTTTCAATCTTCTGTCCAATTTTGGTGAGACTGAGCGAAATGGCAGGAGTGGCACCTGGTGTGGTTTTCTGCAGCTGTAGCTCATCCGACTCAAGGTTAAACATGTTGTAAAATGTTCAGAAATGCTGTTTTATTTGAGTTTATCTGTTTATTTGAGTTACTGTTGCCTTTCTATCAGTTCAAACCAGTCTGGCCATTGTCCTCTTACCTCTGGCATCAACAAGAACACCCACAGAGCTGCCACTCTCTGAATATTTTCTCTTTTTCAAAAATATATTCTTTGTAAACCCATGAGATGGTTGGGCATCCCAGTACAGTCGTTTTTGAAATACTAAGACGTACCTAGTCACTTAAATCACCTTCTTCCCAATTTCAGAAGATCGTCTTGACCACATCTACATGCATTATTGAGAAGTTGCACATATTTTTTAAAGAAATGTTTTCATTTCTACATAAAATCTTCTTCATGTTTAGGCGAGGGAGCAGTGAGTGGTAGGGTGGTGCTCTAGTGCCTCTATCAACTTGCCGCTGCTGAAAATTTAAAGATATGTGGGACATCACTGCATCAATTGACTGTTTTTTAATTGCATGGTACTAAATCTTTTCTGGTTCAGCTCTGCTCCATCATTATGGACTTGTTGCTCTAATGGATTATAGCATCTCTCAGAGTGTGTGTAAAAATCAAAACCACCACAGTGGCCTTGGCTCCATCATGGACTGTAGCTTTTTGTTTGTCCAAGGTGAAGCCTCTCTCAATAATCAACACCGTTGCTGATTGTCATGTTTAGCTACCTCATTGCTGTTTTGTTGTCACAAGATGTGTATGAATGTTAACCATAAGGTCGCGGTTGTATTGAGATCTTTCACACGATCTTCTGTGTAGTTCTAACTCCTAAAATTTTTATAATCCCTGAAACCCCACAAACCACATTTAATGTTTCTTCAGTTTGTACATAATTTCACCAACCCACGTCACTTTTTACTAAGTGGCTTGAGGATTATGATCTCCATCGTGTAACCAATTTAGGGCAAATAAAGAACAGATCCAAAATGTTAGAGTTATAAAGACGTAATGACACATTTACGTTATGGTTATTTGATGGAAGTGAGGACTGACCAATGAGTAAAGGGGGCAGGACTAAAGTGGGTCGTATAGAGAATAGCCGTGTAGAAAAGAGAGTTACACACAGAGATAACGCGATAGACAGAGAAGGTTTGTGTGCTTTACTTGTTCTAACAATAAGTCAACAAAAAAGGTGTTGCAAGAAGACATTAATTTGACAGTTAGGCTCTTTAGAAAATGTGAAAAAATATGGATGACAACTTGTTAAAACATTCGTAATGTTCTAAAGATAAATACTATTCAGTATAGACTCAATATAATACATTTTGATCAATATGATACAAACAATGTAGGAACAAGAGAGTTTTATTTTGCATGGATGCACCAAAGCATTAGGAACTTGTCTACAACTGACTGCAAAAGGTAACTGAGAGTTTCAATGTGAATATGTATTTTTTTTTAAGTCAAGATTAAGGAATAAGTATAAATAGTTCAAATGTCATAAGAAGAAGTTTTCAAATGTAAAATTGTAAGCAGTATTTCTCTCAATGCAGGACTGTGTTTTTAATGGTAATGTGTTATGGCCAGCAGATGGAGGCCTCTTTCTATTTTCAGCTTCACCATTTCTCAGGATCAGGGGGATTACGCTAATGTATAACACAAAAGATTGCATAACATATTTCTTGCATGCAATTAATTGTTGGTCACTGGCACATTTTTCAGTGGGTTAAACTAATATAGAAAAGCTGACAACAAAAATGTACCATTACAATCACTTTTTTTAAAAAAACATACAAAGAACTTAGTGTTTTACTTTTATACAGATATTTTACTGTGTTCTTTTTGTCCTTTACAAAAAAGCGATTTGAAGCAGTGATTCCCATCCTGGGCCTGACAACCAGCAATTTTCAATTAAAGAGGCAGTTAATCATAAACAAATTAATAAATTAATAATAAATCTAATTTATATAATCCATGTAGTGCTTTCAATGAAAGTTTTTGTTGTTTTAGCATTTTTTGGGGACTGTAGAGGTATTCTACTAACATGGAACACAGAATGAATAAGCTCTGGTGAGACATTTTCAGCCTCTCAGGCCATGTCCACCGGGGTTTTTTTCTCACATGCACAAAAAAAAACCTGTCCACATGTGACTCTACCAAACGAACAGGTGGCAGTCAATTCATGGTGTTTTAAAAATGGTTATTTAACACTGCGTGAGCAAAAACGCATGCATTTCTGTTCAGAGATAAACTGGGAAACGTGTGTAAAATGGTAATCCTTAATAAACAGCTATTACATAGCGAGACGACAACGACAAACTGTCTATCAGCTCGAACCAGCCTGGCCATTCTCCTCTGACCTCTGGCATCAACAAAGTATTTGTCAAAGTAACTTTTTTTTTCCAACCATTCTCTGTAAATGCTAGAGATGGTTGTGAATTAAAATCCCAGTAGCCCATCTGCTACCAACCATGCCACACGCAAAGTCACGTAAATCGCCTTCCATTCCGAAGCTCGGGTTTGAACTCCATCATCTTGACCAAGTCTGCATGCCTAAATGTTTTGAGTTGCTGCCATGTGATTGGCTCATTAGAAATGTGTGTTAGTGAACAGATGGACAGGTGCACCTAAAATGTTCCAAGTGAGAGTAGATGGTAGTCAAAAACGATATGAACTACAGTAATGTGAAGTCAACAGGAGGCAAAAGTAATGCTGGAAAATTAAAGTGATAGTTCACCCCCAAAAGTTATGCAATTCAAGTATTGTATGTTTATTCAGACAATGCCTAATACTGAAACCAGTTCCGTAGTTGTTCTTCTTTTTGCAAGTTCAAACAATTCTTTTTTTTGACTCAAGACAGGCAGTCAAAGGAGAGTTCATTCGATAGCACTCTGATATCATTCTGGGTCACTCTGTAGAGAGCCTTTCAGATCCAGCAACCACCAAAATCAAGAGATCACTAACTAAAGGAGGAAAACACAGATCCACGCATTCCAGACAAGGACAAGACTCAAGTCAGCAACCGAGAGGAATATCAAGTTGGCAGAGATAATTCACGGTTGGTTTGGTAACGATCGGACAAAGAGTGGAAGGAGAGAGGAGAATATAAAGAAGCTTGATTGGTGATCATGCGCAACACCTGATGATCAATCAAGCGACAGCAGCTGAAGGGGGGGGGGGGTTCTAGGGAACACAACAAACAAAGGCTAACAAACAAGGATCCTAATGGTGATTTAAAAGCACATTTCTATTGTGTAACCAACATTTTGTTAACCAGAAGAACAAGAGATCCAAATAGAGAAATGGAGATGCACAAACGAGAAAATATGAGCAAGAAACCTTTTCAAAAGATTTAATCCGGATAAAATCTAAGTAGAATAGTCAGGTGATTATGCGTTTATTTTTAATTGAAATGATAACACACACATTTAAAAAAAAACAAAAAACAAAAAAAAAAAACAGGAAAAACCCCACACCATCCTCTTCCAGCAGTCTGCTCATCTGAGACCAACAACACTGTACATTGAGGATACAAGAAGTATGGCGCAATAGTTAAACACTATTCCTGATTTTAATTTCAAAAATCTGTGATTACCATTCTTTACGTTTATTTTTTGGTTATTTTGTAATCATTGCATGCATCCCTAATAAATATTCAAAAACAAAAATCTTTTCGATTGAGATGTATTTGTTTGGGCGGCACAGTATCGCAGTGGGTAGCACTTTGGCCAACCAGTAAGAAGGTTGCTGGTCCGAGGCTCGCCGCTGACCTTCCTGGAAGGAGTTTGCATGTTCTCCCAGTGGTTGGTTGCGTGGGTTTCCTCCGGGTATTCCGGTTTTCCCCACAATCCCAAAAACATGCGGTTAGGTTAATTGAATAATAGTTGTGTGTGTTACCCTGCGATGAACTGGCGACCTGTCCAGGGTGTACCCCCACCCCTCTACCAATGTGCACTGGAGAGAGGCAACAGCAGACCCCGTGACCCTGAAAGGGAATAAGTGGGTTGTAAAATGAATGAATGAGTGAATTGTTTATCAATGACAGAATTAAATTAATTGTTTTTGGTCAATTTTGGCAGCTGTTTGGGGGATTATTTTATGAGGCCAAACTCTTTCTACTTTGGTGAAAAGCTGAATACATTGAAGCCAACCCATTGTAGCCTGATGGATGAACAAGTAAAATTGAAACCTAATGAATAAATAGAATACCTTGTAAGATACTGCATGATCCAAATAGAGTATTATTTGATGCATTTTTAAAGTTTTCATAAAATTTTGGGCATGAAATCCACACTGAATCCACTCTTCTGATGGAATCAGTTCAGACCAGATTTTTTTTTTGGATCAAAGTGATCCAAAACCTACAAAAAAGTTCTCAAGGTTTGGTCCGAAATAAAACCAGGATTAGATTACGTGATCCATTTTTTCTTTCGAAAAAAACATTTTCAGGATTTGATCCAATCCAAAGTCCTAGTGGATTGGTTTTGAAAAACTGAGCCCAGGTGATTCAAGCTGGGATTAATTGGGTCACAGGAGGATCCAGTGGGACCATATAGTATAAATATTGTTTACAACATTGCTCAAACTCTTGAGTTCAAGAGCAATACAACGCATTATCGTTTGAAAGCGCATGAGAGATCTAATATTAAAGTGATTTAGAGCAGCATATTTTTGGCTTTGACTTCGAATTGGATCAAAAGTAAAACAAGCAACACACATTTCTCTCCGACTGGAGATGTTAACATCTGTCACAAGCTCAGTGGGTGTTTTCTCCTTCCAAGCCTCGAAACTGAGAACCCAAGGAGTGTTTCTCTCAGAGTCTGAACACACACTGAGATATCCGTCCTCTCTGTAAATTACCAAGAGATCTTGCTGGGAGACTGAGGTGTTTTTCGTTCATTTTCATGTTTCTCTGCTGTCAGTCATGTTTGCATCCACTGTTATGGATTACACCCAGGTTTTAATGAGAGTTCTGATGCATATGAATTACACGATTGGGTTTACTGTATGAAACCCTTTGGGAAGCACCAGCAGTAGTCAAATGCCTGAGAAGATGCTAGATTACAGAGTGCATTCATGCAACCGGGATTTCATCAAAATAAGTTTATATAGTTGCAAAACAATTAAAAGTGTACTGTACTATATGAGAGTCTTAAGTGACACAACGGGAAGAGCTGATTTAGATTGGATAATATCTTTATTCATCTTATTGATAAGGTACAGAATGTTCTTTTAAACAGAGAGCATGAGCTATCGAAGAAATGGAATGCCAATAATGGAAATGACTCCACTGGAACTGTAAACAACAATCCCAAAGTCTGATAACCAGGAACTGGAAAAAGAGATTCCGGACAGTGAAAGTCGTCAAGCAGGAGAACCAAGTTCATAGTAGGGGAAGGCAATGATAGAACTCAATTGGGTTAACAGATTTATTCTTTCAATAAAACGTTAAAGTTCAACATAAAAGCTCCACGAGGGGAAAACCTTACATAAAATAAGAACATAGGAAAAACTGAACAGATTAATTCGCTAAAGCAAAATAAACAATATAAACAGAAAGGCTACTTACAACAAGGTAAGAGAATAACTAAGTGTTAGCAAAAGGGTTAGCAAAAGGCTGAAAAACAGCGAACCAGGCAATATAACAGGTTCTCAGATTCTCAGGCACAAAATTTACTTGTAAACATTTTTGTACTAAATAATCCCACCACCCAGAGTAATGGCAGTGAGGCAAATACCTGGGAGAAACCAAACAAAGATAACGAGGTAATGCAACATTTTTTTTAACTTTTTCAATATGAACCAAATGCATTGGTAATTATATTGATCTATATTTAAATGCACTCAAGAGGTGGGGGTCAACTTCAAATGACAATTAACGTTTGTTGCACACCTTAAACATACACCAGGAATTATTTACATAGTGTTTTATATGTGAAGTTTAGAATAATGTTGAATTAAGAATTGTGAATAAGGTCTGCTTCTATTCTTTGTAGGAAATGAAAAGCAAAAAAGTGCAGTATTTATCTTAAACCCACTGGAAACGTCTGTAATCTAGATGTTGACATGCTTGTACGTGTGAGGGCATCCAGAAATGACATTGTTTCAATGTAAAATGACATCTTTTCAACTTTCAAATTGGAACTACATTTCAACCAAGACTGGCCTCACGAGAGGGTCTCGTTTTCAACGTCAAAATGGTTGCTGGGTGTTGGCTGGAATCCTTCTAGGTTTAAGACCTATTGGAGTTTATAGGCTTGGAATTTTGGAATTACCAAAAACAGTTACTAACAGGGCTTGTAAAAGTTCAGATGCACCAAAGTACAGCTCGTCATGACCATGACAGAATCTGGAGAGGCAGTCATGCAATCAGCAGTCCCCCCTGGTGGCAGCAGGAAGACATCTGTAGAAAGGACAAAGTTGGTGCTACACTTTATGAATATAGTTGGACACCCACAGTATTCCATGGCACAGTTTGGACTCAAGCCAAAAACTCCTCAGTGGGATAAAGCAACATCAGTGCAGATTGGCAGGCAGGGGAAATAGACCAGCTGGGAGGGCTTGGAGAAGAAAAAGATCAGTTGCGGTGCTGCCAACTCTCACGCATTTGCAATGAGACGGCAAAATTTGTTTAGTGGTACAGTCAAGATTTTATCATTTGAGACTGTTGGGCAAAATTAAACCAATTCTAATCAGAGCATAAACTTTAAACAGTGATCCATGCATTTGTCAGCACCTGGCTACATGTCTACAGATGGTTCAGAAAACAGAAGGGTGGATTGATGAATTGGTTGGACGGGATGGGTGGATGAATTACATGGATGGATGGTTGGGTGGATTGGGTGAATGGAAGGATGGATGGATGGAGTGACTGGATGGATGAATAAATGGATAGATGGATGAATATATTGAAGGATGGGTGGATGGTAGAATGGAGGGTAGGATAGAAGAATGGATGGATGGGTGGGTGGATGGATTGGATTGGGTAGTTGGAAGGATGGATGAATTGATAGGTGGATAAATGGACTGGATTGATTAATGGGTGAGTGGATAGTTGGATGAATGGATGGGTGGCTGGATGAATTGATGATGATTGGTTGGATGAATGGATGGATTGGATGGATGGAAGAATGGATGGGTGGATGGATGGATTGGATTGGGTGGTTGGAAGGATGAATGGATGAATATATAGGTGGATAAATGGACTGGATTGATTAATGGGTGAGTGGATAGTTGGATGAATGGGTGGGTGGCTGGATGAATTGATGATGATTGGTTGGATGAATGGATGGGTGGGTGGATTGATTGGATTGGGTGGTTGGAAGGATGGATGGATGAATAGATAGGTGGATAAATGAATTGGATTGATTAATGGGTGAGTGGATATTTGGATGAATGGGTGGGTGGGTGACTGGATGAATAGATGATGGATTGTTTGGATGGGTGGATGGAAGGAAGAATGGATGGGTGGATGGATTGATTGGATTGGGTGGTTGGAAGGATGAATGGATGAATATATAGGTGGATAAATGGACTGGATCAATTAATGGGTGAGTGGATAGATGGGTGGGTGGGTGGATTAGATGGATGGATGAATAGATGGGTGGGTGGATGGAAGGATGGATGACTTCTGCTGAAGTTAGGTGAGAAACGTCACAAAGAAGATCTGAATGGAACCAAGAAGCCAAACAAGCAGAAAAAAAACTAGAGATTTTTTAGGATTTAATTGGCCAAAATGGCTGAAAAGACTGTATTTTTCCAGTCTAGGCGGGATCCAGGGGATTTGTTGTAACATTTATAAAATTGGATGAAAACAGGGATGGAGGGTCATTCTGTGCAATGTGCCATCAATTGGGTCAATCCAAACCAAATACTCATGAAAAACTGGATAAGGATCTAGCTTAAGGAACCCGGCTGGACAGAAAACTAGAGACAGATGGTATATGGTCAGGCTAAGGCTTGATCCAGGAGAGAGGTGAGGGGGGTGAGCGGTTGAGCCTTCTGGGGATGTTGGGGGAAAGAGGGTGCCCACCTAATAAACCTCATGACAGCTCCTCCCCCCATTTAACCAAATCCAAACATGGTCTTAAATTTCATCAAGATAGGAAGGAACAAACCCTAAACAATGGTGTCAAACTCAGCTCAATTTTTAGTACAACCACTATATTATACACATATTTTTTTCATTACATTACACAATAAATCAACAAACCTGAAATTGTACAAAAAAATTAAGACAAAAGTATAACTTTTACAGTATTAAATTTTAAAAATCAAAAGTGTTGAGAAAAAATGTAAATTCACCTCCCCACATTTCAAAAAGAGGTCAAAAAACTGAAAATGGCAGCAAAAAACTAGGCAAACCTCTCCTTAACGTTTAACATGATTCCAAGCACTTTATGTCCCATTGTGCTTTTTTAGTCACAGAACTTCTAAAAACACACGCCATCTCGCAGATCTTGTACTTCCCTGGGTGATTCCTTATTTCACCACTAGATGACACTGGTGGCATCAATTTGCAGTCTGTAAAATGAAACTGAAATGCAATCTGCATTTTCTCACATTTTAATTTCAATTACCTGCAAATTGTGTAATTTACAATAATAAAAAAATAAAACTGTAAATGGGTTGTGTCATTCCGTCTTAATTCAACTTAGCCGGAAAGGGTGTGACTTTCTAAAGGTAAAGAAGAAACTTCTGAAACTTTTTCGTCAAAGATTGTTGAAAATCCATACAAATTTACAAAAGACGTTTAACTATTTTATTTTAAAAGACAAACTATTTTGTGACACACATGTTTTGTTTGAATTCAATTGTTCCAGTTGTTCTATTATGTGAGAGATTCAACGTGTGTTATGTTTTGTTCATTATCTATTTGTATTTTTATAAGTGATGCAACGATCAGGTGTGGAGTGATCCCTACTTGGACTTTGCGTTCTGCATTTCACCTATCAAAGTGCGCACATACATAAATTGGACTAGTTGTAAGGTTATGGCGAATAGCTTGAGCAATGAAAGGGATTTACTCTTGACTTTTGAAATTAATATATTCAATTACTTTGGGATATACCTAACCCATCTAACTAACTAAACTACCTATGTGCAGCTCAAGCTAACTATCTCAAAACAAAAGAAAACAAACAAATGTGAATCAAACTTCTCATTACAGTGAATTGTACAATTAACAACTAAATCTAAATAGTAAAGAAGGAAGGTAAGTAGGTAGGTAGGCAGGGCAATGGATGAATGTGTGAAAGAGAAAAGCAAACGCAGACCCCTCTTCCAGGGGGATTGGAGGGTGAACCTCATCTGACTTTCCTGCACAGAAGACGCAAGTGTAGAAACACCATGCAAACATTCAAACTGGGCTTGCTAGAGTGGGAGAGAGCGTGATAATCACTTCCTGCTCCTTCAACTCCCACTGGAAAAAAAGCTCAAACTGCAGATTTTCTGATTAACCGTAGACTTTCTTATCTATTATTCCACAATTGGCAAAAAAAGATCAGTAAAAACTACACAGTTGATTAAATAGGAGGAAGGATAGAAATAATAGATTTATAGACTACTCCCTTAATCTCACTCTTTCAAGACTTAATCTCAAACTATCTGGAACCTGTCACTTGCTCACTTTCTTCGAAAAATGTATCAAGGCCCGTCATGCCTCTTTGAAACGGTTGATCAATGCTTAGAAAGCATGCTTTGCATACTGTGCACTCAGCTGCATACAAATGACTTCTCACAGCTTGAGAGGCAGATCCAGACCGCTGTGCTGATGTTCAAGATGGTCTGCATATCCAGATGGCTGATGTTAATGTATGGTTCGAGCACAACAATGGTATAATGTAGACTATCCTGTGCATCTGTCACCCGACAAAAGAGTGTGAGAGCAGCGTATGACTGAAATCAAAGAGCGGAAAGAAAAATCTCATGTATGAAATGATCGATGCTCTTCAAATCTGGATGGAAAGCGTTTAAAAAACATCTGACGCAGAGGTCAGGCAAAATATGATTCATCGTGCACATTTTTAAACTATGTATTTTTAAAGGTTGTGGAGAGCAACTTTTTAAAAGCATATAGCAGAGATTGATAAACCTAACATTTAGCAGATTAAAGTAAAACTAATATATTGTAATGGAATCATTACCAATATGTCAGGAATTCATTATTTCGGAGGAAATGCAAATTTGTTTTGCAAGGGAATGCAAACTTTGTGAGGGAATGCACAAGGCATAAAAAAATATTTTTCCTTTCATCCAGTTTTTATCCCCCACTACTGTTAAGAACCCTTAAAGGGCTCTGTAAAGTGGGAACTGGCATGACGAAACTCGAATCACAATTGATTTTTGGTATTTAATCTATAAAGGTAGTGGTGGTACAGTGGGTAGCCCTTTCTTTCAGGTACTCCAGTTTCCCCCATAATCCCAAAAACATGCTTCAATTAATTGAAAAATCAAAACTCCCCGTAGCTTTGTGTTCCCCTGTTATGGATTGGTGACCCTTGTCCAAAGTTGGCTGAAAGTGAACAAGCAGTAAGCAGATGAATTAAATCGTCCATCAACTAAAATATTAAAATAAAACCTATAGTGCTGAACTAATATGAAAGTAGGCTCTTGCTATGTGGTTTTAAAGTAGTGAAATGATCAAAATAATCACAAAGTGATCACGCAAAACTATGAAAGTCTGGTCAGTCTGTTCCTCCAGTGAACTTTGATGGAAATGTCATAATGAAATATTACTTCCCAGTAATTATTTATAGTGTTCAAATTGTCGTGCTTTAAAATAGCTTCAATAGGTAATTTAATATTAAATTTGAGTTAGATTTGAGTTAGAGCAAGCGCTATTTGTCAGGGAAAGTTGAGATATTTAAGAAACTTTATAAACACATAAAACGTCAATGTGTCCTCATAACTTATTGGGTTTCGCCTTTATAGTTTTAAATGGACACTGAATGTTAATGTTTAGCACTCCGCTGTGGTTTTCAACTTGAACGGGTTCTCGCGAGACATCCGTATGACACCGCGAGAGCTCCCGAGAACTGTGTGTTTTTTCAGCAAAGTAGATCTACGCTCTGCAGAAGGTAGTGTCTAAGTGCTTTATCTCAATTTTCTTAGTTGTTTCTGTCTTTATTTTGTCATGAACACTGTCTGGAGGTTATTGTATAATTGCTTTGCAATATTGTGAATTCGTTATATTTATGACAAGATTTTAAATGGAGATCATGGTTTTGTTTGAATGTAATAGTTTAACGAGCAAAGCTTTTGATTTTTCACATGGGCACAATAGAATCGTATTTAGGGCTGTTTTATGTTGAAATAAGGTCTGGCGTTTACGCCAAGAGTAACGCTAAAGCTCTAAATGTTACTTGTTGCACTGATTTAACCCTTTCAGTCACAGAGAGGAAAATACCCAAATAATACTTGAACATAATACTTGAACAAAAACAACTAAATTAAGTATTTATTGTTTTGTTGACAATTTAATAATCACAACAATAGTGGTCTACACTACAGCAACTCCTGGTAAAACAGGTGGTTTGTGTAAAAATAGTTTGTTGTCATTTTCGTTCAAAATAATGGTTCTGAAATGGGGGAAAAAGCACATTCAGACATGCAGAACATCACTGACAATCATCACTGATTGCACTTATATTAGTCATATAATTATTTGTCTCCTTATGATTTCTTGCCCGGGGCATCTTTTACTTCTTGAGATTCGACATGACACCTGTCCACAGAAGTAAACATTGAGCTCCCTAAAATAGCAAAAGCACACAATACAGAACATCTTCACAGAAAAGGCCTTGGAGATTATCATCTTTCTTAGTGAGAAGGTGAATAGTTGTTGAGATTATGCACAAATAGAAGGAAAACGTCATAACTAGAAAAATGTTACATTTTTTTCAACCTTAAACATGCTCTGGTCGATAGGCATGGGTTAAAAGGGTAAACTGGTGTGTTCCTCAACCAGTGCAAAGTCTGAACCAGCGAGGTGCATCTAACTTGTTGAGTCAAGATTAGTCATTTGCACAGCCAGCTACACTTTTACCGAACTTACACAATAACTCAAAATTTATTTAAGTTATTGATTAACTTAAATGGGACCTCATTGTTTGCATTTAACAAAAAGAACAAGTGAGGGAAATTGTATGTTGTTTTTGCTCCAATATTATTGGGATTTGGGGCCTGTCCCAAAAGAAACTGTAATAGAAAATTGTAAACATTGCATGTAATTCGAATACTAAATAATGTTATTCAGTTCCGCTAAAAGATGTGCTGATGTGTCGCTGTGACTCATGGAGTGACGTGTTTCCTGTGGGAAGACCGCAGTCTCCGGTTATCTTTGGCTCCCTTTGGACCAGTGTAACAGACTGACAGGAAAAAGAGACACGTTCAGATGCCTCAAATGCTTTTCTGTTTATCCTAATGCATCAATAAACTATTTTTCTTTCTGTTCATTACAATCCTTCTCTCTTGAAATCTCTCGAGTCTTCAATATTAACATGATAATGTAATATTTTCTGTAACAGAACCAAGACTTCATGGACTCCCAACTTTGACAGTGGTGTGACATTGCCGCTATCTCGCTTTGAAAATCTAGCTTTAAGCTCTTAATTTTATGTTTATACAAAGCCAGATTCAGGTTAATTAACGCAACGTAAACGTAACAGCTGTAGTGTTTTATAAGGGAAAGTAATCTAAAAAATCTATCTGGAAAAATGAACAGTTGTAGCTTCTGAATGCTGATTACGATTACTTTTAGATTAATCGCCCTGCCTTAGTGCTGGCTACAATGATTTCCGTCCAATATAAGTATGGAAAAAGCTTTAAAAATGATTTCCTTTGAAATTACATAATTTACAGCGGCACTGTGGTCTTCCAGTTAGAAGGTTGCCATTTTTTTTGTGTTTTTTTTTTTTTTTTTTTAAGGAAGGTTGCCGGTTTGAGGTTTGCCGGTGACCTTCCTGGAAGGAGTTTGCATGTTCTCCCCATGCTTTTGTGGGTTTCCTCGTGGTAAAATGGGAATAAGCGGGTTGGAAAATGAATGAATTACATAATTTACACAACCTTTTTTTTTAATGATTTTTGAAAGTTATCTATACAGTGAAAAAAAAATTTGTGTGTCTCATGATGGCCTAAAAAAACTAGGAGTGGGAATGACTGAGCCGACTGTCCGCTGTCAACACATCACGAGAAAGATTTATACAAGTAATTCTCAAATTCTTAAACAAAGTAAATTATACACAACAGGCTGCGTGAGTGAGCCAGAGCTCTTAAACCGTGGCCATCAGAAAGTCATGTGTGTGCATGTGCAACTCTCTCTGACTGTCATGGCGGCTCTCATATGACACTTGTGGTTGCCTTATATTAGTCCAGTGTCACGTCATCCATATTTTTTACAGTCTATGTTACCTGCGGATGAGTAATAGGACATTTAAATTGCAGACATTTAAATTACATTTTCAACAGAAAACAAACAACTAATTTTTTTATTCATATGAGACAGGGCGAGCCTTTTATTACGCATTAGTTATTAGGTATAATTTTATTACTTATTAGGTTTTGTGGGGGTTTTAGAAAGCTTTTAAAGTTAACCAATCAGCAGTGAGTGGTGTGTACTTTAATGTGGTTCAAAACGGTTTAACCATAACCTGGTTCAACAACCCCATGTAAATATTTAATTCTGCACAGATTTTGTTCTTTTGGAATTGATCATTTACTCAGCTATCACTTTTCTGAAACATCCAGCCACTAACTTCTATAACCTACTCACTATTAAACAGCACAGAGCCTCAGAAGCATGTCTGATCTGCGAGGTAAAGTCCAGACGGTGATGGGTCTCATCGAACCCTCTCAGCTGGGTCGCACACTGACCCATGAGCACCTGTCCCTGAGTTTTGAGTCTTGTTACGTCTCCCCTTCACCTGAGGATAAGGCTCTGTCCAAAGCCTCCATTGAACTGAAAAATCTGCACTGGCTTCAGCAACACCCATATAGTCACCGGGAGAATTTACTGATGGGGCAAGAGTATGAGGCTGTGAGGGAGGAGCTCCTGAGCTTCCGGAAGAATGGAGGGGGAACCATTGTCGAAAACACCACTCAAGGCAAGTTCACAAGTGTTCTTTCTGCTAGATATCAGTCTACTAGTTTCCACTGATGAATACACACCCATCGCAATTGAGATTCGCACGAATCTTCAGATTGCTTCTTCGTAGTGTGCCCCTTGTCTAGGTCGAGAAAATGCAGTGATGATCCATGCCTGAAGGTGGTGTTTGTGGTTCAACAGATGCACTGGGAAACAGGAAAGAAGAAGACAACAACAGAAAAGAAATCAAAGAACACTGAAAAATTAATGGAGGTTAAACAGAAGTTTTCACTGTTGTTGGCTGATCACAGGGAGTTTTTTGACAAAAATGTGGGGAAAAATAGTATTTGTAGCACGCTATTTATTTCCTATTTCCTGTACCAAGTTGCTATGAAAATGTGGGATGATCCTTTCGAAAAAACGATCTGATATGGCAATCCAAAACTCTTTTTCATTGGCGCCATGTCTTCGGTCAGATATGAGCTACTATTGGCACTTCTGGTTTTCGATCGAAGTGCGGACTGTAAATTCAGATCTGTGTGTAGAGTACAATTGTTTTTTTAAACTCATGCACTCCCATAATTTAAGGGGAGTGGGGCACATTATATGTCGCCTCCCTTCAATTTTTACTACCCAAACTTTGCGTAGTAGGTGTAATGATGATGGCAAAGACAAGAGCTGCACTGATCTTGCTTTCTACAGCTAAAACTTTTTTTAGCGCAATCAACGGCTGCAAGTTTCTTTTCCTGTTCATCTATTGGTTGCCGGCAGTTATTGCTAACGTGTGATTGGCTGTTTCCACTGTTTGAGTGACAAGCACCTGACGCATTTTCCATCCTCATTGAACAGACAAGACAACAGAGCTTGGTTCCGGTAACTGCCTCTAGTGTTCTGGATATTTGTCTCATTAGATTTTAATAGTTAATAGTTTAATAGTTAATTTAAGAAACTTCTTTAGAAGATGAATTTTGACCTAGAAAATGACTTCGGATCATGACTTCGTTTTTTACAGCATCAATGCTTCTACACTCATCACATCTGAACAAACGAGTGGTCAAAACAAATTTGGCTCTGCCGTATCGGATTGGTTTTTCTCGAAGAGAACTACCAATGATAGCTGGCTCTTTTGATGGTATGTAAAAGAGGCGCTGGGTGGCGCTCATCCCACATTTTCATGGCAAATTCGCACTGGAAACAGTAAAAAAAGAAGGGCAGGAAGATGAAGACAGTGACGGAGAAGAAAACAAAGAACACATAGAAGAAATCATAGATGTTGAGTGGATTATTTTGTTGGTAGCTGAGCTGTTTGACAAAAATGTGTAGAAAAGAGGATTTGTGGAGTGCTATTGGGTTTGGGAGTCAATATTTCCTCGACACTGACGAAGAACACCCTGCTGAGAATTTGTGCACATCTTCATTCGAATCGCTCGGTGTATAAAGGCCTCAAAGGTGGTCAGATTTTTTTAAACATTTATTTTTGCTGGTAACATTTGTATTATTTTTTTAGTTGATGGTAAAGAAAGAGAGAAAATGAAGGGGTATAAATGGAAAGACCGTGACGACCAGGGATGTTCAATTATTAAAGCACTGCATTCAAAAGTGTTTTATTCTCTTAAAAGCAAGATTTATTTTATTAAATGAATATCTTTAACAGGGATCGCCCGAAACATGCCGGTACTACAACAGATGGCCAAGGAGACCGGTGTGAATGTGATTGCTGGGGCTGGGTTCTATGTGGATGCTACTCACTCAGAAGAGACAAGGAAGATGACTGTAGAAAAGGTTTGGCCGTGTTTGTATTTTCCACATTGTTTCCTGATTTGGACGATATAGATCGACTTCTAGCCATAACTGATGCCATTAATGGTACAAGATAAATTGCTACTTTGGGCAACATTAAGATAATATGGGGCATTTCTGCTTGCATTTACCAGACAGTGTTATTTGAATGTTATTCTTGCTTTCCCGAAGAGTAAGAACACGTCGGGCAGGGTTCTCATGTGTGGGTTTCCTCCTGGGTCTCCGGGCTTCCACGGGTTAATGGAATACTCTAAATTTAGACCTACTTCAATCTGTGCTCTATAATATAATGAACTTTATTTTCAAATAATTCTACTTTATCCAACATTCACTGGCCACTTTATTATGTTTTTTTTAACTGCAAATGTTGAATCAGCCAATCACATGGCAGCCACTCAAAGCTTTTCGACATACAGACATTGTGAAAACAGCTCAAACTGAGCATCGGAATGGGTAAGAAAGGTGATTTAAGTGACTGAATGCTGCATCGTTGTTGGTGCTGGCCTGGGTATTTCAGAAGCTGTTGATCTACTAGGATTTTCACGCACAACCATAGGGTTTACAGAAAATCATCCAGAAAAGAGAAAATATCCAGTGAGCAGCAGTTCTGTGGGAGCAAATGCCTTGTTGATGGCCAGAGGAGAATATTTTTTTAAATGTCACAACCATGAAACCAGCCTGCATGATTTTCCTAAGCCGAGAAAAGTATTAGCAAATTTGGTTGCTATGGTAAACAGTCGGGTTGCTATGGAGAGCTCAATGACATAATATAATGTTTGCCAAGTCAATACGAGTAAAATAAAGCAACCATCATGTCTTTCGCAAGCTAAGATAGAGATAAGCCATAGGGATTGCTAAGGAAACCAGTTTGGTTGCTATGGAGGAGTCAGTAACATAATATAATGTTCCCCATGTCAGTACGAGTAAAAGAAAGCAACCCCCATGTCTGTATGATTTCCCTAAGCTGAGATAGAGATATGCAATCCTGGTAAACAGTCTGGTTGCTATGGAGTTGATATAATAATATAATTTGGCATCAACAACATGAAAGTCTGGATCCATCCTCCTTGTAACAATGGTTCGGAATAGTGGTGGTGGCGTGATAGTGTAGGGGATATTTTTCGGCACACCGTTTGAGCATTGGTCCCTTTCTGACCACAGTGTGCCCATTTTCGGAAGACTACTTCCAGCATGATACCGGTCTGTACTAACATGATGAGGCCTGTACTGTAAGTCCTCCACAGTCACCAGATCTCTATCCAGTTGAGCACCTTTGGGATGTTGTGGAACCGGAGTTTTGCATCATGGATGTGCACCAAACCAAACTCTCTGAGGAATGTTTCTAGTACCAAGCTTAAAACTATGCCACGAAGGATTAAAGCAGTTCTGAAGGCAAAAGTGGGTCCAACGTGGGGCTTGCAAGGTGTACCTAAAAATGCTGTGGGCAAAAACTGCCTTCAGAAATATAAATATTTATTTTTAATATTTATTTATTTTTTTTTTTTTTAAGAAATGAAAAATCGGTTTATTATTTGGCATCACCACCTTCAAATCAGCATCAATTCTTATTGGCACACTTGCAGAAACTCTGGGATTTTGTAGGTTTACAAGCAGGCATATAATCTACTAAGGTCACACGTGGGTTGAAACCTATTATGAACTGAAACAGAAACAGGTTGAGGAAATTCTGTTTTAAATGTGGATTTGGGAGAAGTTTCTTGTTATGGCAAGATTCTGCATAGGAACAAGACAAACTGACTTTTGTTTAAACTGTAAATTTTCATAAAACCTTTCAAATGGGTTGATTGGCTGTTAAATGTTTTTTTCCTGAAGCTGACAGACATCATTGTGAGTGAGGTGCGGTATGGAGCCGACGGCACTGAAATCCGCTGTGGTGTCATTGGAGAGATCGGCACAACCTGGCCAATCACAGAGAGCGAGAAGAGAGTCCTGCGAGCAACTGCACATGCTCAGACAGAGCTTGGGTGCCCCGTCATCATTCACCCAGGACGGAGTAAAGCTGCACCCGGAGAAATCATCCGAATCCTACAGGAAGCCGGAGGAGACATTGGCAAAACTGTCATGTCTCATCTCGACAGGTGAGAAGGAAGTTTCACAATTTCTGCCACACTTTTTCCTTCCCACAGACTTCACACTGAGGCGCCTTGATACAGCACTCTGGAAACAGCCAGAAATTTCTTTCTGTGTCTTACCCTCTTGCTTGAGGATGTCAGTGATGGCCTTCTGGACACCAGTCTTACCAATGGTTTTGAGTAATGAACCAGGCTGGGAGTTTTTGAAAGCCTCAGGAATCTTTTGTAGGTGTTTAGAGTTATTAGTTAATTCAGATGATTAGGTTAATATCTTGTTTAGAGAACCTTTTCATGATATGCTATTTTTTTTAGGTTTTCATGAGGTGTATGCCAAAATCATCAACATTAAAACAATAAAAAGCTTGAACTAATTCAGTAGTGTGTAAATGAATCTGAAGAAAGTCTAATGTTTAATCAGTACATTGCAGAAAATAATGAACTTTATCACAAAATGATGTTTTTTTTTAGAAGGACCTGTATATGTAATATATGTATATGACCAAATGCAGTCCATGCAATATGATCACATTAGATTAATCAAGAGATTGCAAAGCTAAACTCAGAAACTGAGTCTGATAATTCTAACTGAAATATAGAGACTAGTAGGGCTTTTGCAGCCGTTAATAGTTCATATATTATCCAAGAATATTATAATGGTTGTAATCAGAATTGTGCAGATAATATAAACATCCAAAAAAGGACTATAAAGATGTGTTTTCATACTATACAGTAAAAATAACACAAAATATAAAGCTATAGCCCTAAAACTAAAGATTGTTCCTCAAACATATTTTGAGAGAAGGGAATCTGGACCGTAACACCCACAAAAATTATACCTTGGTCTTAACCAGGTTCAATCCTTCTCCAATTTGCCTTCCTCGTCTTCACCTCACAATGGATGCATCCGACTAGACAGCTGTTCTGTACATTTCTACCCGCCACTTACGCTCACGATAGCAAACTGCTGAAATATAACTATTTATAATGTGGACAAATATGATTTATGAAATGAAGTGAAGGTAACCATGAGATGAGCAGAACAACCTTGATGGGCACCGCACAGTTAGGCCCCGAGCTTTGTCAAACAGCATTTATAGTGCTTGAAGACTTACAAAACTCAAACCTTAACTCTAACCTTAGATTTGGTTTGAGGATGCCGTTTGACAAAATGTAGGACCTAACTGTGGAGGGCTTATTGAGGCCCGTTGGTTTTTAGCAAAGTGAAATGAGGCCGCCGCCTGCAATCGCCTTCGTGAAAGTGCGCTACTTCCTGGTAATCGAAAATGGGCAAAAAATTCCTGGTGTTACGTGGGTGTAGAAAGCACTCACACAACTAAAACCACACAAACAAAAATGAAACAGTAAAATCTAAAAACCAAAAATACAAGGAGTAAGCTCAACAGATGAAATGAGCGGGAGTGAACAACATCAGATGAAACTGGGTCTGAAATATGAGTTTTTCAGCTCCAAAGTTGGCAATTTTTCCATGGGAGTGAATGAGAACCTGCTCTGTTTTGGAGCCAGTCTCTAGAGGCCAGTAGAGGAATTGCAGTTCAAGCCACTTCCTATTAGACTTCAAGAGAGAAAGCCATTAGGTGCGTTCGAGCCCATGCAGCGCTGCGCAGACCGATCGGCGAGATTAGCCGAAAGTAGCCGGGGAGGAGCTGAAAACGGAGCCGTCAAGTCGGACACGTTGGGAATCTCGTTGCTTCCTGAAACATGACGTTTGCCTACTTTGTCGCAGATGAACTGGATTACATTTAATGTACCACATTAAAACCACATTACATTAAATTACTGACATTTTAGTTATTCCATAAAAAAATATTACTCAAATATGCAGCTGAATACTATAGTTGGTCTGTATGAAAAAAGGACAATAATAAACTTATGCACAAATCCAATAACAATAATTCAAGGGAAAAAATGTAATGCAGTCAAAAGATCGTAAACTATTCACGAAATGGGATGCAAATTAATTTGTTATGCAATTGTATGGATTGAAGCACGAAACACGCGTGATCATCGTCATGTGGTGAATGTGGCCAATCATGAGAAGCTGTGACGTCATCATATCCTGGCGCAGTCGCTCCTAAAACGCTGCTCTGGCTGAGCAAGCCGGCTGTTATCGAAACGCTCTCGCGTTACTTTGATGCCACACGTGAACGTCACGTGACGTCAGCGCCGGTTCAAGTCGGACAGAATTTCTAACCGGCATGCACTACTTCAAGTCAGCCGCCGATCGGTCTGCGCAGCGCCGCATGAAGTCGAACGCACCTATTGTCTTCAGACTGCAGATGGGTTAAACCCCACCCACTGAATGTGGAGCTCCACCTAAGTGTTATCTCATAGGTTGTAGTCCCTAACCCAAGCCTAACCCTGTTTAGAGATTTGATGTTCCGTAAGGGTTACGTAATATTAGTTGACCTTTGTAACTATGTTGTAATAATGAGACTTTCCAATAGAGGCCGCTGTTGTTTTGATTGTGCTATTTGTGTACCATTCTTCATTTTGTCCCATTGTGATCAGTTAATAAAGCTTGTTTCATAACCTTCAACATTCTTAACCTTTCGTAAGAGCTAGTTATAAAACTGTTGCATGGCACAAAAAAGCCAGTTTAATTTTAAATTTTCCTTTTATTTGAAAGGTATGAAACCAAGGATTGTCAGGAGATACACAATAGCATTCTTATGTAAAGAAAAAGTGGATATCGACTGTTTTAATGAGGTTCAAGCTTGGAATAAAACAGCTGTTCACCATATAAATTATTACTAAATATTATATTATTATTTATGGTTCTTATGTTTGCTAACTAAAGGGCATTGTTCAGAAAAAAAAAACATTTGGTGGTGGTCTTTATTGTGGTTTTGCTTATTTGTTTCTAGATTTTCTTATACATTTTATCTTATTTGGTAATTAATTTCACATTTGGTCTCTCATGGGGCAAAGGATATAATGGCATCGAAAGAGAATTACGAACAAATAATACAATCATATTCTTGCAACGCTTAACAGTTTAAAGCAATTCTATGTATTAGCATTCGTTTATTCTAAAGAAAAGCATGCATTTTTTTTGGTGGTTTCGGTTGAAGTTCATGTAGCTCAACACATTTAAGAAACTGGATCATTTGCTTGCAGTCACCTCTGTAATAAGCAGAAATCCAGACATTAATTTGCCAAACATTAAGATTGGCAATGTCCAAAATCCAAAGTATCATAACTGAAGTGAGACTAATGCTGTGGGGTGAACCTGACTGGGATATGAGTTTGTACAAGAGCTTATGGGAAGTGGAGCTCAATGCAATGATTAGCTGAACTTGAGTTACTTACTGTTTATCTTTGTGTCCCTTATAGGACCATAATTGATCATGGAGAGCTGCTGGAGTTTGCTCGGATGGGAAGCTTCCTGGAATACGACCTCTTTGGTACTGAAGTGCTGAATTATCAGTTTGACCCTAGCACGGACATGCCCAGTGACAGCCAGAGAGTTCAGACGTAAGAAAATGCATGTTTTAATCAAATGTGTGTCTCAAATGGCCGGCGGAGTAAAACCAAAAGGCAGTAATCGCCCCCATGGTGCTGTCTTTGGAAAAAAGCAGAACTTTAATTCCTCTGAATTAACGTTATTTACACGGTTTAACTGGAATTTTTTTAGAAAGTTATCTACACAGTGAACAAAGTTCAATAAAAAAAATAGGCGGGACCATGTGATTGACAGATTTTTTGCAGTTTTCACGTTGTGAGAAAGATCATTTAGACTTAAATGCGGCGCAGCCAAGAAAAGGGAGAGTCTGACCATTCAGTGCAGGAGAAGCAGATTATTTCCTTCTGCCAGGAGCATCGGATGGACGCCGCGAGAACCACTGGGAACTGAAGGAGCCCAGGAGGTGCCTACTGACTGGGTCTTGAGTGTAGCCGCCGGGCCAGTTTAGTCACTAGGGCTCGGCTGGATTCTTGGACGCCCAGGAGTCCAGATCAGAAAGTGATCAGGTCCATAATTCCTTTTATTTGGAGAGCAGGAGAGCGAGAGTCTCTCGCAGACAGACACAGAGCACAGCTGGGTATATAGAAGATAAGGGAGGGAAAAAAGGCACGTCTGACTCCTCCGTGAGAAAGTGAAGAATTTACCCGAGAGAAAGTGAAGAATTTTCTTCACTTTCACGAAAACATGAAATAAAACACGTTGAAAACATGTTTCAATAAAACATGTTGCACATGTTTCTGCTATGGTTTCACTTTTTAGTTTCAACATTGGTTTTAACATTTTTCCATGTGGGATTGTTTATATTATCCCTCACTCAACAAATATTCATTACATTGTAGTTCTGTAAATAATACCTCATACCTTCATACCTGTGACTCTAATGCCCCTCGGCCAATCAGAATACAGCTAACTACTCATGTTTTCTTTTTCTCTTGTCCATCCAGTCTAGCCTTCCTGATTGGGGAAGGATATGAAGACCGGCTCCTCATTGCTCACGATATTCACACCAAACACAGACTCTCCAAGTATGGTGGCCATGGCTATTCACATATCCTGAAAAACATTGTGCCCAAAATGCTGTCTCGGGGCATCACACAGAACCAGGTGGACAAAATCCTGATCGAAAATCCCAAACAATGGCTGACATTTAAATAAACTAAGTGCCTTCCTTTACTCCTAATGCTCTACCAGACAAAATTTTCTAATTTGTTGTCTTACGTATGGATAAAACGTTAACACGGCTCAACAATTGTATGGAGGATGAGCAGATACTAGGAACATTGGGGTGAAATTTTGTCTGAATTTTAGAGCAGAATGGTATGCAAAGAGATGTTTTGTTGAAGATTTTGTCAGGATTATTGGTATTCTCAAATGCAGAGAAATACAGGCAGATACGTGTCCTCCATCAACCAGGGAAGACCCAATATTGTACAGTAGGACAATGACTGGAAAACACACAGCCATTACGAGCTGGAAGTGATAGCATGGCCCCCATCATAATCATATTAAAGTTATTTATCCTCGTAGGAAAATAATGTTTTTTCATGTTTTTCAACTGTGCATATTGGGTTTAAAAGACTAAATTACAAGCAATCAGCTGATTTTTAAATCTTAGGAGGGAGCTGAAGGTTTGAGTTGATGCTCATCAGCCTGAAATCTTAATTACAAGGAGGTGATCTTTAATGATAAACGAGGCGTGAACCTTCCCGAGATGTTTAGTGGCCACAGTGTGACTTCTCAGATTGCCAACAAGAGCTACACCACCTTTACAGTGGGCAAGCATTCCAAATTGACAGGAATGCATAGAAAATGAGAAATTACATGATAAATATTCATTCCTCATAACATCTTTTGTGTTCACTAGAGGACAGAAACTCTTCTAAGTTTGACGCTTTTTGGGAGAAAAGTATGGAACATGTAATTACTTAAAGTTTGGTGCAAAATGCTTTTATTTGTTGGTTATAAATCTACAAAATATGGATCACAAGTAGATTTTGCACTAGAAAAGTTATTGGAAAGCTTTTACTTTTAGTTTATCCATCCTTTTTTGCTTGCACTAATATATGCAATGTTACTAATTAATTAGAGATATTAATGAATACAATCACAATTAAAAATTTGAAGACTACATTGCCATAATCTTTAAACCCGCCAATATATTACTACTAAAATTATAGAGATTCCAAAATATTTTTAGTGCCGTGTTGCAATTTTTCCAAAAATACAATACAGATAATATTTAAAAACAATCAGAGGAATTGTGGGAGTTGTAGTTTAGCACTACTTCAGTTTTTAATATCGTAGGTATGGATGAGCTACAATTTTTTTCGTTTGCCTCAACCTTTCACCACTTTATTTTTCTCTGAAGAAAAACAAATGCATTGAGTTTGACACATAATATGACAGATGCTAATTTTTAAAAAAATGAAGTTGTTATAGATTGGGTTGCTGTCTATGTTGAAGCGAGTTTGTTTATTTATTTATTTTTTTTCATTCCTAAAGTTTGTCTCTTTTGGAATGCGCGAAATATAAAAACTTTTAGTCTGTTGCTAACTGTATCAACTCAGTTATGTCTCGAAGTATTTTAACATTAATTATTATGTCCCTAGAACACAGGGTTAACTGAAAATAACAAACCCTTCTCATAGCATCTGAACCCTGCTAAAGCTTCACTAATAACTCAAACTTTAGATTTGATTTCCTGTCTAGAGCACACTATTCTTCTACCCTGAACCCGTTTTCACTGATATTAATCTGTTTTATTTGTAAATACACATCAAATGTTGCCATTAACTCCCTTGGGAGTTCATTTTTCCATGTGGGATTGTTTATAGTTTATATTAGCATGTGAATGCATCCCTCACTCACCATATACTCAGTTTTTGTGAGCTTAAAGGATGTTTTCCAGCCACATTTCTTCTTTGAAGATGAAGAACTATCCTTCCAGTTCTTTGGATAGTTGTTAACCCAATTGTAATAATTTCTGCTGTCTCCTTAGATGTTTTCTCTGCTTGATCCATGACAGTGATTTGACCCTTCTGAAGGGGAGATGGGGAAGCATCTCATTGCACACTCCATACATTTTAATTAACAAATGTCAATAATGGCTACTACAATATTTAATTAACACATTTTGGTGTTCAGTCCCTGCCTGATTGTGTATGTCAATAACAAAGGAAAAAAATTGTGTTTCTCGGTTCAGAAACAGTTCTTATGCGTTTTTGTGCTTTCAATATTAGATACAAAAACAAAAAGTCTGGAACATAATTGGATGGCCAAAACTTGGTAATTCGATGACATTTGAGAGTTTTATGAGCTTTAGCTACTCATGAATCAAATATATATAAATAATGGAAAACCTCCAAATGTGTCGTGTTGGACACCCCTGAATTACCGTATTCTTAAAAGCTCAAATTAATAAAAACAACATTTCTCATGCAGATAACTGCACGAAACGACAACTGGAAGATAACTACAGATAGTGGAAGGAAATCTCTGCTTTAGTTTCAATGAACACTGTACTCTAAACATTTTAGACAATTTTGAGTTGATATCAAAGACCAAAATTGTAACTTTTTTTTTCTCATGGAATGGTCACGATTCAGATTAGTCTAACAGCGCTCTCATATTTTGTTTATACACCACACTTTTGGTTTTACAAGCAGAGATACTGTAAACAAAACACGAAACAAGACCCATTAAGTATTAAGTAGTGGTCATTTCCTAAAATTAATTGTATAACACATAAGGGTGTAACGATACACTCTGCTTACGATACGATTCATACCTCGATATTATGTCTATGATATGATACACTATTTTTAACTCTTAAGTGATGGAGAGAGCTATTTTTATAATCTTTCTCATTTAAAATGTGAGCAATGGATAATAGTCTTCAATTAAATATTACACAAAACAACAAGAAAAGGTAAAGAAGTTTCAGAAGTGACTAGAATCACAATCAATTCGAGAAGAAAATACACTTGAGCTCGTAGACGTAGCTCCATGATGTGTATTGTGACAATTTAGTATTGCGATACATTGTGCCAGCCTTAATAGTATACATACACAATAAAATATAGTTAAAATGTTTTGACCGTTCAAGACAACAACCTTAGATCTACCTTTTAAGCACAAGATTCTGTAAAAAGAAAATGAAAATTGCCCGAATGAAACATATAATTTCAGCAGGAACCACCGTTTTTTTTTCTTGTATTACTGTTGTTAATTAGTCTTCTAAAAGTTTCATATTTGCAAAACTTAAGGAAATATGATTTAATTTTTAAAAATTAAGCACCCGACTCAACTCACAAATGTTTCATTTTTGTTTTATTGTATACGTCATTTTGTATTTCGTATCAACTTACAAATGGTTTAAAACTGCTGATAGAGTGCGGAAGGCAATAGAATGTATATTATTTCCTATAATGTAATGCAAATGGGACCAGATTTAAAAGCATTAGCAGTGGGAGCATGACATAATATCAGTAGCAGCTCCTTGGAAAGATAGGATTAGCTTTGTTTTAAAACTAGTATAAGGGACCGCAGTAGGACCAACTGGGTCTAACCCTGAGACAGCAGTGGGACTGCAGATGAGCAATGTACATTTGGGCTATCCCGTTTAAACCTTGGCGAACTTAAAGTAGAATGTGTTGAATTGATTCTTGTCAAATGCCTTTTTGCCATCTTTTGGAGCAACACGAGTCTCACAACTGCCCCATGTGGAAGGCTTCAGCATAAGATAGTCATGGAAGCTTGTATGATTGGGGGTCATGAAGAGGGTTTGATAGACACTCTTTGCACAAAAAGGATGAAATGTGGCACTAGATCTTATAATGAATCGGACCCAATTTGGACTCGCAGACTCAAACTCTCTAGCGCCACCACTATTTTTAGTTAGATTTTTAGTTTAGTTAATTTTCTCAATTAATGGAGAGTGTGAGATGGAGCAGTATAGAAGTGGATGATTGCTCAGATTCTCCTCGACTTTAATTACAGTCTCTGATATCATTGTTAACAGTGGGAGCATAATCAGGTAGCTGCAGATATTGTGGTCCCAAAATAAGGTGCAAATCTTGAAAAATGTTTAGTTTTTTTTTCACTTTTATTGATGTTCCGTTCTTCACCTGAGAGAGAGGCCTGGACAAATTTGTGCATGTATTTAGATTACGTGATTATTACGTACATTCATGATTGTACAGACACAATAGTAGAAAATGAAATAGTAGACACACTTACCGGATCAGGTTTTGGAACGACATCTTTCTCCAAAACCAAACGTAAGCTTTATCAACTATTAAAAAAAGTCATTTGCGTATGATTCGAAACACTTTCATGCCTATTTATGCTGTTTCTCACTGTTTTTGTCCATATTAACTAAACCAGATAATGGAAAAATATTAAAAAAAACAACATGAAAATAATGTCAATTAAAGAGATCAATGTAGACATGGGTGTTGGAACTCTAAATGCAGAATTAAAGGAACTGATTTGTGTCATTTTGTTCTTATTCACACTGACAGAAATATATTTTCTTTACACAAATATAGACGTTTATAGAGATGCACATGATCACACAATACTGCGTGTATTTTACTGCTGAAGTGCAGGACAGAGATTAACTTGTTCCATTTTTTTCCAGTCTTTTACTACCCGCTTGTGAGCAGGACATTATCCGTCTTAAATGATCACATGGCAGACTTTCTTTCTCTGTGATGTAGCACCACTCAAACTCAAATTTATTTCAAAATTAAAAAATGAACTATTTTTATCAGCGTTTGGAGAGTTTGGTGCATGTCTCGCACTAGAAAGCAGCTGATCATCCAGAAACCATCTCATTCTGGTACACTTAGACACATTTCATCCACCGCTAGTCGCATCAACATAACTTGCTTTCTCTTTAATACATGTTTTTAATAAAAGAATAATGAATCCAACACAGCTGCTGTTTTTCATTTTTAAATCACCCAAGAGACATTTCCCACAATGACCAAACAGCGACATGATAAGTGGATTTATTCACGTGAATCAAACAAGTGAATGTTGTCATGTATCCATCACAGATGACATCGTGAATCTATTATATCAAAAACTTTATACATTAATATTTTAAATAAGATGCTGAAGCAAAGTCTGACAGGGTCCTCATCTCATTAATCAGCGTAAACCATGAAGCCAGAGAAGGTGCTGTATTTGTTGTTGTTCCCGCCATGTGCTTTTCCTCCGTCGAGTTTGATGTAAATCTCGTCGCCAGGCTCCAGGTGAAGAATCACACTGTTGCTAGCGTAGTCGTAATTCTGATCTGCGTCCTGCGCTATAGCGCTCGCTCGAACCTGAGAATATATCAAAAAAAGTGTCTTCGTCAGAACATTCTACACGTCTGAAATGCACAGTAGGTTCTGAAGATTACAAAGGTAACCCTACAGTGATGTCTTACAGTCATGTTGACGACGCCAATCTGAAAAGTGTTGCGAAGGGTTCGATTTGGGGCACATTTATGAGATTTATGTTGCATTTCCGCCAGGTTTTAGTAACGCGTTGACTCTGCTTCGTATGGCTTAGCGCGACTCACCACAGTTCCACCGACTACCAATAGTTCTTACTGGGTGTGGCAAGCGTTTTAACATCTTTTCTTGTACTAGTCACAACTCAAATCAGCTCCAAGCAGTGATCGCAGGGCGCCATCGCCTCTCAGTGGCCAGTTCGTGACGCTAGGCACTACAACCGATCATTATTCAAGCGAGAATTGTTAAAATTATCGAACCTTACATGCTAATTGGATAATGAAAGCAATCTGCACTGCTAATGAGTCAAAATATTTTCTGGTATTGTTTTGGCTATAATTCTTATCAAAAGAAGTACCTTATCAATGTTAAATGTTTTATTTCCTGTGGCCACAATAACTGAGGTTTGGGACCAATCAGACGTTGTATGGCTAGAAAAGCCGAAAACCTTTGCAACCCCAAGATAAGTGTGGGTTTTTGTTTTTTTTTTGTAAATTTTATTTTGTTTAGCTGGCTAAACAAAAGCTTTGCACTGCCTTGGAGATCTTCTCAATCATGGGATCATTATTGTGGATTTGTTGCTCTGTGTTTTTGACACAAATAAGTGTAGAGTCTCTGGAACACAAATCAGCTGACAATGCAGGTTTTCGAGAAATACTTGAAGAGGAAACAGACAACCAAGGAAACATATTAACACAGGTAACTGTTCGTTCTATGATTCCATAATATATAGTTTTTTTTAATTCATACACTTACAATTGAAAGCAAAATTCTTAGCCGCCATCCTTCCTGTGAATTTTTTTTTTTTTGTAAAGAGAATTTTGCGGCCGTAGCCTTTGTTGTTTTTTTTTTTAACAGAGAGACAGGATGCAAGGTGGATAGAGAGAGAGAGGTGGGATGGGAAAGACGACAGGCTCGGGACTCGAACCTGCGCATACGTGTCCTGCACACCGTCCACTATACCAAGGGGCAGGACCTTCCTGTGAATTTTTATTGAATATTTTCCAAATGTTTAACAGAGCAAAGGAATGCTTTAATTGTATTTCCTCTCAATTTAGCGAAAGCCTGATTTCTATTAGTTGAATGATTTTAAAAATAAACAAATAAAAATGGTTACATTTGATAATATTAGCTGTGTTTTTTTTTTTTACCTTGTCCTGTCCTGCTCAAAAGACATCACATGGGAGAGTAGATGCTTTGCTGAGTTGGACAGTTTTGCTTTCTCCAGGGGATTAAAACACCTGGTGTGGTGTTTTCTCCTCTGGATTGGAACATTGAATGTATGTAAATATTTATTAGTTGTGGTTCCCGCGAGTCAGTTTATATCAGTGTCAAGACAAGACGCTGTTGAACTGAAAGGGGGAGTGGATAAAGGGTTGGGGAAGGGTGAAGGTACACGAGTGAAAAAGAAAGAAAGAAAGAGGAAAAGAAGAAGAAAAAAAATAATAATAATAAAAATAGAAGAAAAAAAATCAGTAAATGAATAAAAATAAAATAAATACATTTAAGTTTATTGTGGTTTATAAGTGTGGTTTTGAGGTGAACGGGTACAATTAAGAAAATTCGAAACATCGACCGCCAAGCATCGACTCATTCAACGAAATCAACACAGCTTCACAAAAAAATCAAATAAATAAGGAGTTTGTTGATGGACAAGGCCAGAAACTGGGATAAATTTGACAAGAAAATTAAAAATAACTGAGTCATGTTTTGAAAGCTTGCCCCAATTCACTTTTTTTGTAGGTTTTGGTCCCGTACGTAAGTGTGCTGAATTTTCTGAAACAGCAGAAAATAGTATATTCCACGTGCCCACTATGTGGCGCTTTTACAAACAAGTCACTATATAGATTCATTCAAACTCTGACTTCCTGTCAAATTTGAACCCGATAAAACATTTCATGGCTGAGATATTACTAACTTCCTGTTATAGCAAATTTTCAAAAAAAAAAAATTCTCTTGATAAATGCTGTGCATACATTGTACATTGTCTTAAGAAAATTTAAACACATTTAAATAAAATATGACATTTAAAGAAATGGTGTTAAGTGAAACGTATGCAGTGATGATTCTGTCTGGCCAATCACTGAGCTCAACAACTGTCCAGTCAGTGATCCCCTCAATGTTCTCTATTAGAGAGAAGAGAGACAACAAAACACAGTGGAAAGCACGACTTGTGCTGCTGCAAAACATGTTTGTGGAAAAGCGCTCTTATCTTATCTTGATTAACATGCAAATGAGTGCCAGAGTGAAAGTGGACCTGCAGATCGTTATGGATGGGGATGTATATAAAACAGTTTATGTTCTAAAACTTTATTTAGGTGCTAACATGAGGTGAAAGGATAGTGTGTCACCCACCATTCACACAATGCAGTGAAAGCAGAGGGCGCAGGGGAATACAAGCTTTAGTGTTAAATCCCTCTTTCTATAGACTCTGACGAAGAGTTATTTAATTATCTGTTGAATTAGTTTATTTTGTTTTTGCTTATTTTTCCCAAACATTCGACTGAAAATTCTTTACATTTTTTGCTTGGTATTATTTTTCTATAGGGGGTTTATACTTGTTAATAACACATCCTCATCATTACTAATAATACATGAATTCTGAGATATAAACTTTTTTTTTAAGAAAAACTTTAGATGTATAAAAAATAAATAAATAAAACGTTTAAAAAAGTACCACAAACCATTACAGGAAGAGTTTCCCCATCATGCGTTTATTCCCATTTAGGGGTCAGCTCACAGTGGGTTCAACACAAATCACCATTCACCCTCACGTTCTCCCTGGATTGGTGTTTGGATTTATTCCAATTATTCCAAACAGTGTAGAGTACTTTTTACAAAATGCAAAGAAAGAAAACAAAGAAAAAAATGTAAATAGAATCAACATTTGATGTTTCTACCCTTCTTTCAAACCAGCATCAATTATTATAGACACAATTGCGAAAAAGTTTGGGATATTTTTGAAGGATTATAGTCAGGAGTATCATGAACTGAAGCAGAAACCACTGTGTAGGAGGTTTAAAACTGGGTGAGGAGCTACCGAGAAAGGCAGATTGAGGAGAGCTACAATACACAATGCAGTTACGCTACATCAACAAGGTCTCCCTCAAACAAACATTTCAAAACGGACTGTTGCTTCACAATGTGCCGCTCAAGCATTTTTTACGAAGCACTAAAAAATCATTTGTATAGGCAACAAACCAAAGGACAATGACCCCAAAATACGGCCACAGTCATTGAAAACAATCCAGCATAAAGTCGAACAAAACGTATTTTTGCTTTCCATTTTTGAAACCATTCTTTGCAGCATTTTTCACTCAAAAGAGTTCCAAAAAAGCAAGGAAATTTTAATATGATCTAAAACGTGATTGAGCTTATCATATTTAACTAAATAATAGACTATGGAAGGCCATTTTCACCAGGAAAATTTTTTAAAAGTGGCATTAAAAGTCATAATTTTGACTTAAAAAGAAAAAAAAAATTTAAGCAAAAGTCAAAGATTTGAGCTAAAAAGTAAAAATTTTAGATACCTACCCCTATATTAACAATCACATTGGAATGATTCATTTCTTCACACCTTTCTATCTGGTCTGCCTATAAACTATTCGTGCAGTGTTCACGTGCGTTTTGACTTTTCAAGTCAAAATTTTGATGTTAAGCCATTTTTTTATTCATTCATTCATTCATTTTTAACCCACATATTCCTGTTTCGGGGTCACGGGGGTCTACCGATCTATCTCCAGCACACATTGGGCGAGAGTACACCCTTGACATGTCGCCAGTCTATCGCACAGCAACATTCACTCACACAGTCACACCTAAGGGGAATTTAGTTTATTCAAAACCAGGTGGAAACCCACCCAAGCACTGGGAGAACATGCAAACTCACCGTCAAGCCTCGAACCAACAACCTTCTAACTATGCTATCCACTGCGCCAACCCTGCCCGAGCCATTTTTTACCTGGCGTAATTTGGCTGCCACAATAGTTTAATATTCATTCATTCATTTTAAAAACTGCTTATTCCCTGTTTGGGCTCATGGGGGTCTTCCATAGGGCGAGAGACGGGGGTACACTGGACTGGTCGCCACTCCATCACAGGATTATTATCCAGTGTTTTTTTTTTTATTACGTCAACCCGAGATGCTTTGCAGGGATACAATAGATCTATTTATCCAAAGCTTAATGAAAAGCTATTTTTGAATTAAATTAATTGTATTATTTATGTATTTGGTTGCTATGGAACCCCAGAGATGGTCTAGTTCGGTGTGTCGTTAGGAAGTGCCCACTTCAGATGGTACCCACCTGGTTGTTCTTGCAGAGGTCAGCCCACATGCTGGTGCCGTCCCCGCCTCTCATTAACACATGATACACGAAGAAGTAGATCCCGGGGATGGAGCAGGTGAACTTCCCGCTCGAGGGGTCGTAGTGGTTTCCCAGGTTTGTGACCACGTCATCAAACTTGAGCACTTCGTAGCCTTCGTGTTGCTTCTTGAGTCCCGCGTAAAAGGCGATTTTGGGGACGGTGCTGTAAGTCGCTGCGCTGATCCCACCGGTGATCCCGGGCGGACCTGGCAACCCAGGCGGTCCCGGTTCTCCTATGACCCCCGGGGGACCTGGAGGTCCAGGTGGACCCGGTTGCCCTCTCGGACCGATCCTTCCCGAGCGGCCAGGCTCTCCCTTAGGACCACGGATGAAAGTCGGTGGCGACTGAACCAAACGGTTTTCCTCCGGTGCGGAGGATTGAGATCCGGTTCCGTGCGGGTCGCACATCATGCGGCACGCGCCAAGCAGTTCGTAACGCTCGTCCGGCCCCGCCGCGCGAACGAACACCGGGATGAGAACCACCAGTGCCAGCAGCATCACGACCCCGAGCACTCCCGCACCGACCACCCGTGCCCGGGAACCCAGCCGCGTCAGCACCGGGCGCACCTCGCGCTCGGGTTTCCGCGCAATCGTGCTCTGACACGGAGCTAAAGGTGCAGAAAAAGAACTTTCTGAGAGTCCGAATGGAAGCGGCTCAGAGTGAAAGCGACATCAATGATGCCCTGCTCGCCCGGAACCGATGGAAACGCGCAAAGAAAATAAACGGAACCGCGACTTCACAGAGATGCCGGTGTTCCCTGCGCAGGAGTCCTCAGACCGACCAAGTGTTTTTGTTTATCGAGACTGAACTGTAAAGACCGCAACCACAAACAAATGTGCGTGCGCGCGTGTTAGAGAGAGAGAGAGAGAGAGAGAGAGAGAGAGAGAGAGAGAGAGAGAGAGAGAGAGAGAGAGAGAGAGAGAGAGAGAGAGAGAGAGAAAAGAGAGAGAAAAGAGAGAGAGAAAGGAGAGGGAGAGAGAGAGAGAAAAGAGAGAGAGAGAGAAAGAAAAAAAGAGAGGGAGAGAAAGAGAGAGAAAGAAAGAAAAAGAGAGAGAGAGAGATGGGGGGGGGCAAAAGAGGTGAACGGGACTTTATAACCTCACACCTTTAAACAATTTTTTTGAGATCCGGTGAAGACTGTATCTGTACCGTTCCTTTATTTTAAACAATAAATTGGATAGTTTTCCGTTTTATGGAATGTTTGCAATTCCTGTTTCTAAACGGAAAATGTCGTCGCAGTGTACTCATTATTGTTTCTAATAGGTCACGTGATGATCTGACGTCACAGGAATCCGTTAATTTTCAGGAGAAAAAGCTGCGAACGAATCAGTCACTGAGTGGTTTATTGTGAGTGGCAGATTCATTCATGAAAATATAGTTTTTCCGAATTGATAAAAGATTCTGTGCGTGTTTGTTTTTGGAGAAAAATGCCTTCCCAAAGCCTGAGCCTTTGTGTTGTAGAGAGGTGAGGGGCTGTGGTGACTGGGATTCCTGGTGTTGTGGTAATTGTGATTCAGTGTTTGCTAAAGTAATAGTTAAATGAAAAGTTCCTTACACTCTTAAAAAAAGGTTCTTCTATTCGGAAGGTTCTAATGTCAAAAAATATGGCCACTGTGAAAGGTTTCGGTATGAGGTAAAACCTTTGAGTGGCAGTGGCTGTAAAAGTGGCAGCTGCCCCAAAATACGTAGTTATTGTCCCAAATTAAGTGGTAGACGATGTTTGTCCCACTTCTCTGCGTTGTTCCCATTGTGATCCTGGCCGTCCGGTTTAATTATTAGCTCATTCTTCACTGAATAGCTCTTCGTTTATTTTATAATTAGTTTAAGAAATGCGTGTATGGTTCTTTGATGTTATTATCCTCGTATTTAAACTTAGATAAAAAAGATATGAGGCAGTCAGTTAAGTGATCAGAGCAAATTCTGCTATGCTGGCTGGGATGTCAGGCTGTGGGGGGTGTTATCCAAAGTTTAGAATCTTTTAAAGGTGTAATAAAACTAGCGTCGTATCTTTGTCTCTCCACGTTGTGCCACTTGGCCGCCGCCGCCACAGTCGTTACGCAAATGAGACAAACACAGGTAAGAAAACTTTATATCACTTTCATCACGAAAATGAAATGTTTTTATGGGTCAGTCGTCTCTTTTTCTCTGCGCTGCTTGTTTGTTTGGTCGCAGCGCATCATACTGACCTTTCAACTCTATCAGGTCGTAGTTCATATGTATAATACTTTTTTAAACTTACACTTACGTGTAAGTGTCATTTAAACACAAATAGCAATCATATTACATTTGATTCAGCTCACTGGAAAGTGGCGCTTTTCGAACAGGTAGCAGGTAGCGGGCGACTCATGTGGTCCTTACGGGCGACCAGATGCCTGCAGGCACCATGTTGGTGACCACTGCAAACACTGTTTCAAATATTTGCAAACAAACAAAGAAATGATCTCTCCACACATTTAACCCTTGTAGGGTCTTCGTTTTTGTACATTTACATTTGTTTCCTTCACCTGTGTCAGATGATTATGGTTACTCGTTTTTGTTTATATTTTTATTAAAATGTAAAAACACAAGGAAATGCATCATAAAACCAGAGGCTTGTCCTCGCTGTTCATATCGTCCAGACTGATGAAGGTCTGGCCCTGAGCCTCTTTTACTTTTCTGATCTGGCTGATGTTCATCTGGTGTCAGAATTTTCAGAAATTTGATCCTCACTTTCTGAAACATCTTCCTCTGCATCATCTTCAAATCCCTCTGTCTCTTCCAGTATCATTTGTAACACAGTCTGAAGTGAGAATCTCTTTGCCATCTTGTGTAGTATGGAACCACACTGATGAGAAATTTGAACTGTCTCTCCGGGATTCATTCTCGCAGAGCAGAGGGTGAAACGTGTGGGAATGTGGGTGCAAATGTTGTTGGGTACACCCTTGTGTGGGAACCGCATTACTTTCTCCCTCCGACACACACACACACGTAGGGAAATTGAGAACACACAGGACCTTTGATTTCACCACTTTAACCAGCCCTGGTTCCAAGACCCAGAAGACCCTGTATGTAATACAAATGTGAAGGAGGGGGATGCCTGGGGGGCCAAGGCCAATGAATCTCAAAAAATATATTTAATTGTATCGTTTTTCTTATGATGAAAATTGAAAACGGGTCCCATGGACGCGAAGACCTTACAAGGGTTAACGGTTGTTATATTTCAACACGAAGCATTTGAAAAAGTTTTAAATAAACACGATTCCCTGCTGTCAAACTCTCTCTCTCCATAAATCAAGTGAAGAAACAAAATCAATTCATTCAAATCAAAGTGATGGAGCATCGTGAGGATTCGCTCAGTTCCATCTCGGCCACTAATATCAATAAAACTCTCTGCACTTCATCAATCTGTGAAGTAATCCATTTCCAAACGGATGCTCGTATATTTTTCGGATGACTTTGTAAAGGATAATAACAGGGTTCAGAGGTTCCTGTAGTTCTACAAGTTTGCACACACTGCAGGAGGGATTTTGTTTCTGCTCCCTCTAAAGATTTTCTGTTGGATTTAGGTCGGGCCACTCCAGAACCTTGATATGCTTCTTACGCAGCCATTACATAGTTTTCTGGCCGTGTGCTTTGGGTCATTGTCATGTTGGAATATCTAGCCACAACCAATCTTTAATGTTCTGATTGAATTAAAGTTTCAAAGAAAACATTCCCTCCCTAATACAATGCAGTCATCCTGTCACAAACACTCCCAGAGCACCAGGAATTTTACCCATTTCTCCTCTGGATCATCCTGGTGGTCCCTGGCAAACTTCAGATAAGCACAGACATGGACTCACTTAAGCAGGGGAACCATGATTTTAAATCATAATGTCTTACTGTATTGCCGATGGTAGCCAAGGGCGATCCCAGCTCTCTTCATGGCATTGACCAGCTTCTCTCTTGTAGTTCTGGGCTAGTTCTTCACCCTTCTTTGCATCAGAGCTGCTGCTGGCCATATGGGTGTCCCCCAAAATCCACACAATTTTACTAAATGATTTTTTTTTTCTACAAAAAAGCCAAGTTCAGGATCGGAAAACTTAAATATGCTACAGTAAATGAATTTTGATAAATCTTTTAATAAAAATGGTCAATAAAACTTTCTTTTATACTGTTGATGGGAATATATAATAATATATTCCAGAGAAGACAGGAGAGGGCTTGAAGTCCAAATATTTACTAAGAGTTTCATGAATAACACATTACAGATATATCTGGGTGAACTAACTGCATTACACAACAGCAACGTGTGACACTCCCGTCGCAATGCGTTAGTTTTCACACCCCTCCCTGGTGACCTGGTCTTATATATGCTCTTAAAAATGCAAATTAGTTGGGGCGTAGTTCCGTTTGCGTCTGGCCTTTTGGACGTGAGCCTTTCACTTCCTGTAATGGTGGACTGTCTTAATCCTCTGCACAGAGAAAAAGGCACTCGGGGCGATAACACAGGTCTATAAAAATATCCTATTGATTAAATTCAAGTAACAAAAGAAATACACAATTATCACTCATTTATTTTTCAGTTTAATATTACACTTAATACTCAAATAATTATAACATAATACACCACATAGTTAGAGAAAATGAAACTGTTGGGAGATACCTACATTATCCTTCAATGTACAGAGTTTTAAACCATAATAGAAAACGAGACATAGAACCTCAAAGCATAATTAACAGGTCATACCCTGGAGTTAATAGATTCCGTATTAAAACTATAATAAAATATTTCGCGTTTGTTATCAGAAATGAACCAAGTGTGTCACAAAAGTGAAGCCAAACTGGCCAGAGCCCCCATGGTGCTGGCTGCAGGATGATTTCAGCCCATTGCAATGGGAAAGAGCTGAACTTTAAAAATTATTTCCTCAGAAATTACATTATTTACACAGTTTTAATGATTTTTGAAAGTTATCTACGCAGTTATCTAACAAAATTCATTATTGTTATTTTTTTTTTCAAAAACACTTCAATTTTCCCCGAAAAAAAAACTAGGAGGGACCATGTGATTGACAGCAACACAGAATAGAGGGGAGCGTGTGCGAGTAAGACTTGAGGTAGAGCTCTGAAACCATGGTGGTTCAATCCTCATCAGGAATTCCTGTGTGCACCTGTCTCTGGTCCAGTCCAGCTCAAAAAGCCTCATATTAGCCCAATGGCAGCAGGTGGTGTCACGTCATCCATGTTTTTTTACTGCCTTTGATGTGAACATACTACAAAACGTATAATATAAAACAATGTTTACATTGTTTAAATAAACGCAATGAGAGAGAGCATTGTGAAATATTTGACTTCATAACAGCACACACTGTTCGCACATTTTTCACACAGAGAAACTCATATTACGTATTTTATTCTGTTTTATTATCATTTATTACATTAACAATGTGTAGATTTAAGAATTGAAGAAACGTTACTTGATTTTTCTCTGGTTTTCCATTTTTTCATCTACTGATACTGTTGTTTCTGAGAGCCGTTGCACGGATTTGGTGTTTTGTAAAACTTGCTTCGAGATAAGAAATGTTCGAGATACGAATGCCACCCTGGAACAGATTCATTTTGTATCTCGGAGTACCACTGTACTATAAAGTGTTGTTGTTATAATTCAATGAAATGACACATAATACTCTGAACCAGGAACAGAGAATATCACTTGAGTCCTCACATCAAAACCGATGGAGAAATCTGGAGAAAAGGGGGAACGTGCAACAGCTTGACCTTCCAAAAGGAGAGAAAGGTAACGAGGCACACCTGGGGAAACTCTCAGTGTAATCAAGGAGCTAGGTGAGGAAGAGAGAGACACGCCTGAGGAAAATGAGTGATTAAGGCAAAGAAAGAAGAAACGCTGAAGCAGGTAGAAAACGAGAACACCAACAATTGTTCAATTGCAAAAATACATTTTGTGACTGCAATTTCTTATGTTTGTTGTTTATTTCATGATATAGCTCTTAAAGATGATTCGAGTAAAATAACAGCACACACTGTCCGCACGTTTTTCACACAGAGAAACTCCAAACACAAATATTAAACTATAAACCTGGCCTGAACCAAAACACTGAGGTCTTTAGGAACGACAGGGAGCATAGCTCACGTATTCACCACTTTCCTCTTGTTACGTTAACCCAACCAGTGATAAAGTGATCTCATCAACACTGTCACTCACGACTTTGAGAGACATGTTCTTGCACGTGCCACCGTCGATGTAAAGCATCGCACTGTTGTCCAAGATTCTCACTGCTTCTCTGGCACCTCTTGCACTGTAGATGCACACATACACCCTCTCTGAGTCAATGACCACTTGTCTTGTTCTCTCCAGCTGGCTTTCTCAGTGGCTTACTCAGCATGGTTGGACCATCACCGATCTTCATGAGTCACATTTTCATCTTCATGTGTTCAAAACGCTATAAACATCAAACTTTACCAAGGAGACCTACACGGTCTTTGTTGTGAAGACAGCGTTAAATCAACAGTAGCCTGTTAAATTCCCAGTCGATAATGAGAATGTTGTGTTTTTACGAGGGTGCTCTCTAAATGCAACTCAAGCAAAGGCAAAAAAAAAAATAATATATTGATAGCAGATCATGTGATGGTTTGTACCTTTGTGTTCTGAGCTTTCAGTACTTTTGTAATTGTAAGTCGCCAAATACATATTTTAACTCTGGGGAATTCCAGGATTATGAACGTTATTAGATCTTGGTCTAGACTGTTTAATGCAAAAAAGTGACTAAACGTCGAGCTCGCGGAGCAAAACCTTGTGTCACCGGCTTTGCGAGTCACGTGACCGATACAGGAACTGTTTCGATTGGACAGTGACGCACCGATCCGTGTTAATAAGGAACCGCATCTGTCAACAAGATGGATCTACCAAAAAGCATCTCTGATCTTTTGCGGTTCATTGTGAAATTGATTCATTCAAAAATTATGGAGTAGCCTCAAGCGCTAAAAGAAAGGTCTCCGCCTTGTGGGATCCTTTTGATCTCCTATTGGAAACTAAGGTATTTAGTATCATCTGTGCCATGTGAACGCGTGTTTTGAACAGCTGGAGAAGCAGAACAGACTCAATTTCAAAACATTGGAGCCTATTTTTTTAATATAAAAATTCACTTAGATCTTCACATTGTGATACATGTTCACATTATTTATTGATTGTATGTAAACATAAAAAAGACATTTAACATTCTAATGAAGATATAAAATAATACTTTGACTGAATGATATTATTGTATATACTAGGCTGTCAAATCAGCGTCAGTTGAGTCTCAACAACGTTGTCTTTAGGGATTTTTAAAGTCCAGCAGGTGTCAGTAATCAGCAACACTATATCGACATAGTATCAATACAGTTTGCCAATTTGTCGAAACGTGTCATGATGCGTCATCTACCCATCACTACAGTGGTACCCCGACATACGAATGCTTTGAGTTACAAAAGTTTCGAGATACGAATGTCTCAAGGGAAATTTTTTGCTTCGAGATGCGAATAAGAATTCGATATACGAAGAAACACCAACAGTTTTGCTCTATTATCCGCTTGTTTGGTCTGATAGTGTGCTGCGCTTCCGGGTACTGGCTCTCCTTTCTCCCATTGCAGAAAGTGTGCTTTAAGAGGCTGATATGCCTTAAAACACTTTAAATCAGCTTTAAATCGAGCGAAACATTATGTATAGATTACTAATAATGTGCAATAACAAATGTTAGAGTCAAGGTGTCGTAAAAGAAATAACGTTTACAACGTGGAAAGTGCTGTTCTGTAGCGCAACTTAGAGAAACCCAGTGACGCGTTCTCAGAAGCATCTCTCCAGTACGCTCGCTATTGCCTCCGCTTGAAACCGTGGTTGTGTTCGTAATTCGTGAAATATATCAAGAAAGTTAACTTTCATACGTGGTGCCGTATTGTTTTCTACCATCTGTTCCACCTCCTCCGACACATCGCCTCACTCTCAAGGTAAGGTTTCACATTTGTGTACATATTACGTATTTTGCTTGTGTTTTATTATCATTTATTACATTAACAATGTGTAGATTTAAGAATTGAAGAAACGTTACTTGATTTTTCTCTGGTTTTCCATTTTTTCATCTACTGATACTGTTGTTTCTGAGAGCCGTTGCACGGATTTGGTGTTTTGTAAAACTTGCTTCGAGATAAGAAATGTTCGAGATACGAATGCCACCCTGGAACAGATTCATTTTGTATCTCGGGGTACTACTGTACTAAAAAGTGTTGTTGTTATAATTCAATGAAATGACACATAATACTCTGAACCAGGAACAGAGAATATCACTTGAGTCCTCACATCAAAACCGATGGAGAAATCTGGAGAAAAGGGGGAACGTGCAACAGTTTGACCTTCAAAAGGAGAGAAAGGTAACGAGGCACACCTGGGGAAACTCTCAGTGTAATCAAGGAGCTAGGTGAGGAAGAGAGAGACACGCCTGAGGAAAATGAGTGATTAAGGCAAAGAAAGAAGAAACGCTGAAGCAGGTAGAAAACGAGAACACCAACAATTGTTCAATTGCAATAATACATTTTGTGACTGCAATTTCTTATGTTTGTTGTTTATTTCATAATATAGCTCTTAAAGATGATTCGAGTAGCCCTGTCCACACGTGTTTTTTGAAAACAGGCATTTTTCTGTGCAGTTACACTGTCTGTCCACACATAAAACGCAGCACCTTTTTCATGTAACTGCATTTTTGAAAACGCCAGCCAAGGTAAATCGTTTTTGAACCGATTGTTGCCAACTTTTGTTGCTAGATTTAGCAACTTTTAATACTATGCCCCTTTTTTTCCCCAAAAATACCTAGCAACAAATTTACCAATTTTTACATTCATTAGGCTACTTTTGGCAATTTTTAAAAAGTGACTCAAAAGAGCAGTGGCTAGAGGCCTCACTGAGTAGAGTGGCTACATAAGGTCAGGCATTGCTACTGCAGTACAATTTGCTACAGCATTAGCACACATTCCACATTTTTAAGTGAATTACTTTTGAACTGAAAATTTTACAGCGAGAATAACAGAAAAGAGTGTATCTCTGTACCTGAATTTACATTTACAGATGGCCAATCAACTTGAGAAAACATTAATTATTTTGTTTATTACCAAAAGATGTAGCTCTGAGTAGCAATTAAGCAATGACTTCATCAGCCAACTTTTAGCTACTTTTCAGACAGGCTTTAGCTACTTTTCTTTGGAGATATTTGGCAACACTGGTTCTGTGTTCGTTTGTACAGGATAACCGGTGTTGTTTGTATTCAGGGGATGGTGTAATGGCTGCCGAAGAGAGACTATCTTGTGTTTTTCCTCACGCATTGTTAATATTAAAAAATATATATTTTTAAAAACGGTATGAAAATACTGCCACCTGTTGGTTTGGTAGCGTCGTTATAGCATTTCAGGGGTGTTTGAGTGTCCATGTGGATACAATTTTTTTTCGTAGATGGTTTGAGAAAAATAGCTCTTTGCAAAACGTTTCGGATACCTCTGCTTCCCAGTACCACGTGATGTCACAATGGGACAAATCGGTTAACAATACTATTTTATTACTAAATCAATCTACCAACCAACACAATGAATTCACAAGCACCCTGATAAATGTTGCTCTAGGGCAGGGGTGTCAAACACATTTTCACAGAGGGCCACATTAGCATAATAGCTGTCCTCAAAGCGCCAGATGTAACTTATAAATGTAATCAAATGTAATGTAAAATAAATGTAACTACTCTTTAATGTTAAATAACTCATTATTTATAACTTATTCAAGTGACAATTCAGTTGCATAGAAACAATTGTTTGCTTGTTGTTCTAATATTAATAATCAGCTTATGAAAACCCACTTAACTCCATTAATGAAGGATCAAACTGTCCAAATGAATAAAGAAAAATAGCATTTTTGTAATTTGTTTAGCGAAAAAAAAACCCTCACAGACTGAAGACGATGCATATCGATCATCATCTTTTATCATCAGGCTCCAGAAACAGATCACAGATAAACTATTAGCTCCGCCCATTTCACATCTTGAAATTTATTTTAGCGTGAGAAATCGGAGGTGTGGCGTGAGAGATCAATCAAATGGATGAGTCTTATGTTCAGTGTGTGAGAGTTGGCAGCTCTGTAGTTTCACTCGTGAGTATGGATGCGGAAACACCGTTGCGGCTAAAGGCATTGTGGGAAATGTAGTTTTTTCTTTTTTCGCTTTTTTCTCAAAACTTTTAGGCTCTCGCGGGCCACATTAGATTACATGGCGGGCCACATCTGGCCCGCGGGCCTTGAGTTTGACACATGTGCTCTAGGGCCAGTGTACAGTGGAGTTCTTTTCCTGCAAGCATGTGCAAGGTGATGCAAATAGGTGTGGTGGAAAATGTTGAATGTCACTGTGTCTGATAAATGTTAGATGATTTGTTACAACTGACAAACTGATGTTATGACTTTGCATAGCCACGATCACGTAACGTACCTCTTATAATAAAAATGTGCTTTAATTCCGCATCCACCAGCCCAGTAGTCAAATACTGCATAAAGGGATAACTTTCTTTTGTATTTTCCGTTTTTATGGTTTTTAACCAATATATGATGTCTTGCCATAAAGCATTTCCATTCCAACACTACCATGTAGAATGTCCTACCATTATCCATGTCATAACCGTGAATTTGTGGATGGTGTATGACAATCCCGATTGAGGATTATATCCTTTTATCCAAAGTGACTTACAGCAATAAAAATAAGCAGTTTGCTACAAGGTCAGATTAATCATAAGACATGCACATAGAAGACATTCGAGCTAATACAGAATAAATTCACATTTTTTCATTTATTTAGTTAGTTACTTATTTAGTTAGTTATGTAAGTAAAAAGTGTATGACAGGGTACCGAGAGAGGAGCTATGGTACTGTATGAGGATGTCAGGAGTGGCAGAGAAGGAGGGACAGCTCAGGTTGGTTGTTTTGGAGACAAAGTCAGAGAAGCCAGAATGAGATGGTTAGGACATGTGCAGAAAAGGAATAGTGGTTATATTGGTAGAAGGATGTTGGAGAGGGAGATGCCAGGCAAGAGGAAGGCCAAAGACGAGACATATGGATGTACTGAAAGAGGACATGAAGTTAGGTGGTGCAAGAGTAGAGGATACTGAGGACAGAGTTAGGGGGAGACAGATGATTCGCTGTAGGAACTGGGAACAGCCGAAAGGAAAAGAAGAAGTTAGTTATGTTAGTAAGTACTCTCGAAAGAGTAGAGTTTTTAGTTGGTTTTTAAAGGTTGAGAGAGACTCAGCTTTCCGGATTGGGACGGCAAGAGAATTTCACCAAGGAGAAAGTCCTGGTGAGAGATTTTTTGCCGCTCTGAGATGGAACCGGCAGACGCTGCTCATTTCCTGAACGCAGGCATCTGCAGGAGTTTGTGGAGGTATGATGGAGCAGAGCCTGTGTCTTTCCTATATCCAAGCTTCAGTGATTTGAACCTGATGCGAGCTGCAATGGGAAGCCAGTGGAGAGAGATGAGGAGAGGAGTGACGTGGGCTCGCCGAGGTTCCATGAAGAAGTTGCTGAGTTCTGGACAGGAAGGAAATCCGGTGAGAAGAGCATTGCAGTTATCGAGTCTTGATACGACCAGCGCTTGGACTAGAAGGTGAGTTGAATGTTCTATAAGGAGGTGCTCAAGGGGTTTTTTGTGATGTGCTCATCGAGGATCACTCCAAGTTTGTAAAGACGGAGGCACTGTATACTGTATTACATAGCCCTAGTGAGCAAAGGCATCACAATGTTGAGCAGAGAGGAGACATGGATGTTGTCCACATCCGAAAGGACTTTTAAAAAATACTGTTGTTTGTGGAAAGATCCTTTGATTCAGTGGCAGTAGTGCTGGAATTGATACTTTAGTATGATCCACCCATCCCTTGAATTAAATTTATGTTAAACTCAGAATTCAGACTCTTTGGGTTATTTGGTAGGAAAAAATGATCAATCGCATCACTTCCTGAGAAATTTCTTTTCAAACAGGAAGTAAGAAATTGCGATCAAAAAATAAAAATTCAACCGTTTTATCCATAATGAAATGTTACAGACAATAAATTTGTCTTAAATAATGTTCAACACATGCAAATCACTGATATTGTGGCGCTTTAATCGCGGTGCAAGTCAGTTCAACAACAAATAAAGTTCTTGTCGTTGTGTTGACACCTTTTTATTGGTTGAAGTTACCAGCGCATGCTTGTGTGACTAATTGCTTCTATTGTGGTCTCTGTCGAGTTTGTCACACGGCAGAATGGAGGGAGCAGATGAACAGAAAGGAAGAGTAGGTGCGAGCACACCATCACCCCCTCAAACATGGCCTCTCGCTGGGCTGCCACTCACTCCCGCCGAGCCATGATTAACTGCTCTTACATAACAGGTGCTCTAAAGTAAGTAAAGAAGTATCTAACCAAACCGACGAGAAGCATCTAATGTTCGCTTATGTTTTTTTTTCCTGCTAGAAGACTAGAAACCCAAATGAAAGATTTTTAATCTAATGTATAACTTCTATTTGCATGGTGAAATAAATGATTAAATATTTAGATTATTAGATTGTGGTTATTGTAAATAACAATATAAATCTGAGTATTGCATATATCAGAGAAACACTACTTTGAAATTATCATTAAGTGGTTAAAAAAGAAGTTGAATAGCAGCGTCTGACACTGGTAGCCCAAGTCTGAATGAAATTAGCCAATTGTGAAGCAGCAAAAAACAATCCAACACTCCACCCCATAATTGCCACAATTGTTACGACAAGAACAAGAAACTTAAAAAATATCAAATGTACAGTGAGGCCAATAAGTAATTGAGCACCTCGTGAACAACTTAGAAATCAGGGAGGGGCCTAAAATTTTAAGCCTAGGGCACCCACGTATGCGCCACTTGACTCGTCTGGCCTGCTCACCTCCACCACTGACTGACTTTTTCACTATTTTTTATGGTGCGTTGAGTATGATGAGTGACTCATCAGCCTGCACACTTAAACACGACAGCGGCCGGTGAGAGGGGAGCCACTCCATCCAGCGTGTAGGAGAAAGTGGACTATTTTCCCCCGCGGGGAGCTGTGGATAGATGCCACGAGAGCCACTGGGAGCTGAAGGAGCCCAGGGGGGCCCACCAACCGGGTCTATAGTGTCGCCACAGGGCCAGCCAAGTCACTGGGCTTGACTAGATTCCTGTCACCTGGAAAAGTGCGCTAGACGCTGGACCACCCAAATTCTGACAAAGAGTCGATACCAGGGCAAACAGATCCAGTTAGCTCGGAGCCCGAAGCATGGCAGATGGATTAGGGTTAGATGAACTAGCTCATAGAGATTCCACTCCTTTGATCCGGAAAAACCATGCGCCACTGGGCTAAGTGGGGTGAAGGAGCTGTGATCGTATGGCCTCCTCACCTCCATCGCTAAGTGAGTTTTTCCATTCATTTTCTTTCTCGCTTATTCCCTTGTGAGGTCACAAGGGTCTACCGGCGCACATTGGGACGAGAGGCAGGGGTACACCCTGGACAGGTCACCAGTTCATCGCAATAAGTTAGTTAGCTTGATTTGCTGGGCAATTTTTAATAAAAGCCCTTGAACAGTGCCAGTGTGTCTGTGTCTCTCTCACCGCCTGCCACAATATATAGAAATAATATATCACAAGGTTAGACAAATTGAAATTGGGGTTAGATATCTAAATTACCCTTCAGTGTGGAGTAGGCCACACAGCAATCCCAACAAAAACAAAATTTTAGGCTGATATTTTGTTGCTATAGGCAACACTACAACAACAGCTATCACCATACTTACTGCTTGGGATTGGGAGGAAAAGGCTGGTCCATTAAAAACGGCACACCCCCACAATTGAAGAAAATGCTGTGGTGCAGGGGCAGAGGTGGGGCATCTTGAATAAATGTCAAATCTTTAATAGGAACATCCCTATATACAATAGAAATGGTGATCATAAGTAGAGGGGCCATAAGGTGATAGGCTAGTCCTTATGTGCTCCTCCCGAACTTTGTTATATAAAAAAATCATGATGAGACGCTAGTGGTGGAAAAAGCAATGGTGATAGACAACAGTTGATAGTCACAGCCTCCGGAAGTGCAAAATGGCATTTGTCTCGAGACTTCTTGGCAGAGACTGCTCCACCTAGCGGAATTTATGCAGAGGAGGTGTTATGTCCTTTTCAAAAAAAGAGCGTTGAACATTTAGTTTGCAAGCCTTGAGGCAGGGGACGGGTGTGAGCAAGAGGTGGCCCTGTGATATACTGCCGTGGTATGGTACAGACTCTTCTCTCATACACAGTTTTTGGAATAAACTCCTAGTAGTTCAACACCAACTCAATCTGAGTGTACCTTCAAATTTACTCTAGTACTGAGTTAACTTGACACCCATATTTTTATTTTAGTATTTACTTTTTAAACACAGCATATTAGAATTATTCATTCAATTAATTCTAAACACAATCGTTGAATCGTTTTTAAATGTAACCTTCACTTTCGCGTTCTCGAAGTGAAAGTTTGATTGTGTCCCCTATTTTTTTTTTACCTATGGAAAGAGGGTAACGATTATTTCGTCCACCTAATTACTCGTGAAACTGAAGTAAGTGTCTTTGAGTTCAGAGATAGAAGACACATGAGCTTCAGAGAGGGTCATCACTATCGACAAATCCTTGAGCTCAGCGTTTCTGATCAATAGATCCAGTCTAGTAATGATCCGTTTTGCTCTGTACACACCTCAGAACAGAGACAAAGTATTGGAGCACCTTGGTAGAAAGAGATTTAACACAATCACCTTGGCAACCCCATCATTTTCTCCGTCAGCGTGATTTTTCAACCATTTATTTGGTTTCAAAAGCAGGAATACAATTGAAGTTTCATAGTGGATAAATCTGCTAATCTTTTAAGAGTATTGGCTTCACTTGTAAAACACATCTGGACATTGTGAAGAAAGTCTTTTAGTTAATTTTTATTGAGGTTACATGCCTATATTTTATCTCCATACAGTTGCAATATTACCGCCATGTTTTCCGTAAAAAGCAAGCATCAAGTTTTCCATAGACTTACAATAAAAGTATTATGCGCGCCGTTCTTTTAACTGTGATGTTCTCCCACTGTTATTGGACATTCACATACTGCATCATCCTTTATATGCCTTCAATACATCTATATATGGATCTAGAATTATTTTGAGGACTGTGCAATGAATCGCAATCACAAAAAAAAAAAAAAACGCAATTTTTAAATCGCATATGGCTGCAATTTGATCTGTTACTTTGATTTACATTTTTTTTCAGAATACATTCTTGTACGCATGATTTAAATATGTAAACCAATCAGAGATCACAACAAATTGTTCTATTCCTGCCACCAGCTCACCTTTGGAGAGAGTGTTTAGTTCTGGGGAAATGTGGTGACATGCCACCGTTCACTTAAAAAAAAACTGAAATGGTGATCATGCAGTCTGTTTTTTGGTTTTGATCTATGTTAGTTTTATATTATTGTTATGAATTGAATTCAGGTTAGTTAATCTTTATTTTTTTCTTGTTGGCTTTTTTCAAGACTGCAATTTATTAAAGTTTTGTTTAACAAGCAGTTAGAACGACTGTGTACAATATGCTATTAACTAGAGTTGAGGTTCATTTATTTTATTTTGTCTGTTTTAAAGACAATTTTACCACTGTTTTGTTATTTTATTGTGAAATGATTTGTTATGCACTTCTTGTGCTTTTTTGAAAAAGTTACAGTAAACAGTTTTTTCCCCACACTCTCAGGTTTGGGTTAAGAACTCTTAGTTTAGCTTAGTTATCTCCGTTTTTCCGTTTATCTTTAGCTTTGTTATTGTTTCACACTTACAAAGCTGTCGTATTTTTTGTTTACAGCTCACCTTTTAGATTATCCAGGTCCCTTTCGTAACGTTCACTTGTTAGTTTAGGCTACTTTGGAACAATCCAGGGTCTGGTTTCTTTGCTGTGCAGTGGTACGGCTTTCGTGTGTGTTGTGTGAACCTGTATGCTAATTCGTTTGTGCTTTGATTTCTGCAGCATTCGTTGTATTGTTTATTTAGTTTGGTGAATTATATACCTTTGGAACTAGGTCCTTGTATTGTGTGTATATTCGTGTTTATTATTGTTTGTCAACCCCTTTGTGTTTCCCTGAACCCTGTGAAACACATTGTTTGATTATTTGAACTTGATTTTAATACAAGGAGTATTTGAGTTGTTCTTAATCGTTTTTGGTATGGTTTATAGTCAATAAATGATTGTGTTTTGAGTTACCGGAGTAATTTTCAATGTGCGTCCGAGAGCTCGTCACATCTTGCGAGCTAGGGGTCGTAACGGATGGGTATTCCAAAAGGACACCCTCCTGAGATACGTGCAAACCTGGTGCCAACTATAAGAAATCTCTCATTGCAAACCATGAGCCAACCCTCCAAATAGAAAATCATTTTATTTTTCTTAAATGCCAGGAATCTGGACATATTTAGTCTCACTCATGGCAAAATGGTATAGGTGAGGAGAATTTAGTTTCGATTCAGGTGGAAAATTTCCGTTTTGATCTGGCTGACCAGCCCTGACCAGTAATGGGTCATACCTGTTCCCAGTGCATATAGGACTCTATCTAGCAGTTGCTGCCCCTGCTCAGAATCACAGGATCTTGAGGTGTAGCAAGGGACCAAGAAAAAAATACAGTGGTACCTTGAGATACGAATGCTTCACGTTACAAAACATCAAAGATACAAAGGGTCTCTCAAAAAAATTCCAAGATACGAAAAACACAATCTGAGAAATCGAGAAATACATTCGTATACGTTGACATTTGAAATTCGACCGGCTGACTATGCAGGGCGTCACGTGACTGCAGTAATCTCCCCACCTACAGTCCTGCTCTTCTATTGGTCAGATCATAACCATGACGCCTTCTCAGAAGCACTCTCTCCATCCCTTCACACCCCCTTTCGGTACTGTCTATGCATACGCTTGGTTTCTTGTTGGTGTTTGTAATTCGTGAAATATCTTCGTGAAATATCTACATAGTGCCGTAATGTTTGCTGCCATCTGTTCTCCACCCCCACCACTAAGTAAGGTTTCACATTTGTGTACATATTGTTTTGCAATTATTTTATTCTGTTTTAGTATCATTTGTTACATTTAAAATGTGTAGATTTAAGGATTTTTACATTTATACTATAGTTTCAGAGAGCCATTGCACGGATTAGGTGTTTCACATGTAAAACTTGCTTCGCCACCCTGCAACAGATTAATTTCTTATCTCAAGATAACACTGTACATCTAAGTCCTAAAATGTGAATGCAGTACAGGTGTATAAATACGGCCACAGTTAAAAACCAGTAAATCCTTCAAATGCTCCATTTTGGAAATGACTCAGCTAAATAAATGCGTGGCACTAACAAGCATCGCTTTCCGTCTTTCCAACCATATCATTTGAAACCACTGCAACAAGGTAAAAACATGCAAATGTTTGATTGTACTTTCCATACACGGTCTCAATCTCCATCGCTAAAGCCCTTCTCTTTGCTTTCATCGTCATTCTCAGCGTGGCTCCTTTAAACATTACAATTAAGAACAGGCTCTTGCCATTGTGAGAACAAACCCTCAAAAACAGCGTCACCAAAAGCAAAATGGCAATCAGCTCCTCTATTGTTCCCCGGATCTCAAAAAGGCATCTCATGCTTGAATATTTTTTTCCTTTCAGAATCAAAGAGCAATCTGACTTGAGCTCCCCGTAAAGTTTCCCATTGATCCACAAGAGTCGAGATATGAGCATAGCTGTGCACCCAATGAATTTTGAACATTCATGAATATCAAGGATTTGTTCAATTAATTTTAGCTTCTAGACCCAAATACATGTGTAGAGCATTGAGATTTACACAAAGCTTCCACATTGTTATGGAAATATCATCCATGCATAGCAATGGCAGACTGAACAAAAGTGCTTTTCCATGCTGGATTGTCTTTCTCCAAGCATGTTTTTCCCTATCTTCCATATCTGGGAGAGCCAGTGCTGCTCTGTTTGTTGCAGATTCGTCATGCATCCCCTCTGTCACGGACAGCAGAAGGAGACAGACACTTTGCCAACGTGTGCCAGTCCTGAGCAGCTTTAACACCCAGTAGGGTCTCAAGCATCTTCACCCATTACATAAGCACAAACAACCTCAACGACTCCAGATACAGCAGATTGAAGAAAGTTCTAGATAATGTCACAACTTTGGCCGTGCTTTATCTTCTACTAAGCCCTCAGGATTCAACTGGTGGAGGAATGACTTCATTTTGACAGTAAAACATTTATATTTCAAGGTAAAGCTGTAATTACAGTGCTGCACAGCTTCACTTTTAGTCTTCATGTTCCATTTATTTTAATTATATGTAAATGAATCCACATGAAGCCTAAAGATTCCGTTTCTAAAGTAAACAAAGGTTTAATTAATTGGAAGAAATCATATGATTTAGTTCAGTCGCCTACCGTTTATTGTGTATAATTTGGCATTATATAAGGATCTATAACTTATTTAAACATACAAAAAACTTAACATTCAGTGTTTTTTTTTTGTCATTCAAAATGTAACTCTTCTGTTTTTCCCTTCGGTCCATCCTGGGTCTTATCCAGTAGTTTTTTTTTTTTTTTTTATGAAGGGGTTGAGGGAGAGAGACTTTAGTTTGAACTGTAGTGCTGTGTGAATTGTGTAGCGCTAAACTCTTTTAAGATGCTTTTCTTAAAATGTTCTGCTTGGATAAAAGGCCTCAAAACACACCGATGTGATTTGAGATTCGCATAATTCTTCAGGTGGCTTCTCTAGCGGGTGCTCTTTAACTGGGTCGAGGAAGAATTGATGCAATGGCGCTCCCTGCCTGAAGATGGCGTGTGAGGTAGGTACAACAGATGCACTCTGCGCCACACGCGAAACAGGAAAGAAGAAGACGACAGCGAAGAAACCCATATATTATTATAACTGGGTCAAAACTGTTCCCAGGACAGTTCATAATTTAGTAAAAATATATTTTGGTTGTATTTTGTTGAAATAGAGGTTCCTGACAAAAGTCAAAAGCCTTATAAACAAATATCAGATTTATTTTTATGCATTTAAACTGAAAACCTTGTCTGTGCCAACCATAACAAAAGATGAGGGTTAGCACTCTGGCCATGTCTTATCATTAGCATGTTATAATTAACCATTTAAACCTTTGTTAGCATTTAACATTATTCTGTTATTAGTGATTATGTATACATAATTGTTCACTATCTTACATGTCCACACATACTCAGGTTTTATTCTCACACCGTTTACAAAAAAAAATTGCATCCATCCGGACACTCAAAACCCACTGAAATACTGTAATGACTCTACAAAACCAACAGGTGGCAGTCAATTCATGGCATTTGAACAATTATTATTCAGCGCTGCGTGTGTACAAACTAATGTGCCCAACATGCATTTTGTGGATCTGGAGAAGCTATTCTCCACATTTTTGTCAAGCCACCAACAGTATAAACCACTCAACATCCGTCATTTTTTCTATGTGTACTTTAATTTCTTCTTGTCAACATTTTCTTTCCTGTTTCCCTGTGTGGGGCGGAATGCATCTGTTGTACCACAAATGACATCTTCAGAGTGTCATCGCATCAATATTTAGTCAACCCAGACGAAACGTACCCTCTCCAATCTCAATCGAAATCTGTGTGTAGAGGGCTTAAGTGGAGTCTTCTAAATCCGAAGAACTACGCAGCACAGGTAAGTAGTAAAGAGAAGTTAACCCACAGAGCAGTCGATGAAAGAAAGCCAGCGAGGGAGTCCAGGAAGTAACACAGGGGGAACAGCATTGACGATGGACTCCTGGTTTCTTGGAGTTGCAGTTTTTGTAGGGGGAGTGTTGTGGCATGATTCTGGTTTCCCCTCTCGAGAGACAAAGTTCTGAGATTTCGTGACGATGAGGAAAGAGACATGACACAGAGTTCATACATCAACCAAGTCCCAATTTATTGACAGTTTCTTCTGGGATTTTAAATGTTGAACAGGTCTGGGGGTGTAAACAAAGTTCCGCTTTTCCTGAGGAAATATCGCGTACTTATCATCAGCGTAATTAAAAGTTGCTATGAAATGCTGACTCTGGTCTCTAGAGTTGTGGGGGCGTCCACATTCCTTTGTCAGTCAACCTGGCCTGTGACTGGCTGTACTGTCATATACGGTCTGAATGCAGTGGAACAGAAAAGGCTAAATGTCTATCTATGTCATATTCTCCATTACAGGAGTTTGGCGACAGGGATTGGCTGATTATTCAGTGACTTCTGATTATTCCTTGTGCAGATCTTTGGTTGTGGTTTTCGAATCTGACAGAAGCTTTTTGTAGAGCTTTTGTAGGTTTTATGATACTGCCTCTGAGAGCCCTAGATCCAAATCTAGTTCTAGTTACCCGTGCACAAGAGGCATAAATATTGTGATTGACAGAGGACCAAACATGTATCTCACATATAATTGCAGATATTTTTATCATTTTTAAATTGCATTTTTATGGATTCTGTTTATACAAATGAATGAAATGGTTCTTTGTTCTCTGTGTATGCCTTCTCTCACCCTGATCAGATTTTGAGACAATCATGTGCAAAGTCAAAGGCAGCGGGTGCAATGAACAAGATGCTGTTTAATTAAAAAACTGTTTTTCTCATTAACACTGATGTGATGAGACAGAGGTCATGGACCACCAGACTGAACGAGAGACTGCGGGAGGTCTGGAGAGAAAGTGCTCTCAAAGATACAGATCTGCTTTCTCACAATATGAACTGTGGAGATGAAAATATATCAAGACATTGACTCGGTTAAAAAAAATGACAATATTTCTTTTCATCAGGCTCTCCAACCAAGTATGGCATGCCTTAGCAAAATGGAGTGATAGCCTTCCTTTTTCAAAATCCCTTTTTACCCTGAGCAAACTTTTTACCCTCCCAACCCCAGACCATCACGGTACTCCCACCCTGCTTGACAGATGGTGTCAGGCAGCATTTAAGCACCTTTTCAGTTGTTCATTCATCCATAACACTTTTTTTTTCAATCTTCCTCTGTTCAATGTCTGTGTTCTTTTGCTCGTATTAATCTTTTTCTTTTATTGGCCAGTCTCAGATATGGCTTTTTCTTTGCTACTCCAACCTGGAGGCCAGTATCCCGTTGGTGTTGCCTCTTCACGGTAGATGTTGACACTGTCGTTTTGCTGGTACTATTTAATGAAGCAGCAAGTTGACCACATGTGGCGCATCTGTTTCTCAAGCTAGAGACTCTAAGGTACTTCTCTTGTTGCTCAGTTGTGCAGCGGGGCCTCCCACTTCTCTTTCTATTCTGGTTAGAGCTGTTAGTGCTGCTCTCTGAAGGGAGTAGTACACACCATTGTAGGAAATCTTTAGTTTATTGGCAATTTCTCGCCTGGAACAGCCTTCATTTAAGAACAAGAATAAACTGTTGAGTTTCACATGAAAGTTCTCTTTTTCTGGCCATTTTGAGCGTTTTATCAACTCCACAGATGTGATGCTCCAGATACTCAACCTGCTCAAAGGAAGGTCAGTTTTATTGCTTCTCTTCAGCAGTGCTAACATTAAGCACAAGGGTTTTCTAATCATCCATTAGCTTCTGCCATAATGAGAAACACATTGTACCATTAGACACTGAAGTGAACGTTGCTGGAAATGGGCCTTGATATACCGATGTAGATATTTGCGGCTAGAATAATCATTAAACACTGTATAGAGTGTATTTTCTGATTAGTTTAACGTTATCTTCATTGAAAACTTTTGAATGACAGTGTATATTTCTTTTTATTATTTATCTAAATGTATTAGGATGAGATTAAATATGCTGGGTTTTCTGAAAATCCACATCATGCTTCTGTCTGCAGAAAAAGAGACGTCTTTAGGGAGATGCTAGTTTTAATTCCAATCAGGACTTAATAACTGTACCAAAGTACCAAAGGAACAAAAATCTGGTTCAATGACCAGGAAGTCTCCTGATCTGAACCCCACTTGAATCTCTGGAATATTGTAAAGAGGAAAACGAGAGACGTTAGACTCAACAATACAGATGATCTGAAGGCTTCCATATGGCCTTCAAATAATACATTAAATGTAAAAAAAAAAAAAAAAAAGAATTCTCTCAAAATGGAAATGTAATCATGTATTTTCATGAATGAGCAAAAATGCAGTTAATGAACGAAGAAAGAATGCATTCAAATCAGTATTTGTTGTGACCACCTTGTCTTCAAAAAAGCTGCAGTTCTTCTGTCTCTTCGTGCAATCCCAGACAACTCGATGGTTTGAGATCAGGGCTCTGTGGGGGGCCCCACCATCACAAAGAAATTCTTGTTCTTCTTTATGCTGAAGATGGTTCTTAACGACTTTAGCTATATGTTTGGAGTCATTGTCCTGCTGTAGAATAAATTTGATACCAATCATATGTCTCACTAATAGTATTACATGATGGATATGTCTCTGCCTGTATATCTCAGCAGAGACCACCATTAATCCTGATCAAATCATCAACTTCATTTCCAGAAATGCAGCCCCAACTGTTCAATGTTGACTTATCAGTCCAGAGCACCTGCTGCCATTTTTCTAAAGCTGAAGTTGCCTGTTTCTTTGTGTTTCATGAAGAGAGAACAAGACATCTTGAAACACCAATCTGCTTAGATTTTTTTGTATCGGGAAAGATTTTATTGATGCAGAATAACTATTTTGTGTCATGTTGCTGCTGTCCCCTTAACTTCATCTTGGTAGCTGACTTGATAAAGCTATTCCTTATCCAGTTTCTGATTTAGTTCATGACTGGCTTTCAATCTAGATGTGACTATTCAACAGCAGCCGTTTGGTATATCAACCAATTACAATATAATGAGATAATTAGAATATAATCCTACAAAATCTGTGACTTTACCAAAGTGTAACTAGAGGATGGTTTGAAGACAAAGGAGGGTAGAAAAGGCAAATAATTTTTTTTTTTTTGCATTTTGTACATTTAAAAAAAAATAAACTAAATTATTTAGACATTATTTATAATTGCATTTTTTCCAACCCCTGCCTAAAACTTTTCCATTTTATGTTAAAAATACTTTATTTCCAATAGATATAATATTTGACTATTCTGGCACGTTGGTTTTACCTGTACGTCCTTTATTAAAATATTTTAATCTGTGAATAATGAATCCATGAATGGTTTACAGTATTATACCGTCCCCTCGATGTGCAAATCATTATCGTATCATATGTTCTTTCAATAATTATTTTATAATAAATCTTATAAATAAATGTAATATCAATGGACTTCAAAGAGGTTAAGTAAACTTTTTTAATGAAATCGCGTAAATATCATCAAATTGTAAAAAGTGCTAATGCTAATTATCGAAACATAATGAAGAGCAGCTGGCCTCATTAGTGTTTTTCATAACTAAACGTGTGGCTTCAGTGCGACAGCGATGCATGCGCGCCATCTAGTGACCAGGATCTATAAGAACAACAGGGCACAGGATAACAATAAATGCTATTTTATTTCTTCAGTAAAATCAATCTATTATTTACAAATTCAACATTGTTTTGTATAATCGTTTATAATTACACATTTAAAACTACATTGATCCTGAACCTGACTGGTAGGAAAATAGTGCTCACTGAAAATAAACTTCTAATCATTGGAATATCCACCCCACAATCGTCTACTTTGTGCGTTTCATCATTGAACATCTGGGAAGTTCAAAAACTTTACAATCTGATTTTACTACTTCATGATTTTAGTACTTCAAATAATGATAAAAAGGCTAAGAGATTGTTCACCCAAAATCAGAAAACTCTTCCATTGCTTGAGCAATTTTTTAGTCATTATCTGTTTGTTATTCCATCAAAACACTTAAAATGCTGAATAAAACCCTATACAAAATGTTTTCCCATTCTTTAAAAGAATATGGGTGGAGGAGCTATTCCCACAAACATTTACAAGAGTCTCAACTACACCTTTGCAGAGCATTAAGGACCTTTATCTTTGTGTTACAAAGTTATATGTGACTTCATATTCACATTATTGTTACATAAAGAATATTAATGGTATTCTCCACTGAATGACAAAGATCAGCTCAGTTTAGCTCAGCTGATTTTCCATAGGCACCATCAGAGAGGTGTGTCGTTATAGTCAACGCCAGAGTACGTCAAGAGTGCAACATGAATCAGGAAATATCCAGAAAACAACAACAGATCCCGAATGCCCCGGAGGACTGTTGTGTTTACCTCTTGGACTATGGTACGGCTTACCATGAGTTATTTGGTGATAAGTGAGAGGCTAAAAAATAGTCTTGCATGTAACAGGAACAAACTCAGTGTTTGTCTATGTAACGCACGCCATGACGACTCTCTCGGACTCTCGTGCTGAACTGAACTGTAAAGCCTCATAACAAAACAATCTTAAAAATGGCAAAACCGCACAGAATCAATGTTGAAAACTGCATTATTTAACTTAGTTTTGCTCGTGAGGTGACATGGTAAGATTAGTTTCGGGAGCGTACATGAAAAGAGAATTAGGCCGGGTGATTCCAATAATTACAGAATTATCCGTTCTATAAAAGCCCCAGGATCTATGCATCCCCCAAGCTCTCTTTTGGTGGCCTCCTCCACCCCTTCACCCCTCTACATATTCTCCAGGCTCTACCACACCCCTGCACTCGGAGCCCTTCCTCGGACAACATTTATTCAGTGCCAAGAAGCGCAGTCAATGTGAGATGATGTGAGTGGTTTGTTTATATCATTACTTCTCACCTTTTATTCAATCAATGCTTAGCAAAAAACTGTTAAATCAATGTCAGTTATCACCTTTTCCTTATGCTAATCTGCAGCTCCCAATAAAGTAACATTTTTCAGTTAAAGCCCTTTAATATTCAATAAAAAAAGAGAGTCTTTTCCTTGAAGACGTGCACTTGAGCCTCGTTTGTACGGACGTAGGGTTAAGCAATCATCATAAAGCAGGTTTCAGTCTGGTGGCAGCCATGATTTTCACATAAATAGTGACTGTCTTCTATCTTTAGGGAGCAGAGATAACCTCATTCTCTCGCAGTGGGAAAATGATGACCGTGCTTGTAAATGAGCCTGACTAGACACGTGTTATTTAAATCTGTGCTCTTGTTCTCAAACTGCTTTCCAATTTCCAAAATCTACAAGGTATCCATGCCTTTTTTGGAGAAATCAACACCAAACACACACAATGCCAGAATCAATCACAATCAGGACTGATACCAAGTTGAAAAGCACCTCGCCATCTACAACCAGTTTGGGGATTTTCTCCAAAATAGGATTGGTGCATTTTGTATGGGTTGGTAATCCTTTTTTCTAGCCTCATTATTACAAAGAGCTGCAGTTGCAGCAGTGATTTGCAGCAATTTGAACAAGGCTGTACCATTCTGAGACACTCAGTTGCCTGTATTTGCAGTTAACGTTTGTGAAATATTTGTTACCCTTGAAGAAACAACATGAATGAACTCTTTGGCACTTTCAACAGATATGGAGGTAGATGTGGAACTGCTGCTGCAATCCACGGTTTGCTTGCCAGAAATGATTATCTTAATATTTACAAATGGGTAAATGTGCTTTTTAAAATGATTTTGGATGAAATAAGGTGAACAGTGCCACCGTGTGGCCACGAGTGGCTTTGTTGTTCATAAGTGTCATCTAACATTCGAGAGAGGCTCTCCACATCCAGAGAAGATAAGTGATAAGATAACACACCCTGACAGCCCCTCAAAACGTGGGAAAAACAAGTGTTTTCTTAGTAAACCTCCATAAAGAAACTTTCACACTTAACTTTCATTAGACTTCTTTTTTCATGCATTTGTCTGTCAAACACATAAAAAGCTGTTTATAAAAAATCTACCTGGAAGCTTGTTCATAATTAAAATATCAACTCAAAGGTTTTAAATCATCTGTGGAAGAGTTCATGTTTAATTTTGGGTGAACTTTCTCTTTAAGAGGTGGTGAGTGGCTGAGGAGAACAATAACATCTGAGGAAAGAAGGCTGTGGTTGGTTGTGTGGAGCAACCTGTGGTTGGTTGAGCAGAACAGGGATTTTTTGGCAGGAATGTTGCGATTGGTCAAGAAGAGCTCAGCTTTGATTGGTCAGGAGAATTGCTGGGTGAATCGCTGGTGGAAATCCTTGAGTTTGTTGAGCATGAGCTTTAGTTTGTCCACTGGAGGAAGGATGGTCATCCTGGAACCAAAGCACATCCTGAAATGAGCAAATGTTCCATCCAGCATCTGATTTAATTAACATTTTAATTTACATTTGTGATAAAGATTTGTGTCTTTCAGTCACGTGCCAATCAATTTTATATGAAAGGGTAATTGTTTTTCAGGAAATAAATTTACAGATAGTAATATAGTAATACAGATTTTTAAAGTGAATAAAGGCCTCTACACAGCGATACGAAGTTTAGAAAACCGACATAAAACCATGGGCGCTAACGAGACATTACACATCTGAATGAATGAGTGGTGCCAACCAAAACGAGATTATCTGAATGGTTTTTCACAAAGAGCACAGCCAATGAGAATGGCCTGAGTAAGTTGTAAAAGAGCCAGTGGGTGGCGCTCATCCCATATTTCCATAGAGACTTTGCACAGGACACAGGAAAGAAATGGAGCACCACAAATCCTCTCTTTACTCCGCAGCTTCCCGTGATCCGCCACCAACAAAATAAACCACTCAACATCCAGCATTTAAAAAATTTCTTCTCTGTTGTCGTCTTCCTGTTTCCCTGTGTAGCGCAGAATGTATCTTTTGTACTGTAAACGCCATCTTCAGGCAGGGAGCGTCATTGCATCAATATTTCCTCGACCCCAATGAAGAGCACCCTGCTGAGAAGCCATCAGGAGTTTCGTGCGAATCTCATTTTAGATCAGGGTGTAGAGGCCTTAAGATTCTTGAAAAAAATGGTTTCTTTCGTATTTTATGCATTTATCTAAACACATTAAAAGTTTGGTGTACTATGTTGTTACATATGATATATTTTATCTCTAAATTATGGAGAAAGTTTGGTTGCCGTCTAAGCTGAGGATATTAGCTCAAGTCTCATCATCCGGATATTCTTCTATTCAACAGCGGATGTGTCAACAATCTGCACCATGGTTTTGTTTTTGTAAACTCGTGTGACAAAAAATTTCTATCGATTGACTTATCAGCAAACATCCGAAGCTGCTGTTGATGTTCGCTTGTTGGCATAGCCACTGTTGAAACCCAAGAAATCATTCCAGCACAGTTTCAAAGGTTCATTATTTGGTTATGAGGTTGACGCTGATACAAGGTCAAAAACACTTACATTGTCTTATAATATGCATTTTTACTAGATTTGACTCCCAAAATTTTAATTTTGCGACTTGTTTTAACAAAACCATGATGCAATCTGCTGAGATTCGTTTTTTTAGAATGCTACACGGGTATTTTACATGCTACAGAGAACACAGCAGCAACTGTTATCATTGTACTAGCTGGTTGTGATTGGAACTGATCCATCCTTTAATTGTTAAAACGTTTCAGCCAACTTCAGACTATAGGATTTTAGCCCTGATTTTGAGTCACAGGCAGGTTTTCAGGAATCTCAAGGGACTACATAGAATCAAAGGTATGTGCTTGCACGATTTCACAGTGTGAACTACCATAGATGCCCTCCACCGGAGTCGCAGGATGGTAGTGAGAGGTTCTCTTCTGCTGGACTTTAGACGTTCTGTCTAAAGTCGCTCAGTGTGAAATCTTCTGTCGTGATTTACTGTACTGTGTGGATTCAGCAATGACTGAATGCTGCTCCGGACAGTCATGCAGTGTGAAATGATCTGTGACACGACTGCTCTGAAAATCATGCAGTTTGAACCCGACAGCTCTTGTTAAGGGTACAGCCACTCAAGGACATTCAGACAACGGTCCTAAAGCCACTCCTTTGAAGTATTGGCTGTGGGAATATTTCGCAACGGTACGAAATCTTATGAGCAGTATTTGCTGTAATATGATCTGTTTCACACAGGTTACTTAAAATGTAAATTATAGAAAACCTTCTATCCATGTTTGCATTGTGCAAAGCACAGCGGCTAGGACCCGCTCTCACCTGAAGTGGTACGTTCCTTCTCTCTGACCGAATCCACTGCCAGGAACGAGACATATCCCGGTCTCCTCCAGAAGCTTCATGCAGTAGAACATGTCGGGAGCCTGACCCTTTGCCTGCATCCACACACACAAAATACTAATTAGGTTATTTTTATGGAGTGTTTTCAGTACACGCCAGCAGCGTTTGCACGAGGTTAATGTCCGGCACTGATGACTCTTTGCAGAAGGCTGACACTTCCAATGGAACAGGTAGATTTAAACGAATTTCTGAAACCTGATGAACGTTAAGGGTTGTGAAGATGTATGTAATGGTTATGAACACTTATTTTTACTATTTGTGTCAGCCTCTGACCTTGGCTTCACTGATGGCACGTTCAGGCAGGGTGATTTGAGGGAACGAGTACATGGCGCCCTGCACCGGATTACAGGTGATCCCAGGAACTGTGTTTAGAATCTGCTCCGTCAGTTTGGCTTTTTCAGCCAAAGCACCGAGAACAGCTGATCGTTCCTGCACAAGAAGATGAAGAGGATGAGAGAAATATCTGTTACTGTCTAGGGTTGCCGGCATAACAAGAGAAAGAGCCATTTCCGGGAATGGTTGATTTTTTGTCAAAAGCAATCAACATTTCCTGGGAGCTGTTTCCAAGAACAATCAAAAAGCTTTTTTCTATTCCATTTTGAGTTTTCTTTAGCACAAAAGAGCTTAAATTATTAATCTCAAAGTCTGCTTCCAGAAAACATTGGGTAAACACCACTTTCCAAATATGCAAATGTATACGCAAAACTGGAATATCGTGTAAAATATTTGTGTGAAATAGTTCCTGATAAGCTGGTGCCAAATATCAAGATAAAAATGAATTTGCTGCGTTAGGAGAAGACCTTTTTGTATATAATAACTTACTTATGTCCTCGAACACATAGACGAAACACAATATACGCAGTCATGTCATCTTGCCTTTGAAGGTGGGAGACTGATCTTTGGGAACGCAGCCGGTCAAGACAGTTCTGAAATGTGATAATCCCGATCCACTTTGACGACAGACTTCATTTTAAAATGACTAAAACACCATTTCAGATGCACTGAAATTGGTTTGTTGGTCTATTAATGCCGCACCATTGCACCCCAGTTCCGACAGGCATTGTGCTTTTTTAACCTTCCTACATGCTCGAATACAGAGTGTTGGGATTAATATTTTCATTTCCATCTAAGTTTATCCACATTTTTCCTTATCGAATAGAAAGATCATTTTTAAATGCATTTTTTAAATTTATGCTACTTATCTTGGTGTTTCCAACAAAGGTTTTTTTGTGCGATATTCCAAAATGCTTGTGAAACACAACTTATCGTATGTCAAAATCTCCAGAAAGGCAATCAAAAATCTATAAGCTCCACCCCGATATGAGTGATCAGCCAATCAAGCTCCACACAGATGCTTGAGACTGGGATCTATCCAGATCAATAAAGCTGACTATGTTTGTGCTTAGATAATGACTTCACTCGTCTTGAACTGTGGAATTGTGAAAAGCATTTGTCTATTATTGCATTTCCAGTTTCACATATATTCATGCCTTTGAATGAAAGACAATGTTTGTGGAAAGTGTAACTTAACAAAAAAACCATCACCCAAATCAAGATTATAAAGAGAAAAAGCACCTTCATGAATGTTTGGTAGGAAGGCTCTCCAGGCTGAGGGCCATTCACCACCAGGTCCATAAGAGCTTGTCCTGGTGCTGGAGGACACAGGCGCACCGAAACCAACTTTGTGAGCTGAGCCTTTACGTCTGGCTCCATGTTGATCACCTCCATGTAACCCCCACGAAAACCACACCTTGAAACATGTGTAATAAGGAACCATGTGTATTAAAACAGATATATGAACTGGCCTGCAGAAAGGGATTCTTCAGGGGATGCGAATTTTGAAGGTCTCAATTTTTAAAGATTTTTTTGTAATGTTTAGTTTAGTGCTGTCTGATTGCTTGTTGAAAATTTTGTTTACACAAAAATACACCATCAATATCCTCCAAATTACCTGTTGGCGTGAAAGCCATATTTAGTTTACTTATTACAATAACAAGAAATATAAACAGAAAATGAAAAAGGCCTTTGTATGGAAAACCCTAATAACATAAGACTTCTCCAAAGGAGGAGGAACAAATTAAACTAAATGTCCGAAAGGCCAGGGTTTGTTCACAAACAAACGATAGTCACACGCAAGGCTTGCGTTGCATGACGGCGATCTGTAGTGATCAACAATGGTCCTGTGCCAAGCTCACGTAGGCAAGAGACTATGTACACAAAACACCTGTAGAGTAGTGAAAGAAATATTGGACGCCAGATGGGAAGGGACAGACAGCGAGGAAAAACAGAATAAGCGATCATGTGACAGAACTCCAATCTCATGACCAAGGTGGGAGAAAATGCACAGGAAAAACTATGAAACAGGTAGAAAAGCACTTCCATGGTCGAACTGAAACTTCTGTGCATATTGAACACATGAAAATACAAAAAAAAAAATGCAACCGCGTTAAATATTTAGAATTAATTGCATGCAATTTACTGTATTGCATACTAAATTGACACAACTAATTAATTTACAATTTAAATGCCATTATACTTACTCTCCCATGTAGCACTTAGAAGTGGAATGGAAAGAAGCGAGCTCAACTTTTTTGGAGTATTCTGGACCCATCTCAAATAGAACTTTCTTGAATGAGTGAAACTCACAACCCTCAGCGTAAACATTGTCCTGATAAACCTAAAACATACATAAGCAGATCTTTAAAGCTGCAGTACACACATGAAGCAGGGAAGTAAGTAACCTAGACGTTGCCTTGCAGCCGTTCAATCTTACTCGAGTAAATCGACTAGTGGGACCTCAAAGCCGAATTTCCTTCCATACAGGCTGACACTAAACTTGAAAAAGGTTAGCTGCTAAGGCTAAAGTAACCTGTATGGGAGCACATTCTGACCCTTGCCAGAGGAAGAGAACCCTATTTTCTACAGGGAAGTCGCTTTACACTGGAGTGTGTAGCCCTCCTTGATTGGGAGAGTGACTTGGAAGGAGGGCACTCCTTGACCTGTTGGAAGGGGTGCGCGGAGACCATGTCAAGACTTTAGAAAGAACAGTTGGGGGAATAGCACAGTTCCCCGTAGGGGAGGGAAGGAACGGAAGGGGGTCATAACAATTGGATTCCTGGGTGTTGTATGATGTTATATCAAGAGGGGGACCAACAAGGACCCCACATTTGGATCCTTAGCTCTGTCGAGGTTAGGCCCTTAGGCAAAACTCTCAGGTCACGCCAACAGGCAGCTCAGTCAAAACCTGACAAAGCTGAAAGCTCTGCTCAGTCAGATGCCAAAGAGGGGAAGAAGAACCTGAAAGGATGTGTCGCTTTCGGCAAAATGTGCTGCAAGCTACACCCCTCCGTCTTGTAGTTACCACCACTCAGCACCGGAGAGGAGATGGAGCCAACATTTAGGTTGAAATACCTAATGAAGGTGTTACCAGCTTTACATAAGTTGGAAAGTGAGATACCCTTGGCCAACACCCATAAGTGACCATGCTGCGCTTGGAGTGAGAGGCCAGAGGGATTTCACAAGCCTTGTAAGCCAGCTGGATAGCCTCCTGAATCCAGTAAGCTAGCCACTGCTAGGAGACCCAGACACTGTCCCCAGTCACATATAAAAAGCTGCTGCTGTTCCTGAACTCCCGGGTATAAACCCTGTTTGGTATAAACCCTGTTTAGTATAAACCCTGTTTAGTATAAACCCTGTTTGGTATAAACCCTGTTTGGTATAAACCCTGTTTAGTATAAACCCTGGGCTGGATCTGCCTCTTACCTCGGCAGAGCTTGCAATGTCCCCACCCGATCCCGGAACAGAACCAATAGGACCGATAACCATAGGGGAATCTCCAGGCCTGAATTCAAGGCAGGACTCGTCGACGGACAGTGCCTGGAGATCTCCGACCTCCTTGTGGGTGGCCAAAACCAGCAGGAGCATAGTCTTCAAAGGGAGGACTTGAGATCCACTGCTTGAAGAGGCTCAAAGAGGGACAGATAGGTGGCCAACAACCTTGTCTGCTTGGAGTATCCCCAAGCTGCCCCATCATCCAAGGTAGCAAAGGGACAGGAGCTAGAGGCCCAAATAGACATGGGAGCCTACCAAGATTTTGTCATCTCTGGAAGAAAGGCACTGGAGGTATGCATGGACTGGTCCTGACATGGTCCCAGAACCAGTCATCCAACCATAAAGGATCCTGGTTAGAGGGCGTAAGCATAGATCACCAGCATAGCTCTACAGTAGGGGTATAACGGTACGCTAAAATCGTATTCGGTTCGGTACAGTGTCTTGGAGAGTTCGGTTCGGTTCATTCGGTTCAACTTACATATTCTTTATTTTGAAAAGCTGCCAATACAAAGTAGAATTCTTGCATAAAATAAATAAAAGTGACACATTTGGGTGATATTTTAAATAAATTGCACTCTTTATTAAGAAAAACACATTTTTTTTAATAAAAAATGAAATACTGCAACTAGTTAGGATAGATTACCTATCCACATTTTCTGAAGAGAGCACAGATCTAGTTATAATATCTCCAGCAGTAGAAAATGTTAGATGTGTTGCCTGCCCGATCTCCGCGGAACAATGTCGCCATACAACTTTAAATTTATCCACTCGTCTATCCCCGTTACGTATTTTAACAGAGAAGCCAAAGTGTTCTCAAACACGAGACCGTAGTGAGGTGAGAGGGTCTTCAAGCTCTGGCTTTTCTTTCGCTGTGTCCATTTCTCAGCTACTCGTGCAGCGCTACTGTGTTTCACTCAATAGCGTCCGTGCGGAAACTCGCCTAAGAACATAGTTCCGCTGCGCTTAATATCGCGCTAATAATAGATTTATATCATTTAATAAAAATACAGAATACCGAAACGGTACGCAAGTGTACCAAACCGAACAGGCCGTACCGAAACGGTTCAATACATACCGTGAACCGTTACACCCCTACTCTACAGAGCATCGTGGACACTTTGAGCCCTGAATCATGTAACCCCAGGGGAAGCAGATCTGAATTGGAAGACTAAGAGGACACGCCCCTTCTGATGCGGCGTTACAGCGGCTAACACTATCTGGGCTAGCGTAGAACAGTAATGTAAGGCAGGTAAGCAGTCTTCTAATCTTCCAGTGTAGGGCCGAATGTTAGAATTAACTATGGTTCGCTCCAAGGAAATTGAGGTTATATACCAAGTGGTGTACCGAATCAATCTCTGTCACCTGCACAATGAGGTGCCCATTGGCACTGCATTGGATTAATCTGCACGCTCCCAGGGATCAATTTGCTCAAAATACTTTGGAATGAACGGCTGAAAGGAAACACGTTTTTTTTTAATCACCTTTCAAAATTACATGGATATATTTCATACATGTTCCATCACAGTCAGTTCCAATTCCAAATGCTGTGTACAGTAAAGTGTTTATGACCCCCTTGTGATTTTAATCCTGGAATAGTGGGTTTATTTCACCAATGAGCGATGGAATAACAGCGATGTTATTACAGAAAAAGGAAACCTCACCTCGTCAGCCATTAGGAAGAGGTTTTCTTTGGCTGCAAATCGGATTACATCTTCAATACATTGTCTGCTTTGCACCTGACCTGTTAAAAAAGACCTATTTTGTAAAAGTTCTATATAACATGACAAATGCCTTAAATCATTCATGGTCTTGGTCTTATCCATACTTCTTTGCGCTTGAACACACGGAAATAAAAATAATTCAACGTGTTAATTGTGTACGTTTTTTAACGTGTTAACCTCTTAAGCCCTGAGGCCTATTTTCCGAAAATCCTATACTTTTACTTTTTAAGGCATTTCTCAGCTTTTACAAGGCCTAAACTGCAAATCTTGGTATCAAAATGAAGATAGGTTCTTGGGGAGTGGTGTGGATGAGTTAATTTGACAGTCAAGAACACTGGGTAAGAGTAATTGATGTTGGAATGGCCAAAAAATGAACTCCGCCTAAAAAAAAACACATGTTTCCCCCAATATCTCCTTATTTTACTTATAACGAAGCAAATAAACACAATCAATTGTAACCACTACATGTCAAGGACATCTGTAGCAAGTTTGGTGTTCATACTACAAGAAACTAATATTCTGTAAAGGTTTTGATTGAACAAAGTTCAGGCGTAATCCATGTTGGCACAGTTTGGCACAATTTGGCACAATAATTGAAATATGGAAAAAATCTTGTCCAAAGCTTCAGCTACGTTCATAGTCTTGTTTTCTTGCTTATGAGACATGATTTCAGCAAAAAAACCTCCTAAAGAAACACTGTAAAAGGGGGTAGAAGCTCATTTACGCCATCTTGCTGCGCTTTTGGGAACATTTCATTCACAAACGCTTTGACGTCGAGCTTCCGCGTGTCCCTACCCCCCGACCATCTGTCCAATCCGTGAGCTCTATACATCGCTGGAAAGCTCTGATTCTGAGGAAACCAATCAGCTCAACCATTTTGAGACTGACGGGATCGCCGACGACTCACACGACGCGCAGCGTGGAGAGACGTGCTCTTACGCACGGGGAGTCATTCCATATTTGGTGACGTAAGAGGAGCACGGGAGCAACAGAAAAAACACAAAATGGAGTTTCCGCGAAGCTATCGACCGGACATAACAATAAACGGACTTTTATCGCTATGGAAATAACTTTTGTTGAAAAAACGGCAAAGGTAAGACAAGATTTACATGCTTGCTTTGTTTTTGCTGGCGTGTTTTTCGGGAACTTTCGCTCCTTGCTCTGTAATAATTTGCGCCATGTAAATGAGTTGCATAACGCTGGATTCAGCTGGTTGTTAGCTTTCATTTGATGCCATGGTTTTGGTGTTTCCTTTTATATTGTGGATACATATCGCACATAAACAAAAACGTGGTCATGAATTATACTCCGGACATGTTGTTGTTTATTTGCATGGCGTTCGAGCTGTGGTTCACGGATATGAAATTGAATTAGATACGTTTTTAGAGGAGTTTCCGCTGAACACAACAGTATTTAATATGTGTGGGTTATTCTCAGGGTTAGTGAGCTATGAGTGAAAATGTAACGCACAAGGGGGCAAGTCCCCGGTACCGGGGACTCTCGGGCTTAAGAGGTTAAATATTCCAAATTAATCACATGCATTAATTTCGCATTAAATCGCATGCTGATTTTGACAGCAGTTGTTAATATTAAAAGTTAAAAGTGTAAAAATAGTAACAATGATAACAATAAAAAAATACATTAGTTATTCTCGGTTCTAGAATAATCGGGATATAGAGACTTTAGTTATACTAGCATTTTGCTAATTTTGTATTATCGTTATTTTGTGATGACAATAATCATATAAACAATGGGCAGCAACCAAGCATTACAGGTGAGTTTAACCCCTCTACCTTTTTTAAAGAGAACACTTGTGTTTACCAGTGGGATTTCCAGGGTTAATGATGCAGAGCACCCGAGGGTTGCAGTGCTCTCGTGCAGCATGCAGGGAGCGCTCCAACTCACTGATGTCCAAACTCCAGCACTTTTCCTCATTCAAGAAGTAATTGACCTGCACAGCACCCAGCTCCGCGAGGGAGGCAGAATACAGAGGATACTGAGGGATGGAGATCATCACTCCGGTGCGTGTGGGACCCTCACCAGACGTCAACAACTTCAGGATGGTCTGAAAGCCAAAGAGAGTGGTGTGCTGAAAAGGTGTGTGTGTGGGGGGGGGGACTTCAGACTTAACAAGCGGAAAATAAAGCAGAACTGTTGGTATTTTTCGTATCTTGGAATTTTTTTTTTAGAATATTAAATATTTCCAGAGAGACCTTTCGTGAGGTGACCCCTTCCAAAAGGGGGGAGTACTGTCAGTACTGTGTTCTTATGTCGTTTCAAAATGCACTTAATCTCTTGTTTCCCACACTCTGTCTAATTCTATCAATCATCACCATACCTGTACCAAATCTCCATGGTACACTCCTCTTCCAATCAAAGCCTCCTCCTTCCCTCTTCGTCAGATCTACAGTTAACGTATGCTGACTCTCCAACATTCCTCCATATATTCCACTCCTCCTTACTGTACAGATTCTGCTGTTTCTTAGAGCGTACCCTCTACCTTCCACTAGATTTTGCTGCCTCCTAGACCAGTGACCTGAATTTATTCTTTCTTGTGGAGCCTTGACAGTGACCTTCATGGTTTAATAAATGTAATTTCCAGAGATAATTTTTGCGTGACTTTGTTGTCAGCACATTTAAGCATGTAAAAAAGAAACTAACCCCTAAAAATTCCTGTGTGCACCAGTGCGCACACCAATCACAACGGCTGCTTTGATTTACGGAGGAATGAAGCAACCCAGCTATTGTTTAATTTTGATATCAAATATAATGCTTAGGTTTCAAAAAGATTATTTATTGTGATATTTTTGGTTTTGAATGAACCTTAAATTGTGATAAAATGGGGTATTCCTCTTTCAGTTTTGTTCAACAGTCCCAAAATTGGTGCCATCAATACCATCTAGTGGTGAAAAGAAGGGATAACCCTTGGAAGTACAAAACCTGTGATATGACATTCAAAGTTCTGGCACAACACAAAGCACAAATGCAACAGAACGTGTTTAGAACAGGTTTAGGAGATGTTTGCCTGTTTATTTTCTTAATTTTCACATTGTTTTGACCTTATCTCTGCTTTTTTTTATTTTAATTGTGTCTAAACGCTTTTGTTTTTTGTTTTAAAACATAAAATACAGTTTGTTCCCAATATTTGAGTTTGTTTTTTTTGCATTAAAAATGACTAAATTGAATACTTGCAATTCTATTTTCTTTATTACAATTTCAAGTTTTGTGAAATTAATGTGTAATCTAATAAAACTTATTTGTAAAATAAGAAGCTGGAGTTGTAAGGTTGTTTAGCTCATTATTTAACCCGCTGTTCTCTGTCGTGTGCTATCTATCTGTGCTGTATTTCATTTGGTTTAATCAAGGGTTTATTGTTCTAGATTTTCAGACTCTGAATGTGAGATTAAAATGTACGTTTCCGAGCCTTCCAAGCGATCTGTATGTTAATATTATCCATTTGTTTGGGTTGTTTTGTGAACCTTTAGTCTAGTTCTAGTTTGCTCTCCTTTGGGTAAAGTTCTAGGTAAATTTAGGTTTTCTTCACCTATGAATTCTCTGTTAATAAAGTCTTTCAAGCTCTTGCATTTCAGTTCTCAGTCTGCAGTTCATAACAAATATAAGTGTTCAGAGATTCCCTGTCCCTCAGTAATATCTTAGTTTGAGGACAAGTTTCATTACTGGTACTTATCAGATTTCAGAATGTACATGAGCACTTTTGGAGAATTCGTTGTTTCCACATTAAATTTGAGATAAAGATTGAACAATGCGCAGTAACAGAATCCACCTGGCTTAAAAGGACTTTAACCCAATATATCATCTCTCTACACACACAAGAGTGTTTGTCGTACCACAATGCCGTCACTGGCTCCAGTGGTGAGGTAGATGTTATCTGGGTCAGAAGGCACACCGCCATCACGTCGCTCTATGTAGCAGGCAACATCCTGCCTCACGCAGTCGATGCCCTGGCTGGTTGTGTAAGCACCTAAAACCATGAAGAAAGGTCATGTGGAAAAACTGACTTCAAGAAATGTGGCAAGCACTTTAATAAATAACATGTAAAACAAACAAGATCAGCACTTTAATCCGTGATGTGGTCAGAGGTTAACAGTTCCGCCAGGATTCCGTTTACCGCAAGCTTTAATTTTAACATGTATAGGCAGGTGGTAAAAAGCTGTATACAAAGAATGCTTTCAGAAAATCTAATGTTTTATTTGATCATTTACAATATGCTGCAAAGCATGGTGAAGGTACCTTGAGTATTTAGGGCTGCAAAAGGATTTAGGATTAATGGTTTTCCTAATGCTGCAGCAGGACAACAACACCAAACATACAGCCAAAGTCACAAATACTTTTCTTTTCTTCATTTCACTGCATATGAAAATAAATGACTACCACTTTAATTTCTTAAAGCATTCCTGTTTACAGCATTTTTTTATTCTGACTCTAAACATATATATGTATATTGTTTGCAATTAAATAATACCTTAAAGTTGACACTATGATAGTTTTAGTATTTTTTTACTTGTCTGTTCAGTTATTGAGAAAAGTGTCGAAAAGAGAGTCACGATTATTTTAGTAAAATCACACATAAATAACATATAAATTCATTTTGCTGATATTTTATTCTTAAAAGAGTATAGAATGCGAATTAGAGCAGAAAAAAAACTAAAGAAGTTGAAAAAAACAGAGAATGTGAAACAACGTCATGTATTTACAATGACAAAGATTTGAAGCAACAGATAAAGTTACAGTTTGCAGCCTTGTGTTGAATGATTTCAGTCACAGAAACCTATATCATAAGTTATTAAATTCTTTTATATTGAAATGAAACTATAATTTAACTTACAGAAGAAAAAATAAATGGGAGGGTGGAGCTCCACATTCAGTGGGTGGGGCTAAACCAGTCTGCAGACAAGGGTACTTGGGTTTTTGAGTGTTCGTGCGTACTTTTTATTTTTTTAACTGACACAGTGTGAGAAAAAAAAAACAAGTATGTTGTAACCTAATGTCAATTCTTCCAGCACATAAATGAACAAATACACAAATATATTACCAATGCTGTTTCCTCCACATGATTGTAAAATACGCCTCGCTCTGTCTTTGGCATCCTCCGGAAATTTGTTGTCTTCTAGCAGTTGGGGGTAAGTACACAATGCCATCACCTAAAAAAATAAATAAAACACTCATGAGAAAAAAAAAAACCTCACGATTCAACCCTAAGAAGTCTCTGCACACGCTGGTGTGTTTGCCAGTCACAGCATGTGGCTTTAAATAAAGTAGGAATAATGAAACCCTCCTATTGTTCATTTTTTATTATTTATTTCAAATGTATAGGTTTCAAAAAGGTTATTAGTTTTGAACTATTTATTTTTTGGCTTTAAACAAACATTACAAGAGTTACGCCACATAATTTGCAACGAAAAATCAAATTAAAATGAGATAAAAATGTACAATTGTCTTTCATTTCACAGACTCCAAATCAGTGCTATCTAGTGAAGAAGAAAAGTGATAAACCTTGGAAGTACAAGACCTGTGATATGCTTGTATCCTTCAAAGTTCTGGCACAAAACAAGAACAATGGCACGAAAAGTGCTTGGAACAGTCTATAATGTTTAAGAGAGGTTCATCTGTTCTTTTGATACAATTTTCATATAGTTTCACTTTTTGGAGGATTTGTTCATTTTTTTGTCTCAACACGTTTTTTTTGCATTATTATAGACTTTTAAAAGTGTTTGTTGTCAATTTTTCAGTAAAAAAAAAGACCCAATGTAATGTTCAGAATTTTTGTAAACAATGTCAGGTTTGTTGTGGAATTAATTAAAAATATTTGTAAAAACATATTTTAAATGAAAAAAATTATATCAAGCAATGCCAGAAAAAAACATTTTAAAGGTCATTTTTTAGAGCAAATTGTAGTGTAGTAAAAAAAGGCCTTGGACCTCTAAGGGTTAATCTCCAATTTATAAATCAGAAGATTAAAAGATGCTAAAACATACTGAGATGCTGGAACATTTTAAAATACAATTTAAATACAAATTGGGTGAAATAATATTTTTAAATAAAAAAATATTTCGTGAAGACGTTTGTCTTCCTATGATAACCACAAAACATAATATTTTAAAGAATCATGTCTAGGTAGGCATGGGCCCACAGTGGGGGTTAGCTCTCCTCTGGAAATGGATAAATGGATGGATAGATGATTTTTGTGGATGGGTAGTTGGATGGATGAGGGGCTGCATAAAGTTTTTTTTCTGGAACAATCTGCTGTAATGTGTTCATGAAGGTATTCTTCTCACACCCGACTCTTTCCCTATCCCTACGTCTCTTCTTCACTCCCCCTTTTTCTATTACCACCCTCCTGTCCTGATGTAATTAATGTTAACCTTGCCCATGGAATAAAATATAAATAAAGCATCCACCCAGAGGAGGAAACACCTCATCATATCTTCACACCCCTGGAGATAACAAAACTGTCCAGCTCAACTGAAACACCTATCCTCCAACGTGGAAGCTTTTAAGCAGGACAGGACAGGTTAGAAAGAAAAGAATGAATCATGGACCCATTCATCATTACAGACAAATGGAAATTATTTTTGGAATGGTTTGGAACTAATTAAGGGTGAATAAATGTTGAGCAAAGCTTGAAACTGTGCCTTTAATTAGTTTGCTTTGCTAAATGCATGGAGCAGCTGGAAGAACAGCGGAGCCTGGATCAGCTGCTGAGACTGACGGAAAAAACAAGTGGACCACCTGACGAAAGAAGGTGATTGGCTGCTGCCCCATGGCGTGAGCATCTCCAATGTTTGCTTTGATGACCTCATCGAATGGTTTCTTGACCCCCTGTAACAGAGAAAAGCAACTGTTAGGAGATATGTGAATTTCTTCAAACAGCACAGGAAATTTGAAGATTCAGTCTGATTCTTTAGAGGGATTTTCACAAATCATTTTTCCCTCCATGAGTATCAAACCTGCTGAGCGTTTTCTTCTGATTTTATGAAGAAGCTTGAGGAAAACACTGTACTTCATTAATTTTATTGTTGATTTTAAAGTCAAAAGGGGCAATAAACATCTACTAATACCATTACAGCTGAACTTCACATTTTACATTGTTACATATAATGTAATTCATAATTATACCAAAAAACTTTTCAAATCAGTCATCTGTCAATTCTGGGTCTGATCCTGGTGTTAACAACAGAATAAAGCATTGGTTTCTCCAAATCCCCCAAATGTAATTCTCAAACCAAGAGCTGGAAAATAGCTGAGTCTTCTGAAGAGTTCTAAATACCTCGGGATGATCCTGTCCAAGCTCCTTTAAATCAAGTTCTCCTCATACAGTTGACTCTCAAATTGTTTGGTGATGCTTTCTGCATTTTTCTATGTAGTGTAAAGAGTACTGAAATATCAGACTCAAGTAAAAATACCATTACTTGCCACAAAAAGTAAAAAAAGTAGAGTAAAAGTATCTGATACATCAAAGTACATTAAAAGTAGCTCTTCTAAAACTTAAATCCTTAAGAAGCATGATAGAAACAGAGGAGAGGTAAAGAGGAAGAGAGTGAAGAAAGAAATGGTTAGAAAGAGAAAGAGAGAAGGAAAAGAGAGGGAGAAAAAGAGAAAAAAGAGAGAACATGAAAGAAGAGAGGGCATGTGAGCGAGAAAGAGTGAGATAGAGAGTGAAAGAAAAGAAAAAGAGAGGGTGATAAAGAGAAAAATAGAGAGTGTAGAGAAGGAAGATATAGTGAGGGAGAAAAAAGAGAGGAGCGAGAGCAAAATAGAGAGAATGAAAGAGAGATATAGAGACCGCAAAACAGTATAAAGAACAAAGAGAGCACGAGGGAATAACTGCTGCAGAATTAAACATTCGGCTATTTTTCTGGTGATTGAAAAAATAAAAGAAAAAAGCCGATAAATAAGTTCTATTTTTACTGATTGTATCTATGTGATCGTATTAACAGCTAGAAGCCAAATATCGTTTAGACGCAATTTGATTGGACGGCATAGGTGCCAATCACTGTAGAAAAGAATACAATAAAAAAATATAATAATAAAGTAGTTAAGGCAGATTGAAGGAAAATAATGCAGTAAAAGTACAGACAAAAACTAAATGTAAAAGCACACATTTTAAATTCTCCAATACAACTTCAACTCTGATTGGCACAGTACAAGCCTTGATGTAGAAAGTCTCTTGAGTTCCAAGGTAGGGACATTGCAACACACTCAGAGTAGCTGCTCCGAGTGAAGGCCACCATTTCTCACATCGTATCCAATCGTCTTTTTTTGCTTTTTAAAATGAGTATTCAACATTAAGTTGGCAAAAACACAGGTACATGTAATCCTGTACATGCTGTAAGCAACAATAGCACAGTAAACAGAAACACAGGTCTCATGCTTCACGTAATGTATACACGAACCCGGGTGCAGAACATTTTCAAAACGACTCCCCTTGGCTGGCGATTTCAAAAATGCATGGTTACATGAACACAGTTCACACAACCTGTGAACAGACAGCGTACCTTAACACTTGTTTTTAAAACAGCAGGGTACGCGTTGACAGGGGAGTTATAGACCTTAATTACTGTAATCAGGTGTATCTCACAAAAGGCCAAACCGTGAATTATCCAAAAACTACGTTAGACATGCATGACCCGTAATCACCGCACAAGTACAGCTTATCACCTACCTTACATCAACTAGTACTCAAACTAATCAACCACAACAAAACCCCTCTGGAGTCCCCTGGGCATGAAAGACCATGAAAGTGAATTCCTGAGAGCGGGAATATACCTGAGGCAAGCGATTTTAATTAGAATGTAGTCACACTCGCTAATCCTGGCACCTCTTATCTAGATGTCTATCTAAAGGGTTTACTGTAGTTTCTGATGGGATTAGGCAAGAGGCGCCATTGCCGCTTGTTACATCTCAAAGTAAAAAGTTAATAATGAGGTAATATAGAAAATCGTATTAATGGTTAGTTTATTCATTTTATTTTATGGTTACAACACAAGAAAAAAAACTTTACATAACCACTATTAACATACAGTATATATATATATATATATATATATATATTAGGGGTGTAACGGTACGCTAAAATCGTATTCGGTTCGGTACAGTGTCTTGGAGAGTTCGGTTCGGTTCATTCGGTTCGGTACAAAACAATAAGAACTTACATAATCTTTATTTTGAAAAGCTGCCAATACACAGTAGATTTCTTGCATAAAATAAATAAAAGTGACACATTTGGGTGATATTTTAAATAAATTGCACTCTTTATAAAGAAACACACATTTTTAAATAAAAAATGAAATACTACAACTAGTTAGGATAGATAGGATAGATTAACCTATCCACATTTTCTGAAGAGAGCATAGATCTGGTTATAATATCTCCAGCAGTAGAAAATGTTAGATGTGTTGCCTGCCCGATCTCCGTGGAACAATGTCGGCATACAACTTTACATTTATCCACTCGTCTATCCCCGTTATGTATTTTAACAGAGAAGCCAAAGTGTTCTCAAACAGGAGAGTGTAGTGAGGTGGGAGGGTCTTCAAGCTCTGGCTTCTCTTTTCGCTTTTGATATGATTCCATTTTCCTACTCGCGCTCGTGCTCGTCACTCAATAGCGTCCGTGCGGAAACTCGCCTTGGAACATTGTTCCGCTGCGCTTAATATCACGCTAATAATAAATTTAAATTATTATAAAAATACTGAATACCGAAACGGTACGCAAGTGTCCCGAACCGAACAGCCCTTACCGAAACGGTTCAATACATACCGTGAACCGTTACACCCCTAATATATATATATATATATATACGTTTTCCAAGAAAAGTCGCACTTTTATTTACATAAAATGAATAAAAAATATAGTCAAGACATTGACGAGGTTAGAAATAAAATTTTATTTGAAATCATTTTTGAATAATTTTTTTCCTTCAAACTTTGCTGGTCCCATAACAACTCTATGGGGTTTAGATCTGGTGACCACTCCATTACAGATAGAAGACCAGCTGCTGCTTCTTCTCTAAGAAGTTCTTGCACAGTTTGGAGGTGTGCTTTGGCTCATTGTTCTGTTGTAAGATGAAATTGGCTCCAATCAAGAGCCGTCCACAGAGTATGGCATGCCTTTAAAAAATGGAGTATTAGCCTTCCTTTTTCAAAATCCCTTTTAGCCTGAACAAATCTTCCATGCTGTCAAAGTATTGAACAATTTAAAAGACTGAAACTTTTTGCATATGTAAGTAATTCATTATCTCTAATTCGGAACTTGTAACAGAGATTTTCTCATGTGAACAATACCTGCTGCAATTAGGGCTGGACGATAATTCAAAAACAACAGGCATCGCGATATATTTTATTTCAATAACGGTCATATGATTTTTAAGCCCGTTTTCAATATTTCGATAAACATTTGCGTCAGAAAACTGCTTTAAATTGAGTGCCCGGAAAACAAAAGTAAATGAAGAACCTTCCAAAAGTGGTGTCGACGTGGTTCAGATTTTTATGTTGTGATAAACTTCATACTTCAGTGCTGCAGATACAGACATCCACTGTGTTCTTTCATGAAAGTTTTTCCTGGCTTTTTATTATTGTCCACATCGATATCTGAATTATATCCCACTGAAAATAACAAATATATTGTGATTTAAATGTTTACATCATCCAGCTCTACCTGCAATAAACCATCATCAATCCTCCTCTAAGCATTTGCTTGAAAGCCATATTAATTATAGTTTATTGATCACAGTTTTTTTTTAAATTAATATAAACACAAAAGGAAACATGAAACACCCTCGTAGAGAAAACCTGAATAACATCGGATTTCTCCACCTTTGTCATGTGACAGTAAACACACAGGAAAAACTATAAAATGGGCAGAAATTAAAGGCTAAATATAACAGACTATGACAAAAAAATCCTTCCTTGATCTTATCAATATTTGCATGTTGAACACACGGAAAAAAAAAATGCAACTGTATTATTTTTTTTGAACATATTTTTAGTTTTTTTTTAAATGAATCATCTGCATTAACGCGCACATTTTCACACCATAAATAATGAAAATTTTATGTACGATCTAAAGGGTGCTTTTTGATTTGAATTGTTTTTCACAATATTCTGTACACATTTTAATAAGCACAATAATATTACGTTTAAGAAATTATTATTGCTAGTAATTCAGGATATTCTTTTTAAAAATTAAAATACTTTTGCAAGTATGTTCAAGGTAGAGAGTAATATAACAAAGTTTTGTTCTGTTAATACATAGCAAAGTAAGTTTTGTTTTTTAGTAATTGGAATAACCCAAAAGTAAATTTAAACATGGCCGGCACGGTAGTGTAGTGGGTAGCACTGTGGTCTTCTAGTGTGGAGGTTGTTGGTTCGAGGCTATCTGTGACCTTCTGTGTGTTCTCCCCATGCTTGCACAGGTTTCCCTCCAGGTCCTCCAGTTTCCACATGTCCAGGGCACTGGAGCTAAGCACCAGCAGACCCCCGTGATCCCCCAAAGCGGGTTTGAAAATGAATGAATGAATAAATTTAAATATATTTGAACAGTAAGAATGTTGAATATTAAGTTTAACGTTTATATATTCTCAGCACTAACAAATAATTTGTATGTACTTATAATACAAACAAAGTGCAAACAAAATTAATTGTTAAACTTTCAAATTGAGCTTTTCTCAGTTTATTTACAATTAAAATATATTTGGTACAAAATCGGTTGTTTCAAAATAGATGCTTCAAGTATATTTTAGTGCAATAACTACATTTATTGTACACCTGGCTTAAAACAAAATGGCCAAAACCATGTTTAACAGTTGATTACCGTGTTTATGCCTTGGTCACTGTAGACAAGGAGGCATTCATTTGATGAAAGCTAAGATGTGATGTGTATTGGGAGGCTGAGTTCCCTGGGGTCTACTGAACAATGGGATGGTGATCGGACCAACTGACCCCCAACCTTTTTTGATGGACAGTAAAATAAAAATTTTTTTTTAAAAATTGTCATAAAGCAATGCTTGTTCAGGATGGTTTGAATAGTTAATCTGTAAGTTATGAACTGTCATGCCATTTATGAAAACTGTAGTAGCACTTTCTTGATAACATTTTCTGTGCACAGCATAATGTGTTACTAGGCAATTGTAGACTTGATGCTGTAGAATTGACAAAATGCTCCTTTTTTAAATGCCAGATTTAGCTTGAATCAAGTGATTATTTTAACCTTTTTCTAATTATTTCGCTTATCAAATAACCCATTTAGTTGGGGTTTTTTTGTCTGTGTGCACACTTTCAAAATAATTAAGTCTCTTAGACTCCTTTTTGGTAGTACTGTAGCAAAGGTTAAGCTTCTGAAGTGATGCTATTGATTTGTTTCCCTTGTAGTATCACTCTCTTTGAGATTTATTTTTATCATTGTGTTTATCTGGTACATACCCTAGCCATAAACTCTCTGATGCCACTAAAACTTCACTTGTTATCTAACTCCCTAAGAAGGATGTTTTCCAGTGCGTTTAATGAGTTTGGAGAGTACAAAGTGCTTGTGTACCGTGATCATGATCAGCATGCAGTGAGAGCGACGGTTTGTTCAGAGGGTTTGTTTTTGAGCAAACAGAGGACAGAAGAGGGGACATGGTGAACCCCTGCCTCCCGCTGTTTGTTTGTTGGCAGGATAAGATATTAAAACATATTAATGATCTGTTGATTACAGATGGAGTAACGAAAGTTCAACGAAAATGACAAAGTCCTCATAATTCGATTTGTTTCCAATTATTATTCTGATGGACACTACAGAAGTTCTTTTAAAGAGTTTAGGAAGTCATTTACGTCCATGTTTTCCTTCTAATGACTTCCCATTTGTAAATTCATCTGAACATCTTTTTTGGTTAAACAGAGGAAGGAAGCTTTCAGAGACCCCCTCAGAAGGCGGTCCTTATAAAGATGGTAAGGAACGCTGTTCAAGCAGGTTCTTACAAGACCAGCAGGAATGTGCTTCAAGGCTTTTCTCTCATAATGCGGCTTTTTACGAGAGAAACCAGACTGTTATCTGTCTTTGAGAAACAAAAGAACCACTGGATGACACCAAAGCTCAAGCTTTTTATAACGTTAATTCCTGCAAAAGGAAGGGAAAAACTATGCATTAAAGAACATTAAGCTAAAAAAAACAAAAAACAAAAAAAAAACATGGAAAGTAGTGTTGATACTTCAGTACTGTAAGAATCATTATGTATATATTTATATCATTTTATATACAATAACATTTGTGAATGTGTAAAAAACAGAAATCTAACCCTGTCACTAGAAGTTTAAGCCAGAGGGGTTGAGATTTTGAGTATTTTGACATGCCATTCACTCAACAGGTTTCATAGTATGTTACTCACAAAAAATTAAATTGAGTCATTTTCACACTCCACCTCATTTGCATACAGGCTTCCTGTTTAAAATGTCTAGGTTACTAGTGCAACCCCCGTTCCCTGAAGGAGGGAACGTAGACGTATTCGTGCTGTCAACAAAATAAGTTGTATATAATAGGCTGCGTGTGTGAGCCAAACCATAGCCTTCAGAAAGTCACGTGTGCACCCTCTCTCTGACTGTCATGGCGATGCTTATATCATGCAAAGGGTTGCCAATGGCAGTAGGTGATGTCACGACGTCCATTTTTTTTGTAACAACCAGGATTTTTGCTCATAAACCTAATTTTGATCGTCATGACAACTGTGAAGGGTGAATATTTTTATTACTCGTTAGTTTGATTAACTAACACCACACTTCGCTACTTCCACAGCCTGCTTCTGTGTGCATCCTCTCTCCAATTACAATACCTCGGTAACGGCAAACTTCTACAGATGGCCTACAAGGATCCTGTGGGTGATGGTATGGATACTGCGTCTACATTTTTATATGGTCTATGGTATTATTTAATGACTGCTGACAAAAGCGCACATATGTGAAGGAACCTCATCTTCAATTTGAGAATAATTAATCTATCTCTTGCTCACTTTCTGCTTTGTTTTCTCCCATTGTGTAACTCCTGATGTTCATAGTATAAATGTGGGGATGGCCTTTTCTTGGATGTAGAATTAACATATTTTGGCCATAAAAACACAGTGGACCCCTAACTTACATCTGAAAGAGGTTTAAACTGAGGTTTAAATAGCTCTTAAATTCAAACGTTTACAATAAATAAGCATTTGCCCTGGTGTTGGGCAAGGTCAGGGTTGGAGTTAAAGACAGTTTGTTTAGCTGAAATAGTTCAAAGGGTCATTCCCAGGGTTTGAGACTGGACCTCCACTTGCTTACGATGAACACAGACACGTTTTGAAATTAGTTCTTAATTATCCAAACCTTTAAACTAATGACTAGTTTAAGCATAAAAATGAACACTAGGTTATGAAAGGCTTAAAAAATAAAGCACACTACAGACGGTGACATGGCGATTCTGTCTCTGACTCCAGCTGTGTAGAATTATCAGCAAACAGCTGTATGCCTCACAAAGGTTGGTACAGATGCACTGAACTCCAAACCAAACATCTGTTTCACAGCAGCCAGAAACAGAGCACACGTCCAATAAAAGCAGAGGCATCCAGAAACTCCCATCCTCCCTCAAAAACACCAAAAGCCTTCTTTCCCAACTCTTCACCCATTGGTTAAGAAGAGGAGGTTTCCCAATGACAGCCAATCAGATTTGCTTGTATAAATTCCACCTCTGTATGAGTGATAAACATCTACCAAAAATAAAATCTCTATCAAACAGGTTTTAAAAAACTTTTTAAACACAAAGATATTCAAAATTCAATACATCCATGTTTTGGAGACATATATTTTCATGTACTGCACATTTTAGGAACTAATTTGTGAACTTTTGTACAGTTTTTGAACCATTGCCTTTTGGTTTATGATGTAGTTTTGGAACATGAAGAAGAATGGATTAAATGAATGAACATTGCAGCAGCTGCAGTAATTTGCTTTTCAGAAAAGTGCCATTTCATGATGATCAGCATGATGGCACAGCGTTTTCAACATTTGCATACACTTGATAGCCTCTATGCCTTCCCTAGTTCAAAACATGCAAGTCTCTTGAAATCTAAACAGTGTACCTTTGAGCGAAGAGACAGTGAATATACAACAGCTTTTAACCAAAATTTCTCCAGTTACAGAACCCATGTGTGCAGAAAGTCAAATACCGCACAAATTCTATTTCCAGCTGGGGTCACACATGGAAAAGTACATTTAATTACAATACAACAGCTGGTTTCTCTATACTTTAGCCAAGTTCAACAAAAATGAGATTCTTTGAATGGCAGAAAAAACTAGAACTAGAATGCACATTTTGAAACTATTCTGATGAGTAGTGATTAGTGCTCGACCAATGAGAGATATTTGAACATTGTCATGAAATTGAGGTGGCGGTTCGAAACAGATTTCATTAGCTTAAGTTGGAGATACACAAAATGTATTTATTGAGTACAAAAATAAACAAAAAAACACCCACAAGGGGAAAACCTTACTACAACTAAAAAGGCCTTTACACACCTATGCATTTTTTTAATGTAGGGGCTGCATGCAGTAAATATTTTGCCTTAGTTACACGGCGCTAACGTAACTATACACACCAGCCGGAAAAAAAATGTTGCGTCATTGTTCAAGAAACTCACCAAGCTCATTTATTGGGTCAAAATAAACCGAAAATAAACCCCCTTTTGAACCGAAACCATCTATATTGCCGTCTATGCCTTTGTATATTGACTCAAAGAGCGAGTAATTTGTACTTCAATCTGTGCGATTGTCCCAAGTCTGCACGAATCCCGCTTTGCATACAATTCTGGGCATAACCTCAAAATCATGCGTCTGAAACCGGCTTTAATAAGAAGTGGTTTGTTTTACAGAAAAATGAATAGTTTTATTTTTTACAGATAAGCGATCGCTCATCCTCTGCTCCTTCTCCATAAACACAGTGTGAATTGCTTCTGTGTCACAGTGTAGCACAGAGTGAATTTCAGTTCACCAAAGCGCCATCTAGTGTTTAGGAGAGTGTCTGTGCACTAATTATTTAACGCAAAAGAAAGACACAGGGAGCTCATGATGCAGACGCAAAAGTAAACGCGTAGGTCTGTAAAGGCCTTTAGACTATAAGTCTACTTGCAAAATGTAGACTTTAAAGCATGTCCAAACAATAAACAGTTGCAAGAAATGCTAAATAAAAACACAGCGAAATAAATAAATAAATACTAGGTGGTTACTTAAATGATAGATTGTACTGATTACTAATATAGTAAGGTTTCCTTTTGTGTTTATATTACTTTTTATTTTAAATTTTGTGATCAATAAACTATGATTATTCATTCATTTATTTTCCAACCCATGTATTCCCTTTCGGGGAAGCTATAATAATTATAGCTTAAAAGCCAAGAGTTAATGTGAAGGATATTGATGGTTTATTGCAGGTGTGTTGCTAACAGGGAAAAAATCAGTGTTAAAAGTTAAACAAAAAATGTAAATAAACAATCAGATTTAAAGTTAAATATTTTGTGCTGTCGAGTAGGACGACGCAATGAACACATAACAAACACAGAGACAAACAGAATGAGAAACAGGTGTGCAGTAATTAGGAGAGAGACGGAGAGAATCAGGACGGGAGTGGGGAGTAAAGCGACATGAGGAGAGAGCATAAACAAAGAAAAAAAATGAGTTTGTCAATGGATGATTTCTTTGCATTTGTTAAGACACGAAAATTTCAACAGTGTGGTGATGCAAGAATGGATGAAAAAAAAACTAAACATTTAAAATGATTTACTAAGCAATTATGTGTCATGTACTTCTAAAAGGCCATGTATAGAACTTAAAGCCTAGACTAAAAAGAAATGTGAAAGGCCATCAATTGAACAAAAAAAAACTTATTTTTAACAAATAATCAATTTTGTAAATAATTCATGAACTTTAGTACCAAAACAAAACAACTAACAATGGAACATGGGGGGCACATTGTAATCAGATTTTTGAAATTTTCTTGAAGCACAAACAACCATTTTAATTGAGCCTAAGGTCACTCTCCTGCAACGGTGTCGTCATGTGGGTTACTTTGAGACTGCACTTTTTCCTTCAATTTTCACCACACTAAAGTCAAAACTTTTAGAGCATGCACTAATGTTGTCTTTAAGCTAAAGTTGATGAGTTATGGTGCTAGAGGTAAATTCGTATTGCAATGATTGATTTCTGCTTTAGTTGGAAATGATCAGCATATAAAAATGTATATAGCTTGATATATATCGTATGGTATATATCGTATTTAAAATTCAATAGCAGCAGCAGCAGTGACCAGCGATCACACATTTCCTTCAAGAAAAGTCAAATTTGTATCGCTCGATTTGCTCTTTGTAAATATGTTCAAATACTTGATAGTATTTGACATAATTTACCAGGACAGATTTTGATCATTTTAGAGGAGATTTGGACACACATAGGGTACATTTCTCTCAAACGCCTGCAAAATTGTAATTGCCACCCGAGGTCGCCTTAAAAGATTTTATAAACAGAAACAAAATGCTTAAACTGCGATGGACTGGCGACCTGTCCAGTGTGTACCCATGTCTCTCGCCCAAAGTGCGCTGGAGATATGCACTGGCAGACCCCAACAGGTAATAAACGAGTTGGAAAATGAATTGAATGTATTGGAATGAATGAATGAATTGCTTGAAACCAGGGTGAAATAGTTTAGCATTTTTGGAAAATGTGTACATTCTTAGCTAAAATCCACTTTGTAACAACACAAGGACATGTTGTGCTTTCTTTCTTTGAAAATATAAAAAAAACAAGAGATCAAATATTTTTGAAAACAGAGAACAAACTGAACTTTTGAGTGTCTCACAAAAAATAGGTGAAAAGTAGTGGTGAGAACTGTTTTAATGGGCATCAATTTTTAAAAGTGACATCTCATGCAGTGTGTAACACAGCTCTAAGATGGAGGAACATATGTTTTGAGTTTTAAATGTGAAAGTGCTGTGTATCGAGTCTTTAATATTAAAGGGTCGACTCTGAGACGCTGTTCTTTCTTCCAAACTGTGACGCAATACACCCCTCCTACCACCGGCACGTCATCCATTGATGTTTTAAAACAAAGCTCCTCCTACTTTCAGTGCCAAACTACTGGTATCGTGCAGTTTCCAAATTTGCCGCTACATACATTCTGGTGAAAATGTAGCATTACACTTACAAAAATAGTCAAAGTGGCAAAACGTAACTAAATATTTACCGCAGAGAGGAATCCTGCTCCAATCACTTTTGATTTGGATTTACTGACTATCTACAAAATTCAGTAAAAATAAACATGAATTAAAAGGTAATTAAAGTGTTTTTGATTACTTTTAAAATGATGATATGGGCTCTTTAATACTGCATTACAACAATAGATCACATTTAGTGAGTAGTAGTAATTCAGCAGCTGAAAGAACTAATTGATATGTGTGGAATCTAGATCTGCAAACAAACAGAATAAGATCCATAAATGCCTCCAGCAGTCCGTAAGATATCCAGCAAGCAAAAGCAAATCGGGCAATGGACATGCAGCTTGATCATTTAGTGAAACGACTAAATACGGTTTGTTTTCTTGGCAGAGAAAGTATTGATTGAATGTAGATTCTTGTTGTTGGAGTTTACTTTTGGATGGCAAATCAAAATCAACTAATTTTGGTGCGCAGAAAAGACAGGGTAGGCTATTTTGTTGAAGTACAGAGTAGAGGAAGAAAGAAATTTGTACAGTATCAGGTGAAGGTCCTCTTTGTCAAGCTTTTCTTTCCCAGAAACCTAAAACCAACTCAATGAACGGTTGCCAAAAAGAAAACCGAGTGCATATTCTTTTTAGGAATGCAGACTTTTCCGAGGTTTCTGAAAGAAATCAGTGAGCATGAGATGCTTTGATTGAACTAAACTTAAGCGTTATGTTCATTTTTAACGCAGTGGGTTGACGGAGTTTCAGTGTCCTCTAGCAGTGTGTGTGTGTGGGAGAGGGAACAGTGTATCCGTACAGTGTTCTAAAATAAAAACCTTTTGTTTACTCACTCTTACATGTTTCCAAATCTCAACACATTCTTTTGCCTTAACAATTGTTCATTTTTTATTATATTTGAACCAGGAGCTCAGAAAATAGATTCATTAGTCTAAGACCCTAGGAAGTCTAACTTTCCCTTTCCGTTTGTTTAGTTGTGACATTGCGCGTTGCTTCCGGGGTCTGGCATTCCACTTGTCCATTGACATAAAAAGGTAGAGGGTGCTGAAACTTTGATCATTATTACACCAAAAGCGATTTAAATCCATTTTAATTCATGCAATTTATACATTTTGTAAGCAATACATTATGTATTGTGACAAGAAGTGGGGCCAATCTGCCCTAAGATAATTTTGTAAAACGTCTAATCTGTGCAACGTCTCTCAGAAACAACAGTATAAGTAGATGAAAAAATGGAAAACCAGAGAAAAATCAAGTAATTTTTCTTCAATCCTTAAATCCAAACAAAAGGATTGTAATAAATGATAATAAAACAGAATAAAACACAAGCAAAATACGTAATATGTACAGAAATGTGAAACTTTACCTTGAGAGTGAAGCGATGTGTTGGAGGTGGTGGAACGGATGGTAGAAAACATTACTGCACCACGTATGAAAGTTAACTTTCTCGAATTACACGAATTACTAACACAAACACGGTTTCAAGCACAAGTGCAGACGGATGGAGAGACGCTTCAGAGAACGCGTCATGGTGGTTTCTCTAAATTGTGCTACAGAACAGCACTTTCCACGTTATAAACGTTATTTCTTTTTTGTTATAGTACTTTATTAGCAAACTATACATAATCTTTTGCTCGATTTAAAACTGATTTAAAGTGTTTTGAAGCGTATCAGACCCTTTTTGCACTGGGAGATATGAGCACCAGTACACGGAAGCGCAATGTGACAGCAGACTAAACTAGCGGATAATAGAATAATAGAGCAGAACTGCTTGTGGTTGTTCGTATCTCAAATTTTTCTTTGCATCTGGAAGCAAAAACTTTCTCGGGAGACCTTTCATATCTCAAACATTTCGTAACTCGAAGCATTCATATCTCGGGGTACCACTGTACTTCTAATTTGAAGTGTACAGGTGCAACTAATGCAATGGCATCAATACTGTGCTACCAACACAAAAGTCGTGAGTGCTGAATCCTTTAAATGTAAGTGGCTTTGAATAAAATCATCTGCCAAATGTAAACATAGCCAAGGAGCTGTCCCTTGATTTTGGATGTTTTGTGAAAACAAAGTTAATTCAGCGTCTGATAATAATAATAATATATTTGTCACACTGGTATTGAGCAGAGTGACAGAGATCAAGCACAACAAAATTGTAATATGCGATAAACGTAAATTTAAATAAACAAAACAAAGGAGCACAGGAGTAGAGGGCACTGGAGAACCCACGGCGAGACATTAACAACAGTGGACAAAGGAATACCGGGAGGCAGGGAGTTTCAGTACACAGGGAATCAGACTAACCAGGGTGTGTGCAGGTGAAAACAATACACATAAAAAGAGTCAGGTGGAGGATTTTGGAAAAACGTGACACGGATGGGGACAGGGTTGTGTCAGTCAGCAAGTGAATAGATCCCGTTCAAATGTACAGCAAGCTTTAATGTCACTTCCATGTGTTCCAGTTCTAGGAAGTTCCTCTTGCCTGGTTTACAGTTTACTTGACAAACAGTGATGATCTCTGTTTCCATGGTGATGGAGCAGTGATCTTTTTAAGGGTATCGTCACAGAGTTTACAGCTCTCTGACGGATGGCTCCGAACTCACTAAATGAGTAACAAAGAGTGGACTTTCTCCACTAATGAGAGATGAAGGGCTGCTTTACATTTACTGGGCGGGTGAATGTTCTCAAACTGGACAGACATTGGACTTTACTAAGAATATAAATCATTTTCATGTTAGTCTATGGAAAAATGAGATTAATATCGTACTTAGTAAAAGTGACTATTTTAAATTTGAATGTATGGTACAAGAAAACTCAAACTTTAAGATTAGATTGGAAGCAAAATTTGGCTTAAGTTGTTTTTTCACATTAAACAAATAAGAATAAATTTTAATTAGAATCCTGACCTTTTTTTTGCTAAATGTGAGGAACTTGGGTGGACTCCCAAACTTTGTAGCAAAGTTAAGATCCCACAACTTTTTCTTTTTACACCAACCATAAGGGCCTCAATGGGTCAGACACCAGCAGCCAACATCAGATACTGAACATTACAGTAACATTATCCTTAGGTCATTTCTTACAAAACAAAATCTATTTTCTCCCCTATTTAAAATAACAAAGAAAATGTTCAAAACAAACTATAACTTTAATCTATAATCATAATATTAATAATAATAGCACTGTAATAATGTTAAATTATACATTTAGGTCTTATTGTTATTTTGTTTCAAATTAAATTGAAATTAAACTCAAAATACAACGTGTAAAGTTAATAATAATGAATGATCAAATGTCACTTTAAGGCGTCCTCGATGACACTGCAGACTGGTATTGTGCACATACCCTTTGGTCAACTCTCTTTAAAACAGCTGATTTTTATATTTCCTGTACATGTGGGGCTTGCATTAACGTTTAAACAAACATGGAATCTATATATTTGACTTGGAGCTCTATAATTATACTTTATGTGTAATTTTGTGGCTAAAATACACGACCATTCAAAAGTTTGGGGTCCCTTAGAAATTTGGTCTGAGGTTGCTTTGGTGGTGGTAAAGTGGGAGATTTGTTCAGGGTAAACAGGAATTTGAACAAGGAAAGCTATCCCTCCTTTTTTCAAAGGTATGCCATACCTAGCGCTAGATTGGAGCCAATTTCATCCTACAACAGTACAATGACCCAAAGCACACCTCCAAATTGTGCAAGAACTGTTTAGAGAAGAAGGAAGCAGGCAGCTGGTTTTCTATCTGTAATGGAGCGGCCAGCGCATTTACCAGATCTAAACCTTATTTGGTACGCAAGAAGCGTCCATTTTGCCTTTAAATTCTAATTAGAGTTCAATAAAAGGTCAGCCCACCATTTGCAGCTATAACAGCTTCAACTTTACCATGAAGGCAGTTTAAATGTTGAGTTGGTTTAAGAGTTTGGATATAAAACGGTTTTGTAAAGCTTGCGTTTTAATTTCAATGAAATCATGATATGTATCACATCGTGAGCAGTGTGTATCGTTACACAGCTATTCCTTAGATTTACTTGTGTGAAGAGTTCAATAAAACAGCATGTTACACAGGAGTAGTTGAACTTCTACTTAAGTAAAAGTTGCACACTGATCTTCTAAGTTAACTTTGGTGGAATAAATAACTCTTTTTCCCTTTTCTTTTGCTCGTTTTTTACTTAACTTTTGTAAATTATTTTCACTCTCTATTCATTATAATGATTAATGCTCTTTGACATGTACTTCAACAAGCCCCCGGTTATATATGATGTAAATGTGCTAAAAGTGCACAGATGTTTTCACTCCAGAGCAGAGGCGTGGGTGAAGATCACGTAAACAGAACATTATCCGGTGTGTAACGTGGATGTCTGGCTTACAAAAAGGCAGTTTGCAGAATTTACAACCCTGACAATAAATACTTGAGCTCAGAAGCTTACATAAAATGCTGCAAAGTTCTGTTCCAGTGACTGTTCTGAATACATTTCCAAACTGTAGACATTCATTTCTTTTCCTTTCATGTGTCTCTCGGTGAAGTTATGGCTTTCAGTGTGCTTTATTGTTTATCTAACGTGGAACTAAACTTTCAAGGGGGATGTTTGAGCAACGTACATAACCCGAAAAGTATGTTACAAACTGAAATAAAGCGTAAATACCTCCCGAAGCTCTTTCTCGATCTGCACCGCGCGCTGAACGATGGGTCCTCGCACCGCGTAGTCCACTTTCTTCACGTTCGCGTTCATGGTCTCAACCGTGAGCACTTTCCCCCGGGGAGGTATCACTCCGTTTTCGGACATCTTCTGCTCTTGAGGTACACCTTGTGCCGCTGGGAACGCCGAAAGAACCCTGTGAGGACAAGAAAGGGAAGGCAGCGGAGAAAAGTTCAGGACCCAATCTCTAACCATGGGGTACACCGTCGCGTGCTGCTCGCATCTTCCCCATTTTAAAACCCCCAGGCTCCTTTTCGAAAGCATTGCGTGGATAGTTTCACACAAACGAGGTATCTCAACGGCTTTTGAGGTAAAACAGAAATTTGGGGTTGTTAAACTTTGGTGCGCACGTTCCAAGTTCTACTTTGGAGGACCTTTGGACCGTAGAACAGACGGTTCAAGATTTCATAAGAAGCCCAAGCCCCGTTTGCTGACCGCACGCCTCTTTTTTATCTCTGGCCTCTCAAACAACACGCTCTGTGTTCCCCAACTTATTTTTCCACCCCTCTTTTTTTCCAAACGTGTTTTATGGCCAGTGCCTCCTCCAGACTGTACTACGCACCAGAACTGAGGTTTGAAGCGGAGCCTTCGGTTACCGAGACGACCGACAGGAGCGACAGACCCGCGCGGGGAACCTCTGAAACTTTGACCGGTTTAAAACGTCTCTTCACCGTAAATGCAGCTGCACCTCCTCCCATTGATCCAATAAGTGAGAATAAAGCGCTGCAGCTCCTCCCCTGTTGACTAAAGACTCGGTGTGTACGTGTGTCCGTCATTGTGTGTTAGATTCCTGTTTGCTTTTGAGCGCCAGTCCAGTGTTGCCTTAAAAAAAAAATTATTAAAAAAGTATTTACCAAGAAAACCGAGAAGAAAATCGGAAAACCCAAAATTTCTTTGTTTACCATTAAAACGTGGTTAAAAAATAATTACAGTGTATGCATCCCTGTTTTTTATATTTTGGATCTAATAATTGTATGTTTTATCTGTTTTTAAAAGCACTTTTTTGCCTATATGAGTAAAACAAATACAATTTGCATTACCAATTTATAATCATTTTATAAACCAAGAAACAAAAAACATACTAATGCAATATTTTCTAACAAAACGGATCTTTAAATGCATATTTACCAACTGATTATATTTTTTGTTTATTCTTGAAAGACTTTTGGAAGCAACTACACAGAAGCCATTCCACCGTAAAAGTACTATTTCTGTCCATGGGACTGTGTATGTATATCTAAGCATTCATTGGTTCATAAATACATTTTATTACTAAGAAAAGTATACTACCTACTATTCTTTTTGCAAATTTAAGCTATAACATTTAAAATATTGATCAAATCTGCATAAAACGCATCTATTGCTTGTCATTAGTCTCTGGTGTTACATTTAAGATCTTTTAAAAAGAACCCTTCTTTTGCATTGATATGTAAATCCACATATAATGTTTGTTTCAACTACATTAATTTACAAAAATATCTTCTTAGATTTAAAAAAAATAATAATAAAATATTTTAGTCATGTCCCGAGCTTTTTACTCATTCCTGTTACTAAGGGATAACCACAAGTCAGTTTTTCAGCAGAAAGTTTCATCACTTGGATCTTTTTACATTACATTTTTCCATTATTCACTGCAAAAATTGAGAATGAACAGTTTTTAGATTATAAAGTGTATAAATTTACTATATACAAAATAAAAATTAATAAATCCCTCCCAAAAGCAAAGACAAGGTGAAAATAATGTGAACTTTTTGCTCTAGAACTTTGAAAAACACAAGCCATCTCACAGGTCTTGTACTTCCAAGGGTTATGCTTTCTTTTCACCACCAGATGGCACTGATTTAATGTCTGTAAAAATAAACTGAAAGATGATTGCGCATTTGCTCACATTTTAATCCAAAACGTTATTACAACTAATAATCTTTTTGAAACCTATACAACATATTTGAAATCCAAAGTAAACAATAGCTGGGTCACGTCTTTCTTACTTAATTCAAAACAGACGCATCCGGAAACATATATGGGTTAAGAACCAAGATGTTTGGAACAAACAGCCAAGTTATTTGCAAGTGAACCTTGAAGAATTGCTGTTTTGAAGGCAAAGGGAGGTGCACAGTATGAACCTCCTCTGGTCTGTGAAGACCGCATTGCATCAAAAGCCTGTCAATCATGGAGTTCTCTACCAAATACCAAACTGGGGACCCATTTTCAACTCTCATGAAGAGAGTTTCTTCAAGAGTGAGTTTTTTTGTCCTACTATGGCCCCACCCACATCTCCTGGAGTACAGTGCTGTGTCCTGGAACCTCCTCCATGTTGTTGACACTGTGCTGGAGAAACTGCAAACCTTGCCACATTTAGATGTGTATTCCCTGGATTAGCTGCACTGTGAGCTAGTTTGTATGGTTTGCAGACGCTGCCTCGTGCTACCAAAAATGACCAAACATAGCACCACCTGCAGAATTCCTTTAGTACAAGTATAGTTTGTTCATGATCAGCGTTGCCTCCAAACTCCAGAAGTTATTCCAGATGTGCAATATACTCAGACTTCGATCAAAATAATTATACATTGCCATTTTTTGCTGAAGTCCTAGAGTAGTCTGGTTGGTCAAGTTCGCAAGTGACAGTTCATCCAGCTCAACTCACTGCAAGAGTGAGTTGTGTCTATTGCTCCCACTGTTTTTTTTATATGTGATTCAATGGGAGTCAATGTGGATTGCTCAGCACCATTAAAATAATAGGAGAATCACACAAACTAGATGTTGCAAGAGATATAATAATTTAAATAGTTTATCACATTTGAGATGTTTCCAACGTGAACATTTCTAAGTTTTTAACTTTAGTAAATATATTGGTGTATTTGGAAAACAAGACACACACTTCTAATGATAGGATGTGGCAGAAAATTGAATCAGACGTCACATGGTTTAACCACTAGAGAACATGCTGCTGAAGGCATCATGCTCTTCATTACTATTCTGGAACTTTAAGGGTTTGCTGTAATGATGAAAAAACCCAAGGCCAAACAAAGTGCAACTTATTACGCCTACTTTTAACGCCTATTCAATCTAAAAACTCATGTATTGTTAACTTATGGGGCACAGGTGCCATTTAAAAATGATTATAGCTACACTATAAAAATAAACTGTACATTTTATGGTAAAATACCGGCAGCTGAGGTTGCCAGTACTTTACAATAAAAAATATGGCCGCACTGTAATTGATTTAACGGGATTGCATCCACTGTACTGCACTGTAAAAAATAAACTGTAAGATTTTACAGTAAAATACCGGCAACTGTGGTTGCCAGAACCTTACCATAAAAAAAATTGTAACTGGAATCCCGTCTGCTGTATTGTATATTTTTTATGGACTATAACTGTGAAAATAACAAATATTTTGCTTACAACTTATAACCATCCAATTTCAGGGTTTAAATTGTTATATCTACGGTTTCCTAACCGTTTAATTGAAAGGTGTATTTTTTATGATTATTAACCATCTAGTTTTAAGGTTTATGTTGTAATAAATACAGTTCATTACCATATTTTTTACAGCTCTAAGCAGTTTATAATGTATAGGTTTGTTGAAATAATATGATTAATTATAATTTTCAATTATGAACACATTACAAAAACACATGATCATAACATTTTTTTTATCGTGTGAGTTTTCATATGGGTGTAAAAGTTTTTTTGTTAAAACTTATGCATTTTCTGTATTAGATCATACAGTATATTGTTAAATTTTGTCATGCTCTGTAGATTTAATAATGATTGTGAACTCTAAATTCTACGGTTATCACGTTTTTCGTAAAATACAGTATTTTGTAGTTAAATGTACGTACATTTTTTGCAGTCTTAGTTTTTTAAATTTTCAACTCAATAAGGCTTGTGCTGTGAGAGTCAAATGAACATCTGCTATACATCTATCTTATTGATGACTGGTGTGGTTTTATTTTTGGAACAGTTGTCATATTCATACCATTTTATAACAATTGATACACTCATAACATTTGTCTTTCAACGGGAGAGAGAAACTGAATCCAAACAAACATTTGGTTTATGATCCTAACATGAAATTTAGCCACTCACCTTCAGGGGTGTCACAACAGTGGCGTATGTGTTTTTTTAAATACCCACACTTTTTGTAGATTTCCACCAGTTTTCACCACACTAAAGACACATTATTTATAACGTGTGCATTTCAAGTCCACTTCAAAGCTTTACAGATCACGTGACCAGCAGCTGAGCAATAAGGAGCTTTTTAAAAGTAGACTTGACATGAAAAGCAGGCTGGCATTTTAGTTGGTGTCATCACTGTTGTTATGGCCAAAAGATTTGAGGTTTGCAGATATTGCTAAACTGTTTTCAGATATTGTTTCAGTTGTTTCTGTGATGTACTGCAATATAATTACAAGCACTTCATGCCTTTTAAAGACTTTTATCGGCAATTACATGACATTTATGCAAAGAGTCAGTATTTGCAGTGGTGGTCCTTCTTTTTCAGGACCTGCAATTTGACTTTCAAGTTTCAGGGCCAATTCCTGATTGATAGCCACCCGTTCTTTCATAATCACCTCTTGGCGTTTGTCAGAATTAGTGGGGGTTTTTTTGTCCAGCCGCCTCTTGGGGATTGACCACAAGTTCTCAATGGGATTAAGATCTGGGGAGTTTCCAGGCCATGGACCAGAAACGTTTTGGTTCTTGAGCCACTTAGTTACCACTTTTGCCTTGTGGCAAGGTGCTTCATCCTGCCCGAAAAGGCGTTGTTCTTCACCAAACTGTTGTTGGATTGTTGGAAGAAGTTGCGGTTGGTTGGTGTTTTGGTACCGTTCTTTATTCATGGCTGTGTTTTTCGGAGAATTGTGAGTGAGTCCATTTCCTTGGATGAGAAGCAACCCCACACATGAATGCTCTCAGGATGCTGACACAAGACGGACGGTAGTGCTCACCTTTTCTTCTCCGGACAAACCTTTTTCCAGATTCCCCAAACAAATCTGAAAGGGGCTTCGTCTGAGAATATGACTTTGCCCCAGTCCTCAGCAGTCCATTCGCCATACCTTTTGCAGAAGATCAATCTGATCCTGGTGGGGTTTTTTTTTGTCGAGAAGTGAATTCTTTGCTTCCCTTGTTGACACGAGGCTGTCTTCTAAAAGCCTCACTGTGCGTGCAGATGTGCTCACACCAGCCTGCTGCCGTTCCTGAGCAAGCTCTGCACTGGTGGCACTCCGATCCTGCGGCTGAATCCTCTTTAGGAGGCGAACCTGGCACTTGTTGGACTTTCTTTTTTTTTTTTTTTAAAGAATTGAACCTCTTTCCTTGAAGTTCTTGATGATCCTATAAATTTTTGATTTAGGTGAAATCTCAAATGTGTAGCCAAACTACTATCTTTGAAACCATGGCTGCACCCGTTTCTTTGCAGGTCACCTTGGTTATCAATGGAAGAACAATGATTTCACCCTCCTTTTAACTTGTCTAACCCAATCAGCCTGATCTCCAGCCTTGTGCTCGTCAACATTCTCACCCGAGTTCACAAGACCGATTACTGAAATTATATCAGCAGCTAATTTAATGGCAGATTGTTTTTTTTCTTTCAGGATTTTTATGGCAAATAACAATATGTTGGCTTTGCAAGCCAACATAATAATAAGTTTAAGTGAGATAACAATATGTTGGCTTTGCAAGCAAGCCAACATAATAAGTTTAAGTGAGATAACAATATGTTGGCTTTGCAAGCAAGCCAACATAATAATAAGTTTAAGTGCAATATCAATATGTTGGCTTTGCAAGCAAGCCAACATAATAAAAAGTTTCGTTGTTGGTGGTACGTTTGAATTGCTGTCAAACTCAATCTGACAAAGCTGATTCAAAACAGCTTCAGTGTGTCTTTGTTTAAGGTGCGGTATGCATTTTCTGAAAAGCTTGGAAATTTGTTGCCAGGGCCTACCTACCACATAAACATGTGATAGCCAATCAGTGGTAAGGGGCGTGTTTATTCGTGAAGCTGAACATGAGAGCTCAGACTGAGACTTGTTTCTTCTTCACTGCTACAGTCTCCAACCCATACATCATAGCTGCTCTCACTACTGTTCTGTACACCTTTCCTTTGATTCTTGCTGACACTCTTCTGTCACACAACACCCCTGACACTTTTCTCCATCCACTCCAACCTGCCTGCACTCGCCTCTTCACCTCTTTTCCACACTCCCCATCACACTGGACTGTTGACCCCAAATACCTAAACTCCTGCACCTTCTTGACCTCAGCCCCCTGTAACCTCACTGTTCTATTTCCCTCCCTCTCGTTCAAACACATGCATTCTGTCCTACGGCGACTGACTTTCATTCCTCTTCTTTCTAAAGCTGACCTCCAACATTCCAGGAGTCCCTCCACCTGCTCTCTACTCTCACTACAGATCACAATGTCATCTGCAAACATCATTGTCCACGGCGATTCCTGCCTGACCTCATCCGTCAACATGTCCATCACCATAGCAAATAAGAAAGCTGATCCTTGATGTAGCCCCACCTCCACCTTAAACTCCTTTGTCTGACCTACAGCACATCTCACTGCTGTCTTACTTCTCTCATACATATCCTGAACTACTCTGAAGTACTTCTCTGCCACTCCTGACATCCTCATACAGGACCATAGCTCCTCTCTCCCCACACAGTCATACGCTTTTTCTAAATCCACAAAGACGCAGTGAAGCTCCTTCTGACCATCTCTGTACTTCTCCATTAACAATCTCAGAGCAAAAATTGCATCAGTAGTGCTCTTCCTGGGCATGAAGCCATACTGCTGTTCACAAATATCCACTTCCTTTCTTAGCCTTGCTTCCACTACTCTTTCCCAAAGTGTCATTCTGTGGCTCATCCACCTCTGTCTCTCCTAGACACTTCCACACCTCCACAGGTATGTCATCTGGACCAACAGCCTTTCCACTCTTCATTCTCCCCAGAGCCTTCCTCACCTCATCCTTTCTAATCTTTTCAACTTCCTGCTCTACAATATTCACCTCTTCCCCCTTCTTTCCTTTTCATTCTCCTCATTCATCAACTCCCTTCTTCTCAGCACACTCTCCTCACTTGTTAGCACCTTTCCATCTCTATCTTTAATCACCCTTATCTGTTGCACATCCTTCCCATCTCTGTCTCTCTGACTCGCTAATCTATACAATTCCTTCTCGCCTTCCCTAGTGTCTAACCTGGCATACAACTCATCATATGCTTTCTGTTTGGCCTTTGCCACCTCCCCATGCCATTCTACTTTATAAGCATAATTTCTTTTAGGATTTTGGTTTCATGTTGGTGTTTGTTATTCGTGAACACACATCACCTCACTCACAAGGTAAGGCTTCACATTTGTGTACATGTTCTGCATTTATTTTATTCTGTTTTATTATCATTTATTACATTAACAATGTGTAGATTTAAAGATTGAAGAAAATTTACTTAATTTTTCTCTGGTTTTCCATTTTTGTCATCTACCTATACTGTTGTTTCTGAGAGCCATTGCACAGATTAGGTGTTTTACATGTAAAACTTGCTTGGAGATACGAACGTCACCCTGGAAAGGATTAATTTCGTATCTCGAGGTACCACTAAATACTCTTTTATACTGAATCATGCTGAGTGGCAACTAAACCTGCAAAGGGCTGATGTTTTAAGTCATATTTAACTGCACACAGCTCTGACTAAGGCTTAAGTAGTAAAAGAATGAGAGTGTAACAAGCAAATAATGGTTCAGAGAAAAACATCAGAAACACATGGTCAGCCTTATTCAGCAGATATGCGAATCATAGATAATAAATCACTTCCTGGTCTTTGTTTTTTACGTATTACTTCTTTGTCCTCGTGAGAACTTTGACACTCACTGTTTCAGTCATACGTAGTTATAGAAAAGAAGTGACTGCAATGCAAGCAGCACAAAACCAGTTTAAAGGGAAATTGTTCCTTGAAGGGGACATCAAATGACCAATTCTCTCAAGCTGATGTGAATCTTAGGGCATGTATGAAACGAATAACACTGGAATCCAGCCATGGAAGGGACTTTAAGGCTTCTGACTTCACACACAAGCAAATACACATATTTCTTTGCAAACACGTGATTTAATCCAGAGATCTGCACGCTTTTGCATGAAGGGAATTAAAATAAACACAGAGAAGTGTTATGAGGTCATGTGTGTGCTTTTCACAAGTGGCTTAATACAATAGCAATATGATCAATATATTACGTTTTCAGAAAAATGCATTTATAGAACTGTAAAAAGGAAACTTTCATGTAGCTGTGCAAGGAGGACACTTTTAAAGGAAGAATCATATCATTTCCTGCAAAAACACACAACAGAAGCAATCACACACCACAATCTTCACCATGGCCTAGCACAACACTGTCCAAAAACGTCAAAGGTAAGTTCTACGAGTCCTTGTATCACGTGCTTCTCTGTGATACATGAGAAGAAAGACAAAGCTCTCACTTTACCTCCACGTCGTTGAATTTCAATGATGAAGAGAAGTTGACAGGAGTTTCTTGTCAATGCTCTCAGGAAAGCTGGGATCAGTCACCACAAAAACAACTGGTAAACTCCTACACTGTAAAGAAGTGGCCGGAAGTAAACAATTCCCAGAGTCCAGCTTTCGATCAAGGACCAATGCAACATAAGTGTGGTTGAAGAATGGCGTTGTGGTCCGGGAATGTCTGAGCCAGTTTACAGACGGTAATCCCATGGAAAATCTGGGGCTGAATGTTCTAGTTGCCACAGATCAGCATCGTAGATTTGGGTTGTTCTGTCCATCTTCAAATATGGTGAGCCAGTGGTGCAAAATAAGTAATTACAAATACTCAAATGACTGTAAATCAGTGGTATATTTAACAAATGTATACTTTTACTTGAGTACACTTCCAGTTCTGTATCTGTACTTATTTTGAAGTACTTTTCTTCAATTTGTCTTAACTACTTAATTTTTTTCAAAGGTGGCTGACACCTATCCTGTCAAATCAAATTGCGTATAAAGAAATTGTCCGCCAAAAATTGGATCTTGGGAATGTAACCAATTCAATATGATTGCATCAGTAGAAATAGAACTTTTATTTTCTTTTATCATTTCAATCGGCAGGAAAATAGTTGAATATTTAATTATGTAGCAGTTGTGCTCTCGTCTTTCTACTGTTTTGCGCTATCACTTGTTGTCTCCCATTTCATTCTTAATCCTCTTTTTTCGCACTCCCTCTTTTTCTGTCTCTTTTCTCACTTCCTCTTTCTCTATCTGACTCTCTTCAATTTCACTGTCTTTCTCTCCTTTCTTGCTCTAGCTTGCTCTCCTCTCTCTTCATGCTATTTGTCTCTTCATTCATTTTCCAACCCGCTTGCTTCCTTTCAGGGTCACGGGGGTCTGCTGGTGCCTATCTCCAGCGTACATTGAGCAAGAGGTGGGGGTACACCCTAGACAGGTCGCAGGGCTCCTTCATCCTTTTCGCCTTCTAACTCTCTCTCTTGGTGCTTTTATTTTCTTTCTTTCTCTCTCTTTCTTTTTACTTCTCCTCTCTTTCTATCTTGCTTATGAAGGATAAATTTGGTGTCTCCCCACAATTTCATTTTGTCTAACCATGTGGTGTATTATGTTATAATCATTTGAGTATTAACTGTAATATTAAACTGAAAAAATACATTTTTACTGTATAATTCACATTTTTTGCAATTCAGACTTTACATGAATAGCGTTTAGTACATAACACATTCTGAGAGGTTAAAACTGTAAAGTACTGTCTGCTTTACTATCTAATGTCTGATTCATGGCTTTTCAGTGAAACCAGGGACAATCGGTGCTTGGTTCCTACACTGGGGCCCCATAGATGCCCATTGTAAGCACATTTCTATCAACACATTGTCTTTGCAAACTGAGGCATGTCACAGATCTCAGCTGCTATTCAGCGCAGATGATCTTTTTCTTTCATTCTAATCAGTAATGTTTCATTTGTTTCCTTCATCTGAGCCTGTGTATCTTCAGAGCCCCACAGTATACATATAGAAAGTCTATTGAAGGTCACCAAAGATCTCCATGTGACAGTCATCGAACCTAGTTTTTAGGAAGGCTTCGAAGACATGTGACAAATGCTCACATCGCATTATTAATTCAATTAAATTGAAACAATTAAGTTGCTTTGAGTTGGGTGGTTTCACTATATTTTTGAACTTTGACGTAAAATTCAAACAGGCATAATTGGAAGGTTTGGGATTTGGAGAACTTCAAATGTGTTCTGAAAATGAACCAAAGACTTGATGCATGAAATGTTACAAGAAATGGGAAACAATGACCCCAGCTTGAATGTTGGACAGGAAAGAAGACCAAAACAGGAGGGCATCAAAAATGTGCGAGGCGAAATCATGATGATGAACATTATATTCAGCTTTTCAGACTGTGAGAGCACGAAAAAGTTAACTTGATTTAGAGAATGACTCCCAATGATACACTGATTTAAAAAGGTCAAAAATTGGATTTTGTTATTGTTCATGGACGACAATAAGAAGGATGTAGCTCTTCACACCCAGACTTCTCTCATTGGGGAAACTGTTTGTTCTCACATACTTCAATAAAACTGAAAATACAGCCACAACTAACTCCTCCTCACGTGATTTAAAATCGGAAATAAGGTTCTTTTAAATGATTGTCAGCCCCAGTCAAAGTTGGGTAAAAGATAAATGCAATAATAAACATCACATTTACATCGATACTTTTAACCAGGACTGGAAAATCAGATATGACAAAGGAAATATACACTAAAATGTTCACATGAAGGATATTATATCTACAAAAACTATTAAATCTCTAGACTAGAGGCTAGGGGGAATTAACATAATCAAAATCACACGACTGCATTAATAAAACCATAATGAAGCCTTTAATCCAGACACATTTTTCAGAACTAAACCATTGTTTTGTACAGCTTCCAGAAACACAATATCTGATCTCAAGTTTTTGATTTACAGAGAAACACAAACATGACGAAACAGAACACTGGGATTCCAGTTGTTGATTGAGATCATCTGAATAGCTGTAATAAAAAAAGAAATGAGAAAGGTGTCAGAAAGAAGATGGATGGAGAGAGCAGTCTTCAAAGAGTACTACTGAAAAAATACCCCCCTTGTGAAAATCGCACTCCATCCAAAAAGAATGTTAAAAAAATTGGAAATTAAAATACGAATTACAATATATGGGTGTTTGACAAATAACACAAATCTGTGTCACACAGTGATAAAAAAGTCACATTTTTAACACATTCACATTCATTCATTTTCCAACCCACTTTATACCCATTTTGGGGTCACGGGGGTCTGCCTGTGCCTATCTCCAGTGCACATTGGCGAGAGGCAGTGGGGTACACCCTGGACAGGTCGCCAGTCCATCGCAGGGCAACATTCACATCTAAGAGGAATTTAGATTATTCCCTTAACCTAACCGCGTGTTTTTGGGATTGTGGGGGAAACCCGGAGGAAACCCACGGAAGCACAGGGAGAACATGCAAACTCCTTTCAGGAAGGTCAACGGCGAGCCTCAAACCAACAACCTTCTAACTGGAAAGCCACAGTGCTACCCACTGCACCACCCGTGGTAGTGTCAACAGAACACTAAAAAATTGGCATCAATAAGGTTCGGATGTAATTTTTTAAGTGTCATAAGGTTTAAGAGAATTTATTGAAAATATTTGGAAAGTCATTTGCATGATGATCTCGGAAAAAAAAATTCCACATTTTTGCACGGAAATATTTAATATCAAAGAAGTTATTAATTGAGGTAGTTATTTGAGGAAGTGAGCTGAGGAAAATAAGTACTCCATTTTCACTATGAAAAAGTGTAAGTTCTATAAAGTGACACTTCCACGTCACACGATTTACGATATTGGTGCAGAAAATTGATAGAAAAATGCATATTTTCAACCCAACATGTAAAAAAACACACATATATATTTGAAAATGTAGTCATAACTACACAAAAAATAATTTCACGCATATACCTCAAACACTGTATATAGACATGTGCTATACAATTATTCAATCCTAATATATGACAACAACAGACAAAGGAGGTCTGACACCAGCTCTGGAAAATGGACACCAGAAGTTCTGATGATTGAACCAGGCATGATAATTAGCATATCTAACTAGTCCTTGTTTGACAATATTTAAGTAATATATAAAAGTGGTCTAAGATGATAATGTCATTACTAAGCTAGCAACAAGTAAGCAACCATTATCATTGTTCTGTGGGTTTGATGATTCTGTGTTTACTAATCCATTGAAAAATCACAATACCCATGGTCTCAAAAGTTTGGTAAGCGGATCTGTAAATAGTTTAGAAAATGAATGAACGAGCGCGACTGACAACCCAAGTAAATGGAGACACCAGTCTAATATTCTAACTAGATAACCCAAGGTGATGCATTAGAATCCAACATTAACAGTTTCATCAGGCAGGCAAAAGATAAAACTGCACATTTGATTATACACATAGAACTGATCCTGCTGGTCTAGGACTGGCAAATTACCCAATCGACTTTAAGTAAGTTTGAGAAATGGCCAAGCTAGCAACTTAACTTGTTCAGCTTTGAAAACCAGATACCCAAAATATTCTAAAAAGTATAACTAGTGGTCAAAAAATGAACCGAGATCGCAGATTGTGTCTACTTGCAGTTGAATTAGTGTCAATTTTATTGACACTATCAAGTCTGATTAATTATCAAACTGCTCAAATAATTAGCCTGCAGATCTTAAGGTCTTTACACACCGATCCGAATTGAAATTCACACAAAACTGCAGATTGCTTCACAGCAGGGTGATCTTCCTAAAGATGTTTGCGGTAAGACAGAGGCAAAAGCACACCACATGTTCCTCTCTTAATCTTTATGGCATTTGTCAAACAGCTCCCTGTGATCAGCCACCAGCAGTGTAAACCGCTTGACATCCACGATTTGTGTTCTTTGATTTCTTCTCTGTCGTCGCTTTTTTCTTCTTTCCTGTTTCCTCTGCGAAGTTGCTATAAAAATGTGAGATGAGTGCTACCGAGTAGGGGTGGGCGATATCTTGATATTTAAAATATATCGAGATTTTTTTTAAACTCGATATGAATTCTGGCATATCGTATATATCGATATAATGTCTATATTTAATTTTCGCCAATTTGCTTGTGTGCCTTCTCTGTGCTGCGCTCGTCCCCGCCTCCTTGCTTTTGTTCCCCCTCCCCTTGCCTGTCGTCTCATTCAACATGGCGGCGCCCGCAACCAGCCCGGAGGCTACAGAACTTGTTGCAAATGGAACAAGAATTGCTGGCTCCATTATATGGAAATACTTTGGTTTTAAGTCGTCAGACGAACAACAGACAGATGTCTACTGCCGTGAAAGTTGCTGCCAACCAAAGCTCCACTAATCTCCACAATTCTATAACGCAGAGTGTAGAATATGAAAGACAGAGCGGAAGGTGGTGTAGCATCACATAGTTCATGGCATTTCACATAGTTCATGGCATTTCACATAGCGGTGGACATGGCACCCATATCCGTCGTTGAACAACGTGGCTTTAAACGTATGCTACAAACACTTGATCCCAGTCAGACACAGTTTACCCAGTCGGCATTACTTTTCGAGACAGGAACTCCCGCGACTGTACACTACAGAGAGAGCGCGGCTTGCTGCTGAATTGGAAAAGGATTACTTACAACAGAGGTCCTGCAAAGATGAGCTTGAGTTGAGTTGTTTTATTTTTGAATGAAAAGAAGGCAATGTGTATTATTTTACAGTTAAATTATTATTTATGTTATCAGGGATTTTGTTTATATCCTAAATGTTACAGGAGCACTTTGTTCCTATGCACTGCCTGTTTTTTAGTTGTTTTATTTTTGAATGAAAAGGCAATATGTATTTCTTTATTGTTTTATAATATGTATACAAGGATTTCTGAAAGAAAATTTGCAGAAGCACCTCTGAGCTTCAATAAAAAACGACTTTGACATTTGTATTATTTTTTTTTGCAGTAGGGTTTTTTTGGGGGGTGGGGGGGTGGTTATAAATCCTGTAAAGATATCGAGATATATATCGTATATCGAGATATAGCAAAATATATCGACATATATATTTTTTGCTTCATATCGCCCAGCCCTACTACCAAGCAGCTCTTTTACGTCCTACTCATTACATCAGGTTTCAAATGTTGTTCTCCTTTAGAAAAAAAAACAATCCAACGTGGCAGAGCCAAACTTTTTTCATTGGCACCACTCATTCGGTCAGATTCTGTTGGCGCCTGTGGTTTTCGATCGAGGGTTGTTCCCGCAAAAACTTCGGAATGAAAATTCAGATAGGTGTGTAGAGGCCTTTATGGTCCAGAAATACACAATACAACATGCAGAACTGGTAAGAACTATACGGTAGATAAGACAGCTGCTCTGTCAAAAACTGGCCAGGTAGGTGTTAAAAATGAAAAACTATCAAGACCATCCCAGTACCTTAAAATCCGGTTGCAGCAGTTATGGCAGAGAGAGTCTGTGTAGCCACTGTGCGCAAAGCAAATGTAGGCACAGATAAATCCGTGAGGAGGAAGAGTTGGTACTGTGGACTCTGCAAACCATAAAGCTTACACTCTTCAGTGACCAGGTAGCATTGCACGGGATCATGAATGAACCCCTGAGCAAACTCTTCTGAGGTAGTCGAAGGCGAAGAATCAATTGGCTCCTGTGAGCTAAAATATCGAGTCAGAGCAAATACATAAAAATTGCGAAGAAGTTCCAAACGCCTGGCTAAAGAGAGCAGCTGTGCTTCATCTGGAAGGGAATCTCGTGGGCACATGGTGATCGAGCGCCTGGATTCACAGTTGATGAGAAGAAAGGCCTGGATATCCAATCTGAGGCTCATGGATGGAGGTATACTGGATTGTTTGGCCTGTTCCAAAGAACTTCGTAGATTCTCTGTCAATGGAGACCAGAAACGAACAACAAGCTCACTTGCTTTGAGCAAAGAAGGATTAGGACCACAAAGGACACAAACGTGGACACCAGGAAACAACTGGAATCCGAGCAACCGGATGGCTACAGTGGGACTACCTTGAGGTAGAAAGATTGGGTAGTCATATGATGATGCATCAGCAAGTGAGCGTATCAAAACTGAGAGGAGAACAACTTCTTGGGATGTCAAACGGGACCAAAATCTCTCTGTAGCTTGTGTCACACGTCCATTTATAAGCAGGCACCCAAATTCACTCTCCACAGCATGCGCGAAAGAGTCTAAGGCTTCTTGAAACAAACTAGAGTGGGATGTCACTAAGCAATCGGCGCATTGTGTCAAGATACCCATGAATCCCTGCTCATCATTGACACTCGCCAATAGCATATCGATGAGATGGTAACAAGAACGTAACTCTCGTTTTAACCGCTCCACATTTCGAACATTCGTCAGTTCGTCCTGTCCCAGAACAAAAACCATGCAATGCCAGACATTCTCCAGCAATCGACGCAACTGTAGCTCGCTAATATTGGAGCCACCACTTCCGCTAACTGCAATTAGCATCAAACTCTCCTGAAAGATGCCCCAAACCACACGACTGCCCAAATTGGTCTCACAGCTAGACAACTGAACTCCATGGCCAGAGCCAAACATATGAACTCCATTGAGGGAGCCGATGAGAGAAAAAGGAAGCTGCTTGGAAGAGCCGCGGGAGAAAATAGGGACTCCACTGGATGCAGTGAGGCATAGTAGCTGGAGGGATTCCGCCTGAAACATGCTGAGGCGAAACTGGGCTGAAGAAAGGCTCTAAATGGCAGTTTGTGATGGTGGCATCTTAGAAAATCCTTTGGAACACAAAAGAAAGAAATAATCATGTCAACAAGCATGTTTTGAATATTTACATACAGAAAACCCACCATAATAAAACAAAAAGCTTCAGTTTGTTCAATAGAGTGTATGCATTAATGTAATTTAGCTAACAGACAGCCTCTTACACAAAAAATGAGTGACAAAACCATCACTATTACACGATTAAGTTACCAAGAATTCAATTGAACTGTGAGCCCAGGAAGACCCGTTGTCAGTAGACAGCTTTGGACAAAACTTTCATTTCGTGAAATGTATATGTTGCTGGTGGCACCAGCCAAATAGTACACAGAACAAAGTTTAAAGGCATCCAAAAGCGTCAATGCCTGGTGGTACTTTAAAGCAAGCTTTGTAGAGGACATTATGGGTGCGTGCAAATCATTTTTGTTACAATTTTGATCATAATAGCTGTTAGCAAGCTAGGCTTTCCATTGCAAATGAGGTCACCGGTTCTTCTCATGTAAATCATGTTACAACTAAACTAATGTTTTATTTTCAGATAAATTGCCCTTAACATAAAGATGACACACGTTTAATTTATGAATCAGAGATTATGGTGACTTACAAAAGTCTGATTGGCCAGACATGACACAAAATTGATTTTGGGAGTTTGTAGAATGCACAAGAGCTTTGTGCCTTTTTTTTTAGCATTTACACAGTTCAAACTCACATTCACGAATAAGCCATTTGCCAGTCAATCAGCAAATTCTGGCAGTGTCATCAAATGCATACCATCCATTAAGATTTCTTAACATTACAGTTAGCATTTTCTTTACCAAACATTGCAGTTTTTACAAATTGAAACCTCTTGATCGGTCTTTTCTCAGCTAAAATATGAAAGCATTATATTCTGCTGTATTTTCATTTCCTCATTAAAATATAAAATGTTTTAAAGTTAATCTTATAATTTGTATAAAGACATATTCATAGTGCTTTAATAGACAATTTGAATTAATGTACAGGTTTAAAAAAACCCTAATAAAAACTCATTGTAGCCCTCTCAGATTTAGAAAATAACTATAATAATGCAAACACCAATAAGATCTGAATTCCTCCTTAAATCTTACCCCAAGAAACACATTTGATATCCTAAACTGGAAAAACGGCCCTTTATGCAAACCAAGCGTACGCAATATCAATAAAACATTCAGAATATCCTGTTTTCTGTTTGTCTTCACCTGTTACACTGAGCAAACATTAGCGTTAGCATCGATTTGGTATTATAAACTTAAGTAAATGAAGCACACAGCAGTAAAAATGGTTCTGGAATATTTTTCACAAGGACATAAAACGCTACTGACCCGAGCAGGAACATAATAGTGAGACCATTTGTATATTAGATTGACATTTAAAGTTGTAAACTTGACGTCTCCACAGCAACAGAACAGCGCTCTTCCTTCTTCCTCGTACTCAACTGCGGCAGTCACACGAAGCACCACAGCGCCACCTGCAGGAGACTTTTGGTAGAAGTCCTCGCCTTTTTATGTATTCCCTCTCACAATTTTGCTAAAGAACATACTTTATATCAGAGCTGTAGGGGGCACGGCATCCGAAGAAAAAACCCTCAAACGCACTGCCTATAAAGGAGAGAACCTGCTCTCAGAACCATACCGGTTTCGTGGAGTGGTTTTCACATTGGGGTTCTTGTAGGGACATCGTAGTGCATACGTTTCCTGACAAACTTTCAGGTTCAGTAGAGTTTTGAGAAAGTTTTTACTAAGTTCTTAATTATTCATTTTCCAACTCGCTTATTCCCTTTCGGGGTCACGGGGTCTGCCGGTGACTAAAATCTCCAGCGCACATTGGGCGAGAGGCACCCTGGACAGGTCGCCAGTTCATCGCAGAATTTCTTAACCAACTTTTTATAATTGGTAAACCACACCATTTCCACCAAGTGGGAGGGACACAACTTACTTATATGTGGGGTGAGAGTAGGGCCTTCCTAAGTCCCTATAAATCAAAGTAATATGACGTTTGTTGGACTTTTATTGTCCAGAAGCGTGTTCAAAATGATCAGGAGACAGGTTTGCCAACGAATAGAAGTTTTAATGAATTTTTTAGGTAAGAGAAATCAGTAGTAAATGTACAGCGCTGGAGAGGCTCCGCATCATCAGGAAGTCTCTGCCTCTCCTCGTCGAGGACCTCGTTTTTATACAGCACTTGAAGAGTGTAAAGTCCCAGCCTCTTGGAAAGTCCCAACTACCTCTTTTTACCAGACAACCAGACAGGTGTCTGTCAAAGTGCGTAGAAACTCAGCTATTCTTGAAGACGTCTTTCTCTTGTCGATTGCAACAGGATACTCTAGCTCACACCTTTGCAAATAGCAGGATGTTTTTAGCTTGCAACTTTGCAAAAAACAGAATGTGAGTTTTAACTTAATCTACTCGACCGTTTTCTTGTAGTAAGCTATAATAAAAGAATTATACCACACGTTCTAAATATGTATTAAACTACAGGCTGTGTTGATGTATGTGATGATTGGTGACAATAGTTCCGGTTGTCTGTATTGCACGGGACATTTAGGGGGTAACACCGATATAATGTCGTAGGTCATGGTGGTGTGCACTGATCAATAAAGAGAACAGTCAGACATTCCAGCGAGCTTGTGGTCTGTTGCATCCTTAATAAACAAAGCGTAACACAGCTTTTCATTAAAGTTGACAAATTTCACAAGTGTCCAAAAAAAAGTCTACTTTTCCTTTTCAAAATCTGTGGTAAGTTTGTGGGCGGCATAGTGGTGCACTTTGTAGCCCTGTGGCCTTTCAGTATAAGGTCACTTGTTCGAGGCCAGTGTGGGTTCCTGGGTTTAGTTTCCATGTTCTGCCCGTGTTTGCATGGGTTGTCCTCCAGCTACAGATGCTTTCTAAGTCCCATTAGAATTATGTATAAATTCCATTCAGGAGTGAATTGCCTTAACTGGAACCTGTCCAGGGTGTACCCCACCTTTCGCTCAAAGTGTGCTGAAGAACCCTGTGACCCTGAAAATGAAAGTAGCGGTTACCGAAAATGAATGAATTCCATGGCATTGCTTTGTCCTCGTACAGAACTCAAAGGCAGCCAGTTTCTGAAGCAGAACCCCCCCCCCCCATTCTAGATAAACCAACACAACGATTTTTCTCTTCTAAAACATTTTATTTAATCCAGCTCTTTTCTCAATCATGCAAGGTGTCCATTATAACATCTTCTGATCTGAAAGAATGAATCCAATGAATCAAAAGTACCACAGAAAATGAACATTTCCATAAAAACACAATTATTTAAGCAGACGATTGAGGAACTGGAAGGAATGAAAGAAGCGTTAAATTAAAGACATTTGAAAGTTTTGTGATTTAGACGTCCGCCAAAACACTAAACATCTGTGGGCTCCGTAGAAGAACTGATATTAGGAATGATCGCGAGAAAGCTAAAATCACTTCATGTGAGATTACGATGAAAAGCACGTTGCATCGATGAGATTAATTGGAATGCGATTTCATGGCTTGATTTTTCTTCATTAAAAAGGCACCACAGAGGAATGACCAGATCCTTACACAAAAGAGAACATCCAGCAACGAAATCCTTCAAATAAAAAGCATTTATGCGGAAAAGCCTCCACAAAAAATTATCCAAATGACATGTATTCTCTATGAAGAGGTTCCAAACCGGTTTGAGTTTCTTTCTTCTTTGGAAAAGAGGAGATTACCTGAATATTGGTAGCAGTATAGAGTGTTTTAACGCTGAATTACTTGATATTATAAAGCATGTTATTTCTATTTCCAACAGCGATTGATTTCCAACATTCATCTGAACAGCTTGTATTTGGCTCAAGTGAAAAAAAGAAACAAACTGTATTGGAACCACTTGAAACTGTGTAAGTTCTCATTTCTGTGGGTGAGCGGTCCTTGTGTAAGAACCTCCTTGGCAGATTGTGGAATTGGCAAGAAGTGGGTGGTCGAGACATCTCTGGTGGTCTTTACATGCCCATTCGAATACTCTGAATGATCTGAAATATTGCTGAAAAGAGAGAGGAAAAAAGGTAATTTGAAACGACTTTTACATACATTCTTTTACGTTTACAAACAGACAAAATGAGCATTTCCTGAAGGAGTTCTGGTATCTGGTTCTGCAGCTGTTGCACACTATCGTTCATAACTGTGTGATAACAATTGAGAGTTTTATATCCCACGCAAGCACAGGGAGAACAACAAACTCGAAACTTGAACCGACAACCTTCTAACTGGATGGCCACAGTGCTACCCACAGTGCCACCCTTCTGTGTAACACCATTCTTGTAACGGGTTCGAATTTGTGGTATATTTCAGAACATGTAAAACACAATTAGCACTTAAGAAAATGATTAACATAAGAAAACAGATTAACGATGAATAAAAAAATGTTATTAATAATAAAATAACTGTATACATTGTATTTTTTGTTTATTTTATTTTAATTTAAGCGATTAGACAGAAATATATCATTTTCAAATATTAAAAATTATAATTTTTTGTATTTCTGCAAATTTATCTACATATTTATTTTAAACACGGGCAAGAAAAATAGATTTTTGTGAAAAATAAAAATAGGGGATTTTTAGCTCTACAAAAACATTATAAAGTGAGACTGTTAATTTTTTAAAGTTGCAAAAACAATTGCATTTTTTTCCTCCCTAAATTTAACCACTGCTTAATATTAAAACAGTCTAATATCATAGACAGAAAATGCTGTATAAATTCACTCTGAACTTTAAGTGTCTGTTCTGAGATTCTGTCATTTCTCGGTGAGGGTGACAACTCTTGAACCATTTGTTAATGGAGCAACATTTGCAGCTATCTAGTCGTAAGAAAAATAAACTGTTTTGTGAGTATGAATGAAAAAGAAATAAATATACACACATTAAGCAGCAGTCATCATTAGTACTCAAGACTGGCCTTGGTCTCAAGATCAATTTTCTATGGTCTCGATATCGTCTTGGTCTAGGGCTGCAACAAACTATTATTTTTTTTTATTAGATCGACTATTCATTGATTAATCAGTAGCCTTTAAGCGATTATTCTGCTTTTTCAACTAGTTAAAATAATGAGTTACAAATATTCTAACTAATAGATAAAATGAGAAAATCACTTCAGATTTTGAAATAGTTGTTTTCTTTAAGTTTTCTGATTCTGTTACACTCCAATTACACACAAATGCTCTCTAAGCATTGTTTACATGTTTTGTTCTAATTCAATAGAAAAAAAATAAATAATCAGCTGCATTACAGACAAAAAGAAAGTTGAATGTGAACATATCTTGACAGCAGCATTAATAATTGTTGGTTTACCACTCGTTTTAGTTCATCAAAAGTAATATCCCAGGGAAATACACAGTTATGAAACTAGATATTTGGAGGGTGATAATCTAACAATTCTTAGAAAATCTGGCAACATTTCAAAATGTAAGAAACAAATAAAGATAATTTTAGAATCAGCATAAGATAATGAATGGTGTGAGAAAGAAATGCTTTGGTGTGTGTCTCATTTTATTTGTATTTTTGACTCTTAAAGCTATTAAAATGAACTTTCCCCATTGTGGAACAAGTTTTTTTCCCATAATGTGAATAGATCTATATAGCTTTTTATTTTATATCAATGATTTTTTACTTTGTTTTATCCTTCTTTTTACGTTAACTGTTGATTATTCTAATGAATACGCAAATAAAATATAAACATCTAAAGTTTGTGTAATGCTGTACATTCATAAATTATTACAATATTCACTGCTGTAAGCAATTTGCTTTAGGAGATTACATTCTTTTAAACTTTTTAAACAATATTTATAGTTGAACAATGTGTTGCAAGTAAACTTGACATCTACGCGGCATATAAGCAAAATAAAAATCAAAACGTCTTCACGAGTAAACATTTTATTTGAACTCTCATTGGTTTAGTCTGTGTAATCATGCGACAGTCGAAATCTGCCGGGGAGTCACAGGGATGCTTCCTCTTTAAGTGCTCCAACATACACGTTGTGCTCCCGTGAAAAGCAAGTTCCGCCTCGCATGTATTGCACACGACAGTATTTTTGGTTAAGTTTAGTAAAACTTTCCCACACCTTACTCGTTCGGATTCGTTTGAACTCCATCATAATTCGCGCTAAGTTTTCTTCTACTGCAGTAGCATTCGTGAGGGCTGCATCACACTCTAGCGCTACAGCGGCGTAGCCGACTAATGTCGACTAATCGTTTCAGCTCTATCTTGGTCTCGACTCTCTGTGATCTCTGTATTGTCTCATTCTCAGCTGTCTCTGACCTCGCTCTCGGCTGTACAGTTTCCTAGTTATTTTAATCCAAAAACAAAAAGCAAGCCACAAGCTCTTTCATGAAATAAAACTATATTATTGGCAACTTTTTCCAAATCTCTCTTCAGAAACCCAATCAGCAGCATATTTTGTCAAAACAAGCAGCAGCATTATTCTTATTTATTTTCTCACAGACACCGGGAGAGCGCTGTAAAGAGATTTAGAGAACAATTTAAAAATGAAACAGTAAAACAATGTGGTGAAAAAACATCCAAATCTTACAGTCAGGAATCTACCCAGATCACCTGAAACCAATCACCCACCCTCATTCAAGACCACCTGCACCATTTAACTACCTCAGCCCTCTTTAAGACTGCTGTCCTCAATCCATTCTTGTCAAGTTTCCCTCACAGAACCCTGGCTTGCTAGAGCGCAAACTTAAACCTGAGCTGAAGAGAATTTAGTTGAGCCTTGGATTTATGTTTTCTTGGAAATTTCTGTTCAATAAATCTTTCGTTGGATCTCTCATCCCTTGAGTGTGACATTTATGACGTGAATATCATCGTACATCCACTCTGTGTTCACACGAAAAACATGTTTAGCTGTAGCATGGAACCAACACAGCCAGTCTAAGTTATTTAACTTCTTTTAAATTCAACCTAATATAGACGCGTTGACATAAAATGGTCGTAGGTAGAAACTTCTGATATAATTTCTAAGTACTTAACTGAGGGATTGCTGCTTAATAGGCAAAATAACTGAAAAAACAGAGAACTAACTAAAATTACAACAACGTCTGTTTGCAATAAATAACATTAATTGTTTTCGGTCTCAGCCAGTCGTGACCTTGGTCTCGTTACTCTCTGGTCTGGACCTGGCTACTCCTCGGTCTTGGCTCAGTCTCGGAGTTGGTTTTACTTTTCAATATCAAGAAACTTCTTTGAAATCAAAATTATATCACAGGACAGTGGAAATGCGACTAAGCTTTATGTCCATCAGTATTTTTTAGTAAACTGTGTTAAATCTCTTGAACAAAAAAAACGTGCGAGACTCTTTTGCACATGGTGCACATTCAAGTTCAGTCTGCCATTACTTTCCACTTTTTTATTGCTAGAAAAACTTCTCAAAATCTTTGTCCTCAACTAGACATAGCCGGTTATTTTAAAAACAGGGATTTTTCTGCACACTTACGACCCACCTAAACGCAGCATCTTTTTCATGTAACCGCACCTTCTTGACGAAGGCACAGCTCTGTCATGTGCACAATGAAGATTTTCCTGAACGTTGGTTTGTCCTGTGCTTGGCGGCTTCTTTATTTACAAATACCCTGTCTAATGGCGGACAAATCAAGGACTGCTTTGCCAGAAACTTGTTTGGACATGGCTTCTACATTGGAAATTGACGGCTAGCTGTTTGTATGGTCTTTGCAGCATTTTGCATTTTCAAAAAATGGAAAAAAAAAAAAAAAAAAACGTGATCGTATGGGGATGACCTTTTGTTGAACGCAAGCAATTGTTGAATTCAAGCAGTCAATGAGTCAGGAGCAACTTCTAAACATCAACCCAGAATAAACCAATGACATTTAACAGAGAACAAGGTGAAAAGGTTTCAGACAGACATTATCTATGGGCCACGCTCCAGTGTTGGAAATGCCAAGGAAAAAGAGGTATGACCAAATTTACTTACATGTCTAGACATTAATCATGTAAATTGTTCAAAAGCCTTGCATATAGCAGAGAAATCGTGTGTCTGCTGATTCAATCAGATCAAATATTGCTAAACTATTGCGGCACAATAGTAAACAAAGAGCAAGATGACCCAAAATGTCATTTGTTCAATGCAAACGGATCCTCAATGACCGTTAAAAGAGTTACCAGGAAAACCAGAGAATGTGCTACATCACATCCACTGTGATGTGCCACTGATTTAGAAAAAGATTTAATTTTTTTTTATTTCAAGTGGTTTAACCTCTTAAGCCCTGAGGCCTATTTTCCGAAAATCCTATACTTTTACTTTTTAAGGCATTTCTCAGCTTTTACAAGGTCTAAACTGCAAATCTTGGTATCAAAATGAAGATAGGTTCTTGGGGAGTGGTGTGGATGAGTTAATTTGACAGTCAAGAACACAGGGTAAGAGTAATTGATGTTGGAATGGCCAAAAAATGAACTCGCCAAAAAAAAAAACACATGTTTCCTCCAATATCTCCTTATTTTACTTATAACGAAGCAAATAAACACAATCAATTGTAACCACTACATGTCAAGAACATCTGTAGCAAGTTTGGTGTTCATACTACAAGAAACTAATATTCTGTAAAGGTTTTGATTGAACAAAGTTCAGGCGTAATCCATGTTGGCACAGTTTGGAACAATTTGGCACAATAATTGAAATATGGAAAAAATCTTGTCCAAAGCTTCAGCTACGTTCATAGTCTTCTTTTCTTGCTTACGGGACATGATTTCAGCAAAAAAAACTCCTAAAGAAACGCTGTAAAAGGGGGGTGGAAGCTCATTTACGCCATCTTGCTGTGCTTTTGGGAACGTTTCACTCACAAACGCTTTGACGTCGAGCTTCTGCGTGTCCCTACCCCCCCGACCATCTGTCCAATCCAGAAGATCTATATATCGACTGGAAAGCTCTGATTCTATGGAAACCAATCAGCTCAACCATTTTGAGACTGACGGGATCGCCGACGAATCACACGACGCGCAGCGTGGAGAGACGTGCTCTTACGCACGGGGAGTCATTCCATATTTGGTGACGTAAGAGGCCACAAAGCTAAAGAAAAATCCAAAATGGACTTTTCGCGAAGCTATCGACCGGACATAACAACAAACGGACTTTTATCGCTATGGAAATAACTTTTTGTTGAAAAAACGGCAAAGGTAAGACAAGATTTACATGCTTGCTTGGTTTTCGCTGGCGTTTTTTCGGGGAACTTTCGCTCCCTGCTCTGAAATACTTCATGCAATGTAAATGAGTTGCATATCACTGGATTCAGCTGGTTGTTAGCTTTCATTTAATGTAATGGTTTTGGTGTTTCCGTTTATATTGTGGATACATATCGCACATAAACAAAAACGTGGTCATGAATTATACTCCGGACATGTTGTTGTTTATTTGCATGGCGTTCGAGCTGTGGTTAACGGATATGAAATTGAATTAGATACGTTTTTAGAGGAGTTTCCGCTGAACACAACAGTATTTAATATGTGTGGGTTATTCTCAGGGTTCGTGAGCTATGAGTGAAAATGTAACGCACAAGGGGGCAAGTCCCCGGTACCGGGGACTCTCGGGCTTAAGAGGTTAAAAATACAGTGGCTTCGTGTTACGAAAAATCCAAAAAACCTTGAGCTACAGTTACCAAACTTTACCAAGATATCCAAACTGGTCTGACTCTGGCTGTTGTGTCTTAAATATAAAGGAGTTTGAGAATTGTTCAATTTTCCATTGAATTAACATAGGGTCAAATTTTGTGGAGCCTGTTAGTCTGTGCAAGAACACACCAGCCACTGTGCAAAAGTATGTGACTTTCCCATTGACTAATAATGGCCATTAAATTATACTAATCATAGAAAGAAAATGTAAAATGGTATCACATCACCAATGGCTCCCTATCAACCAAACTGTATACCCTAGCAACAAGATTTTCCGAACTTTACTTCAGCTTTGGTATATGATAGACATGGGGGTTGGTTCATATCACATAGTGACAATCTCAGAAAGCATTATAAAGCAAGTATGTGGTCAGAAGTTTTTTTTTTAAACAGGATTGTTTTTGAGAATTAAAACACCTGGTGATCCACGTGTTTACCTCCTGGAAATCTGCAGATAAAAGCATGCTATCAGTCCAGCCTTGGTCATGTAAATAGTCTACATTATCATCTCGGCCTTCACTCAAGTGCAAGGTTCCACGGTGTGTGCAAAAAAAGGTGGTCAGCTTTGTTCATGTATCCTCCTCTCAAATTAAAACACATCACATTATTTGTTTGTTGTTTTTATTAAATCGGTGTATTATTCGCTATTAACAACAGTTAATGGTCTGTATGTAACGTTTTCGTGGACTCACCTGATCCACAGACGACAAAGATGAATAATGCCAAGAGCCAGGGTCCCACCGAAACTTTATCATCACTGACGTTTCTCTGTGAGAATGACATTTTAAATCAGGTTCAATCACCCAATGGTTGCTTGTTTCTAACATCATGTGCAATATGACTTCAACTGACAGCTTTGAGCGTTTTTTAAGGTCAGTGGTTCACTAGAATTAATAATAACCATATTTAACGGGTCATAAGACCTATCAGAAGCGTTAAATACAATCCAAACTAATCTATTGTGTTTATTGGTGTTGTCCTACCGAGGTTTTGACGTTTCCTCTCTGCGTGATGTTTTTGCTGTGCTTCTCGTTAGCCATGCGGATCCTCTGCTTGGCGACCATGACGGCAGATAATGCTGATGAAAGTGTATTTAATAAACTAACACAATCACAAAGGAGGTGAACAGAAACTTGTGAGGATGAAGATAAAACTGCGTCGATTTTTGTCGACGTACTCAGAACGGAAGCTCCTCCCACGCCGGAAGTGATGTGTCAGATCTCACGAAAAAACGTCAACAAAATAGCTGTGTACGTAGGACCAAACATGTAGAGAATAATAGCATAAATACTCAAATAAACAAATGTTTTCACACGTGTCCTTAATCCATTAAAATGCATTTACATATTTTCTAGAAACTTTTTAAACATTATATTGTTGTATGGCCCTCTTTCGTTAATTTCAATAATTGTGATTTTTTTAAGCATAAACACTTTTTAATAAGTAACACGTGTCATATTGTTACCTCCACCGATCAATCAAGGCAAAAAGATTTACAGAGAAAGAAAGCAAAACTGGCGAATAAACCATTATACACCAGGTGTTTTATTTTATAAAATTGCATGGGGAACTTTGTATGATATCAATGACTCCTCCAGAGCAACCAACCAGTCTGCCTTGGCAACATTTCATTTAGCTAAATGCCTCTTTTACAAGCCAAAATTAAAGTTTGGCCACAAACTTTAGCCATTTATTTTATGTGTAGTATTTCATCCAGATGTTTATTAGGTTTCACATGTGTATGTGAAACCTAATATGAAATCATATTGTTTTGTAACAATGTTGCCAGCAACCAATAAATAGTTACATTTCACCAAAAGTATGTTTGTATCCGTTCTAATTAAATCAGTGGATTTTTTAATCAACATTGTGAAACATACTGGACAACCTGTGTTTGTTTGATACATGGGCACAGAGTGAAAGCTAATCGATGACAGTGCAATGAAGTTTTACCAGATGAGACTTTTCAAAATTTTATGTTGAACTAGGTTTAGCGACACTAAAATGTAATCCAAAAACAAAAGTTTGCTGCTAAACTGAGCACTACTGACCTGATATGCTTTGGCACCAAGCAGTAGAAAAGCACCACAAGGACAATGTTTATGTAGGCAACAGCTTCAATATATTTCTCAATATATTGAATAATGTACTAAACATATAACAGGGCGGCACAGTGGCGTAGTGAGTAGCACTGTGACCTTCCAGTTAGAAGGTTGTCTGTTCAAGGTTTGCCAGTGACCTTCCTGGAAGGAGTTTGCATGTTCTCCTTGTGCTTGCGTGGGTTTCCTCTGGGTACTCCGGTTTCCCCCCACAATCCCAAAAACATGCGGTTAGGCTAATTGAATAATCTAAATTCTGCATAGGTGTGAATGTGTGAGTTAATGTTGCCCTGCGATGGACTGGCGACCTGTTCAGGGTGTACCCCCGCCTCTCGCCCAAAGTATGCTGGAGACAGGCACCGACGGACCCCTGTGACCCGAAAAGGGAATAAGCAGGTAATGTTTAGAAGAAGACTAAATATAATAAACACTTCAATCTTCCATTTGTTTATTTGTAGTTTTTTAAATGAGATGTTCTGTTGGTGAGAATAACAGATAAACTTCTATTCTACCAACCTCCAAAAAGAATAAGCAATGTTCAATTTTAACTGGGGAGCAATCTGTTAAGATTATGGAGGAGCATGTCTGTTTACCTTGTATCGCTGGATTTGCGGTGATCAAATTGAGACGTTTCTTTTATAAAGAATAGTCATCCACCACAGCCTTTACTGAATCTTTACTATGTGTAAAACAGTGACATGGTGAGGTTCATTGCTGGTGTGGCACTGACGTTATCAGTCAGATTTACAAACATATGAACAACAAAAAAAAGCTTGTTCACCATTTATTTTGCAACTTTTAACATGTTTGTTTAAATTTGTTTCCATATTTAAACTGTAGCAAAAAACATTATTTTACATCTTGCCTTCACTTATAAACACAGGTTATGCTCCACTCCTTCCAAAGAAAAGCATCTATAACCTGTTTGTAGAAGTGTTCCTTTTCTTTCCTCAGATTTAAAAGTCTCTCTGTCTCACTGGAAATCACTGCAAGTAAAGAAAGCCACTCCCTACGACTAATTATAATATTGTTTAGCTGAGGCGTAGGGATCTCTGGGATTTCCAGCGCCCCCTACCATAAGGCTGGAATGTAGCTGATCTTTAATGATTGCCCAGCACATTGCACACATAGAGTTGTTGACAAAAACACTGTATACCATATAAATGGGCAAATGCAAATATGCAAATTCAGCTCATATAGTACAAGTAGCAAAACATTTTAATTCTGACATAGAGAGACAGCAAAACCATCTTGTCTCTTGTGAAATTCTTGACTCATTGTGAATTTAAATGAAAATAACTTTCGTTAACTGTTGTAAAAGAATGGTAATTCTAAACCAAGTATAAGAAAATTTAAGTTTAAGAAAACTTAAATATGCAGACTTTGATTTGCGATCTGGAGTCACATAATGCAACTTGAGCCACCAGATTAGAGAGGTCAGATCTGTGAGTTTTTTGATTTCTCAAAAGGAAGCAAATGTACATTTTTAGGATGTCAGTATTGCTAGAAAGTACTGCTATAATTTAGACAAGTTACATTGTTGATTTTTTTTAATTGACGCGGTTTAGGGGTGAAACCATGGAGGACATAGCTGCATGCAATAGAATTCTGCGTTATTCAGGAATAGTCACCGCCCGATTAAAGAGAAATTAAGGGGGAGGGGAAAAGCTTTGAGAGAGGAATCTTTTTGAGGGAAGGGCCAGGAAAACAACGATGGGGCTTGTCACTTCATCTTGTTCCATTTCATGTGATTCCTGTTCTGTCTCAAGGATCAAAAGGGGGATTATAAATGGAACAAAAAATGGGATTATAAATATCTTTCTACACTGTACAGATATCTACAAGTTTTGTGCGACAACGGGCCTCGATCGATCGAAAACCATGGGCACCAATGGGACCACAATAGTTTCACTAGAGTGGTGCCAACGAAAAAGAGTTTTGGACTGCCATTTTTGCAAGGAAAGTGACCAATGAAAGCTGGCTCTATTGATGACGCATACATAAAAAAGTCACTTGGTGGTGCTCATCCCACATTTTCATAGTGGCATTGCATTTATATTTCTTAGACCCAGACTAAGAGCACTCTTCTGACAAGCCATCCGAAGATTCAGAAGATCTCCATTTGGATCGACATGTAGAGGCCTCCGGAACGTACATTATTCACACAGACTTCCAGAAGATCTGGAAGAGAGTGAGTTTAGAGTGCTTATAACCAGAACTTGTGCTATAACCAGAACTTACTGACATGTAATGCAAAGAATGCTGAAGCAGTTGTGCAAGTAGTCCATTCAAGTGCCTATTTTGATGTCTTTTACCTGTCCTGAAGGAATTTGGGTACATCTGCATCACACCTCAATTTCCTCTGATTTCAGCTGTCCTCTTATTGCTCCTCCAGCATGTCATTGTTTTGTTTCTCCATTTATCACAACGTATTACACATTCAAAATTATTCTTCTTATGCTTAGTACCACTGTGATCGCAGCACATGAACAATGGAGCGAGTTCATTGGAGAAAAGAAGAGACTTAGCATAAAAACATAAACATTCTGCCTGGACGAACTCTTGGCATGTAAAGGCCATTTTGAGATTCCTTGTGTTGTTGTTCATGCACCATAGATACTGTATTAGGGGTGTAACAATGTATCGCAAAATACAAAATTATTACAATACGTAACATGTAGCCAATGAGGGATATCGTCTAGGAGCTGAAGTGTTTTTACTTCTGTGATTCTAGTCACTTCTGAAACTTCTTTACCTTGTCTTCTTGTTTTGTGTAATATTTACTGGGAGACAATTATCTTTTACTCACATTTTAAATGAAAATGATTCTAAAATTCTAATACTTAGATAAAAAAATTACTTTATGCAAATATTACCAATACCCCCTAGTGGATGGATGGTATGAAATGCTCTCAAACAAACCAAACTAGACCCTAGCATTCTTAGCTTTGTGATGTCAAAAAAATGTAGATACATTTTTTTATTCGAATGATTGTTCGCTATATAAACAGATTATAAATTTTGTTAAAATATTGTGATGCATATCGTTTCGTAGACATAATACCGAGGAATGTATCGTATTGTTACGCCCCTGTACAGTATATAATTATCCAATGTAAATCAACAATTGAGCTTAGAAAAGGGCAACACAAGTAATTAAACCAAGAATCGACAAATTGCCATCTACAATATTTTTTAGTTTATTTTTTACATTTTGCATAGATTTCAACAGATCTTATGGAAGATGATGTTTGTAGCTTGGAGTGGGAGAAGTTCTTGCTGTTTTATAGTACATTGTGTATATTGAGTGACTTTTAGTTTAAATCCACACAGATGTCTTTCCATTTTTCACTATCATCCCAGCCCTCTCAGGGCCAGCTTTAGGACGTGCGCCCTGCTTCTCCTGAGCCGTATTGATCCGGTTCTGCTCAGTCATGGTGCCAGCAGACACAGGGCTGCTGGCTCTGGAAATTTGAGGGTTTTTTGAGTTGTAAGTTTGAAAGGCCATGTCCAGTTGTTCTTGAGCCACTCGTAAATGGTGATGCAGGGTTGCCAGGTCAGCCGGGATGTTCCCGTCAGGACTTGTGCAGTGCTGCTCTGCACCTTCTCTGGACAAATGTTGGTCATGTAAGATGATGCTGTTAGGAATTCGACATGGTTTGTCAGACTTAACCACCAAGTTATACCCTGGCGGAGAGCTAGAAATGTTCCTGGAGTAAGGAAAGGCATAGGAAGATCGTAGATTCTGACTTCGCCGTTTTCGAAGAGTGTCCCGGAAGGCGCCAATGCCCAAGTGAAACATCTCACAAACATTGAGAAGCAGACACAGACAGCTCACCACGTACATGATGAGTAAAAAGATGGTCTTCTCTGTGGGTCTCGACACAAAGCAGTCGACTCGATGTGGGCATGGAATCTTGTTGCAGACATAAGAAGGGTTCACCCGGAAGCCATAAAGCAGATACTGGCCTGCGAGGAATCCCACTTCAAAGATGGCACGCGACAAAAGCTGCAGAACATACATCCTCATCAATCCTTCCTGCATGATCCTCCGACGGCCGTCATGCTTCGTCGAATCTTGTCCTTTGCTTTTGTCAACCTCTGTTTTAATCTCCGGAGCTTCTAAAGCCTCTTCTTCGTAGATCATTGGCTCTGCATCCTCATCTTCTCCCTCTAAAGCACCCTCAAGATGGTGTCCGTTCCTCCACCGACTGTGACGGCTCCTCTTTTGATAAACCAAGTTCTTGTGACGGTCCTCCTCCGATGCGCGGGCGATCTTGTGGATGGCATAACCCAAATACATTACGGAGGGTGTGGATATCATGATTATCTGGAACACCCAGAAACGCACATGAGATAGTGGGGCAAAGGAGTCATAACACACGTTGTCACAGCCTGGCTGCTTTGTGTTACAGGTGAACTTGGTTTGCTCATCCGAGTAGATTGACTCGCCTCCCACCGCTGTCAGGACGATCCGGAAAATGATTAATACGGTCAGCCAAACTTTACCCACAAATGTGGAGTGGTTGTGGATTTCCTCCAGCAGTCGGGTGAGAAAGCTCCAGCTCATGTTGGTCTTTAATCAGGATCTGTAAACAGGGGGAAATAAGGAAGATAAGTGAAAGACATCTCTACAAAAAGATATTTTCTCAATCACTCATTTCAATAGTCATTTTTGGTAGCTGAAACGTCTACCATTGACACATCTAGGCAACAACTAGCCCTTTGGGACAGTGTTAGTCTCCCCCCTCCCCTTTGTGTTTTCTTCTCATTATCGATCGCACCTGTTGTTTGTTTGTATTGGTCACACAGTTCTCTGTGTTTGGATGGATAGTTTCTCCTGCATTTTGTTCCATAGGGATTCCTTGCCTTCAGAGACTATCCTGTACCCTCCTGCCAGGGTTTTCCTAGTTTGACCTTCTCATTGGAGTGGATTATTTCTGTTCTGGCCACAAGGCTTTTCTGTTTCGATTACCTTTTTGATCCCTTGGCCTGCATACTAAATACAGTATTTTGTGTTTTTTTTCTTGTTGCCAAGACTTATTAAAGACATTTGATTTCAGGCAAGCGCATTTGGGGTCAATTATCTGTCAATTATTGAGATTGTGACAAAAAGTTGCTTGACGTTTTCCCCCTGATCAATGCTTCTGCTAAATGTATACAGTACTGTGCAAAAGTCTTAGGCAGGTGTGGGGAAAAATGTGGTAAACAAAGAATGATTTCAAAATTATAAATATTGTTTATTTTTGTGACACAAACAAAAGAAAAATCAAATCAATATGTGGTGCTACTACTTTTAAATTCTGTGTTATCTGAAACAGAAACAGTTGTGTAGAAGGAATCAAACTGGAAGAGGAACTAAATCTGCTACCAAGGTGAGGTTGAGAAAAAACATTTCTAAAACGTGTGTATGGTGAGATTAAACACATCAACAAGACACAAGGAAGTTATACTGCAGCAACAAGGTCTCTACCAGATTTTGAGACAGACTGTGTCACGATTTTGAGAAACTACTGATGGTTTAATGGTATTAAATTTAATGTTTAATCGCATTTGTTCACTGAGCAATGTAATGATTTCTCAGGTTATACTTGAGGTGAGTTCATTCAGCTCCAAGGGAATAGTTCCTCTGGGGTTTCGTGAGGAAAAAGTAGGATTCATCCAGCAGCAATTTCTAAAGATGAGGTGAGTATAGCAGGTAAGAACCAGCAATGAACGAGGAAGCACACTGGCTAGGGTGCTAACAGATGTGCCAAGCTTGGGCGATCAAGCCACATATGGAGATCGCACAGCGACAGCAGCACTCAAGGGAGAGTCTTTTTGGTCTGGAGGTAAGCACAGCTCAGGTAAGTAGATGGAGGTAAGAAATGGTGTTTGGATGATAATGTGGCTGAATTCAGGTGATTATGATTTGTGTTGGTAGCAGGATTGTAGAATCTGACAGACTTGGGTATCTTCAAGCTCTTTTGAAAAAGCACAAAGAAACAGGCAAGGTTGAGGATCGTAGATGCAGTGGTCAGCCAAGGAAACCTCAAGTAAAACACATTAAGCTAATTACCTTGAAAATGGTTTTAGAAATATAAAAAATATATAGTGACCAACAGCCTAAATTAAGTCTAAACTTTGAGGGTCTGCAGGGAAAAGTAAAGAACGAAGGAGGTGGAGATTTGGATTATTGGTGTTCTAAATTCTGAGAAATCAGGCAAAGACTTATCCATCAAAAAGGTGCATAACTGACAGCAAATTTATTGTGCGGCTGGACAATGACCAAAAAACACAAAGTTAAGGTCAATGAGAACAAAACCTCAGAAGAACAAAAAGGACAAGAAGATATGTATGGTTCCCACAGAGCCCGGATCCCATCATCACGTGAGATGTGAGAAAGTGCATGGAAATAAATTAATAACTTATTATTAATAAATGAATAATTATTTTTTACATCTGCATAAACTTTTGTGGAATACTATTTATGTAAATCTATTCAGAATTCCATGACAACGAAATAAAAGGATTATTTAAGGTCATTTAGTATCTATTGGCAGCTTAAGTTACTGTTGTAGGTTCATTGTCTAATGGTTTAAATGATAAAATATCAAATTTACAAAAATAAGGTCGAGTTAAGGAAAATGCTTACCCTGTAAAAAATATCCGCAAATGTAACTGCACAATACTGTACAAATGCTAAAGGAAAAGACAGCATGTCACAAAACATGCAATAGCAATAGCCAAAAATACGGTTAATTGTCATACAATTAACATATTCCAGTGTTGTCTCTAACACTAAATACATCAATTTTGATTAAAAAAACATTTAGATAGTTATAAACTGTTAAAACAGGATTACAATATGAAAAAATTGCAGTACAATTCTGTAATTTCAATAACTGTGCAAAGTTTATTTGACGGAAAAGTTCTGGAAACCACAGCTGCCGTTTTTTTACGTTTATATTAGATCGTTCCTAACTGTAAAAAGATGTTAATGAACAGTAATTATTACGATTAAAATCCAGTTATGTGATTTAAATACAGGTATAAAGTTTAGATTAATTTAATACAAATTTGTCCATTTTACAGTAAAACCAATACCAATGTTACCAATAGTAAAGTTCTGATTATTTACAGTAAAATCTACAGTTTATTTTCAAAAGTGTAGCTTTATAGGTCTCTTGCCCTCAAACTACTTACTGAGTGGCAACAGCCCCCCCACACTGAGAAACTCGGAAAACCACCAGCCAAAGTTTCACCTGGACATGATACAGGCCTAATAGGTTCTAGTGTTCCATGAAATGCCCTACCTGCCCAGGGTGTACACCTGCCTCTCAGTTTGAGCTGGAGACACCCCCTGACCCCGAAAGGGAGTAATCGGGCAGGAAAATGAATGAATGAATGTTCCATGAAATGGCATAGAACATCTAATTAGGTCCAGGCATATAATTAAAAATCTGAGTTAATGTTTTTTGTCAAAACATTTTTTTTTTTGCAAAGGGCCTCTACACACCAATCTTAATTTTCGTTGCAAAGTTTCGTGTGTCAATGCGCCTCGATCTAAAACCATGGGCGGCAACATGAGCTCACACATTCGACCAAATGAGTGGTGTCAACAAAAGAGTTTTGGATTGCCATTTCAGATTAATTTTTTCTAAAAAAAATGCCCAATGAAAGCTGGCTCTTTTGATGACGTCAATAGGATATAAAAGAACAGCTTGGTGGCACTCATCCCACATTTCCATAGCGACTTTGCACAGGAAACATGAAAGAAAGCACATCTCAAATCCTTTCTTTTTTTACCACATTTTAGTCAAACAGCTCCCATCTTCCGATGCCATTTTCAAACATCATTGCATCAATATTTCCTCCACTCAGATGAAGAGAACCCTGAGAAGCCATTCGAAGATTTGTGTGAATTTCAATTAAAGTCGGTGTGGCATTTAGTGCCAACCACAGTTCAACAGGTCTGAAAGATTTCATAAACTTCATCATATCATCTACGGATCATTAAGGCAAGAGTAAATTCATTTTCTGTGAAACTGTGCGCGGTTTTTTGTATACACAACTTAGCAATATAAACTATATAACCAGATTGTTGATATTCCCATAGAGAGAGAGGCGTCTGCATGTTTGTTTGCTGCCTTTTCATTGTTGAACTCTGGTTGATTTCAGGTCACAGTCACAATATTTCCAACTAGACCCTAAAGATAAATCTAGGCCACAAAATATCCTGACAGACAGTCAAAGCTCAAGCCTGTGGGTATGTGTGACAAAGATTGTTAAGAACATGATACAGCACAAAAAAGCTCTCATCTCTTTTAAAAACACAGCAATATCCTTGAGTTGATATTAGATATATCAGTTCATTTTGTTCTCTATGTTTGACGTCTGTGAACTCTGGGGTTCCTGTAGTGCACTGCGTAATCTCTATTTAGTGTTTCTTATCAACTCTCCAGCACTGTTGGGCTTCAGCCTTCATGAAACAAATGTGATCAGTCAGAGAAATGTCTTCTTGGCTTGTTTGGGAAAAATTTGTATCTTTATTGTGAGGTCAATAAGTATTTGGTCTTTGCATCGACTTTGATTTTGCAAGTTTACCTACTTAGAAATAATGGAGAGGTCTATAATTTTCAGCCTAGGTTCATATCCTCTGTGAGAAACAGAAAAAGAAAAATCACATTGTATGATTTTAACAGTTTATTTGTAAACTACTGTTAAATAAGTAGTTTATCAGCCAGATTTCTGATCGTCAAAGGGCTGTTATGTTGCTTTTAATTAGTCCAGCTGCACTCTGCTCTTAATTCCGTTTTTTTTGCACCTGTTTGCGGTCGTTAGCTGTCGTAAAGACACCTGTGCACACCAGAATCTTAATGGTGCAACATGAGCAAAGCCAAAGAGCTGTCCAGACACAAGAGACACAAGAGAACTTTTTTTGTAATTAGAACCTTATTTTGTAGGGGTTTTTTTGCAATTAGAACCCTTATGTAATTGTTCACAGAATTATTCTTACGCAGCTTTTGGTGTATTTATGAGGGTCTAAACGTGCCCAAAAATTCACAGAATGTCGCACACATGTCAGAACTGGTAAAAATTTATGGTTTTCAGCTTATAGTTGAATGAAATTTGGTACTCAAAGGTTACCAAGACTCAAAAATAAGTAATATGTATCTTGTTTCCAAAATCGACAGGAAGTCAATTTCACAAATACCTCTGAAAAATGGGCACTTTTGCTCGTGTCGTACTTTAACAAACTCCTCCTAGAAATATTATCTGCTCATCTCCAACCTCCATCAATTAAATTTGCAAAGATTTTTGACTGTAAACAGGAAGTTGTTGTTATCCATGCAACGTCATATAAGAGTCCTAATCAAACAAAGCTATATAGCAACCTACAGTGTAAGATATGGTGCCACTTAGTGGCAACTTGGAGTATCCCATGTTTTTATTTTATGTAGGCTGAGAAGGGAAGTGGATATTTGTGAGCAGCTGTTCCTTCATGCCCAGGAGGAGCACTACTGATGCAATTTTTGGTTTTTGTCGACTGAGCACCAACATCTGAACAACTATAACTTAAGTTTTGCAATGCTAACTTTAGAGCGTTAAAGAATGTTTATCATCAATTCATTACTGTCTGTAAATAATTATGTACTATAGCGTATCTGACCTCGCATTCGGCCAAAGGGCAAGAGTATTCATGTCTCGACTAAAATTACCTACAGATCTCAACCCATTTATTTAAATGGCTTCGCAGCATTAGCGTTTGCCATAAGCTCTCTGTGTTTATCTGCGCAGAGCACGAAAGGGACACAGATGCTACTCAACCTCACTGCGACGCACCTCAAGGAAAATATGTGTTTCGTTGAGGGAATCATTTGTATAGAGTGTGTGAATCTAACCGGAGAGCCATCCCAGGTGATGAGGAAAAGCAGCTAAATCATGTGTAAATGTTAGTTGCTTAAGAAAAGACGACTTCAGGTTATGTTCTTTAAAGAATTACGTTACATAATTAAGTGTTAGACCACATTAAATTTAGCATTCTCTTTTATTTTATAAAACATCCTTAGAATTAAAACCAAGTTTTATAAACTGTGTGTGGGACAGCACACACAAACCTCACACATGATGTTCCCCTTACCCTTAGAAGTCTGGGGCCTTTTTGAGCACTTTGTACTACTTCACAATTTTCTCTTATAAATTACCTTTAAAAATTACCTTTACCTCTAAAACTTTTGTGGCAATTCTTGATTACATTTTTTTTGTATAAACCCAGTTTCTTTCTTTTTTTTTAACAAATATTGTTTCCTTACATTACACAGTAGTTGAACCAAAAAACAAATACAGAGTATTATATTTTGTCATTTTCCTAATGCAGAAATGGAGAACAAATGATTTTTATGTTTTTTTAACAAAAATCAAAAGTGTTGAAACAATAAAAAAAAATCAAAAATCCACCAAAAAAATCAAAGGCAAGGTCGAGAAAAATTTAAAAATTGTATATAAAAACCACAACCAAACCGTTTCAAGAGCTTTTTGTGCCACTGTGCTTTTTTGTGCCAGAACTTTGAAAAACACAAGCCATATCACGGATATTGTACTTATAAGGGTTATCCCTTCTTTTCATCTCTAAATGGTACTGATGGCACGATTTAGAGTCTGTAAAATGAAACTGAAAGATGATCGCACATTTTTCCTTTCAAATTATGAGTCACAGCTCTTGTAATGCTTGTTTGAAACCAAAAATATAAAAACTAATGACCTTTTTGAAACCTACACATTATATTTTTTTCAAAATAAAAATTAACAATAGGTGAGTCGTATCATTCCTATTTGATTCTAAACAGCCGGTGTGATTGGCACACGCACCAGTGTGAGCAGAGACTTTCAACTGTTAAATGATGCTGCAAGACTTTAAGGAATTCCACAGTGACACTAAAAGCCTGATAAAGTTCTTAGTAAAAACAAATCTAAGGTGGATTTTTAAAAACATAATAGAGTTAAGTGAACAGATGATAATTAAATGAGATTTAAAGTTTTGCATGCTTTGTCAATGTTAACTGAGATGCTGTAGCCTTGAAATTGCCATGTTGGCGTCAATGCTTTCAGAATAAAACAAAAAATCTTATAGACACAAACCATCACTGTCTGGGAAAAACTCAAGTATACAAAGGGGACCTGAATAAATCGTTTTGATTTACAGTATTTATAAAATCTCATTTAAAATGAATGGGGATTGGTTAAGGATGCCCTGAAAAGTTGAAACTTAACTTATAATCACTATAACCGTCAAGACAAAAAAAAAAAAGCACAAACCTTTGGTCTGTTTCTTCAAAAAAAGACCAAACATGAAAACCATTTAAAAATGCTGTTCACTGACACAAAGCAACATTGAAAACAATTTCCCACATTATTCCAAATATCTGTCGAAAATGAACCAAATTTACAATGAACCACACCACAACGAAGCTTCAAACAGACCTTATGAATCATCAGAGAGAAAATCACTGAAGAAGAGTTCCACTCCATCCGCATGCCGCTCAGCATCACTCCTCAAATGATCACCTCTCTATGGTAAACCAGAGATTTTGTTGCGTCTCCATGACTTACAAGAGGTTTTATCCATAATCACCAAACAGCAGCAGTCACAGACATTAAACGCCACATCCAGATCTGTCTCACTCACTGAAGAGTTCCCTCTGCTTACAGCTAGAGGAGTGAGAGAAGGGGGAGGGGGAGAGACTCCTCCAGCTACTGCATTTTAATCCCAAGTTGAAAGTTTGAGATAGAGTACAGAAGTATAACAAGAGCAGGTCAACCAGTGTTGAGGACAAGTCCTTAAACTAATAAAGTTTTGGAACATCCCTTACATTTTGGATGAATCTAAAGGGGAAAAATAAAAATTTTAAAGCTGCAAGCAGCGGTTAAAGGGCACTCACACATCAGCTGCTTTAGCCACACGGTGGCCAATTTGTTTTGAATGAATTGAAGCTTGAATTGTTAAAATTCCAGGAAAAATGAAAATGAAATAACTACAAACTACACAATAAAGTGTCAAGTTCACCAGGTGGCAGGATGGTATTGAATATTGATCAGTTTTTCTATTGGACAATATAAATTTTATATAACAGATCAAAATAGTGGCGCTATAACTGCCACTGTAGGTTGCTATATCAATGTGTTCAGGGAAAGTCTCTTAACACATGTGACAAGTCTGAACACAATTGGACACTGCACGGCTGAGTACCAACTACTTCCTGTTTTCGGCGACATTTCAATTTTAGATGACCAATGTGCACACATAAGCTTTGCAGTTTAACATCCCATAGTTAAGAGGTGAATAGATGCAATCTCTACGAGGAGTTAATTAAAGTTTGACGTGCAAAAGTAAAAATTTTTTTGTTTTGTTTTTACAAAATAACTGACTTCCTGTCAGTTTTCGGAAACTCGCTCCAAATGACTTTTTTGTAAAAAGAAAAAAAAAAGATCTTTGTCCCTTACATTAATGTTACAATTTTCTGAAATGGCAGTATAAGCAGCAGAAAGTAGGATATTACAGGTGGCCACTAGGTGGCGCTATAACTGACACTGTACTGTAATTTATAGATGTGTTTAGGAATGGATCATTAATACACATGGCAAGTTTGAACCCAGTCAGATATTGCATGGAGACGTTATTAACCACTTCCTGTTATGGCGAGATTTCGATGGCTATCGCGAGCACATTCTTTAACTACTTCCTGTTGATGGCAAAATGTAATCTTCAATGGCTATTGTGTGAATGGAAGCTTGGCAATTTAATTTCTCATATGCTTAACGATAAGACTGATGGAGTTTGGAGTAGAACAGCTAAAATCAGATGGAGGAGTTGCTTAAAATACGACATAAGCAGAAATGCCCATTTTTAGAACTTTTTTGCTAAATGACCAGTTTTCTGTCGCAATCTATCCTGAAAACGCAATCGATATTACTCTTTTTAAGTCTTGGTACACTACACAAGTTTGGCAAATTTCTTTTGCGTATGACAAACTGTTGCGCACCATTAACTGAAATGCATTAGGTTATGGATATATACATGTAATGCTATAGAGCCATTTGTCAACACTTATTTTTCATATGTACATATGCACCGAAAGCCACAAAACGATACTCTGTGCAACAACAATAGGGTTCTATGCACTTTCTGTCCTCCAGCCATAAATATATTAGTTATTGGGCAGAATTGCGCCAGTTCGAGTCTCTATGCTGACTCCTGAGAGGAGTTTGCATGTTTTCACTGTGCTTCTGCAGGTTTCCTCTGAATCATCAGGTTTGCTGAAGTTTCTAAATTCCTTTTGTGAGTGAATGTGTCTGTTCCTCTGTAATTAGCTGGCAACCTGCTGCCCTGGATGGTGCTCTCTCTTTGGCTGCAGGTAATCACATTATTTCCAGTCAGAACACGATTCTGAGTCAACAACAGCTCCAGATACAATGGGATGCAAAAGTTTGGGCACCCCTGCGAATCCAATAATGAGAACATATTTAATGTTTCATCTCTTAAAGAGTGGGACCATGGGAGCCTCAATTCAACTCTCAGATGAGGTAAAAACAATAACTGTTGAACATTGTGGTTTAGGGGAAGGATACAGATGGAAATTTAAGCTCTCAGTTTCATGAGGGGCATTGTTAGTAATTGGAAGACCAGAGGCCCAGTTAAACCTCAAAGTGGCAAACTAAGAAAAGTTATGGTGCCTAAATTTCTCCCTAATTTTGTTTAAATAATTATTGCGCATTTCCATATAAACTTCAACTTCAAATTTCACCGTTTGTCTAGACAACAGTTTAGTTGCGATTTCTTCCACAGCGATATCTTAAGATCAGCCTGCGACGCCCTCAGACCTCGTCTTTTATAGTTCACACTGTTTGACTATCACTCATGTGCACAAGCTCCAATTCGTCAAGTCCGAACTCGGCTTTCCCATGATTGAGGGGAAGGGAACAGCTGTTTCTTAGGTTCTCTTGAAAACAAGTTCTTCAGTTTTGTCTGTACACGCAGCCATGTTGTAAATTGTGCATACCAGACATGAAAACAGAGGGAGAGGGTGGAGTGGCAGGACAGAAGCTCCCATACCAAAGTAAAACAGAAGCTCTAGATCTCAGGCACATCTATAAATCAATAAAGAGGCGATTTTATAGTTTCCGTTCAGTTTCTTATTATTACCTCAGTTCTCGGTGCACCATGAATATTCCGAACTATTTCCTTTGTAATTTTGAGATAATGGTATCAATGGAATGTGTTTATGTAAGGAATCCATATGAAATTTTGTAAAAAGAATATACATTATGAGAAACTTTAAAATGTGATCTAATAACTTTTGGCATAGAAGTATTACTATTACGCTCTCCACATAAAGGTTGTTGGTTTAAACCCCAGGGAAAGGATAAATGTGTTCATTTCATTGTGGATAAAGCGTCTACCAAATGTGTAAATGTAAATTTAAAAAAAAAAACATTTTTCCATTTTTGTTATATGAAATCAAATAATTAAAAATCTACACAATAAAATCACCAGTGTAAAAAAGGAGGTGGAAAATGTAAATAGTGTCCAAAGTGTTGGATGAACAATACACAGTGTTAAAAAGTACACTTTGCCAGTGTAGAATTACAAGGTCTTACGTGCAAAATAAAAGTGCGCTAAAATCATAACTCCACCCACAACAACTTCTGCCTCGAGGAGAGACGTCACCATTTTGTCTGGTGATGGAGAAGGGCAAAACACTCTGTGCCCTAATTTTTTTATCACTTTGAAGTGCCAATTTAGCACTCTGTACTTTTTAAACCTCATAATTTGTTATCATATACGATCTCAGCAGTGTTAAATTAACACTTTAAGAGTTGGATTGACACTACTAAACTAATTAATTTTGGTAGATCAAATTTTAAACACGCAGGTACTATATTTATGGTAAATAGTAAGATGAGTAACTTATTTAAAAACAAGCTGCACATAACGTTTTTCAAATGTTTAATGCACTTGACTGTGATTTTTTTTTTAAATTAACGTAACATATGTGTAAATAATTATCATATGTGTAGTATAAAATAATTTATAGTAAACAAATTTTTTTTATAATATTTATATGCTGTATTTTACTGAGCCCTTAAATAAACACTTTACTATGAGAATAAAAGATGTCTAAATAAATGTTTACAGCAGTCACAGAACAGGGTGATTAATCTTGGTTATAAAAGACTAATTTTTAAAAGAATTAAGAAAAAAAAGAGTTATTTAATTTTTTTATTTAATGTTATTGGACACTCGAAGGGTTATAATCTTAATTCTGGGAAAAGGTATCAGCATGCCACATTGTAAATTTAATTTAATGGACTTACATGAATTGAATTAATTATCCTAACTAACAAACAAAATGAAACATTCAATTAAAACACATAAATATTTTCTTAATAATTTTAAAATTACTATAAAACAACAACCGGGGCTTTTAAATTTAGGGCTATTCCAAATTAACTGTAGAGGAACTGTTTGGCCAGGCATTTTACCATTTCTTTTATCATTTTTTAAGTATCAGCCCTGGCTACATTGGTAAACCCAAGTGGGTAACCAATCAAAGCAAAAAGACATGTGGGTGCCGTTTTGGTTCTCCCTTAACTGTAAATGAAAAGATCAAGTGTAGACATACTTTACTTTTCTGTTAGGCAATACTTCAGTTTATCCTCGTCATCAAAGCTTTCCAGAATTAACACAGTTGTCTAGAAGCAATGCCAAACTGTTGCTTACACTACAGATGCAGTGCACTGACAGAAAGCTGATTGCTCATTAAGCAGAAACAAGTTCACTTCCAAGTTCTGTGTGTTCATCTTCTCTGGATGAGATGTTCAGTACAGCAACTGAAGAAGAGCCTCCAGTGTCCATCACCCAAAGCCATCCCCATGTGCCAACTCTAGTAGTTACAAACATACACTCCAGATGCCCTCTAAATTACAATTTGATCATGTTCTACTCCAGACATTGCTTTAAAATGATTAACAAACATATATCATTTAGTGATATGCCAAGTTGGTTGCTATGGTAATCAGCCTGGTTGCTATAGAGGGGTCAGTGACATAATATAATGTTGACTTTGTCACTATACATTAATTAAATCAACCCCCATGTCTCTTTCATATACCAAGCCTGAGATAGAGTTCAGAAAACTTGGTTGCTAGGGTAAACAGTTGCTGCTAGGTAGCTGTCAGTGATGTCATAAAAAATGTACAAAGCTGTTACTATGATTCACATAATCAAATTTAATCTGGGTAATATTTTCCCATTTATTTTAAATGGCCATTATAAGTCAATGGTAATTATTGAACCCCTTTCAGAGCACAGGTTCAAATACTTTTGCACAGTGATTGGTATCCTCTTGCACAGATTGATGAATTTGAAGGTTCTATGAGTTTCTCAATGTTAAGTCAATGGAAAATTTCCCAGTATTCTTAGCAATTTTCCAGAATTCCTTTAGTAGAACCAGTCTATAGTAGCTGTAGTAACTTGAGGCAGAACAGTTTGTATATAGGGAATGTTTGTTGGAATTTTCCAGCCAAAATAAAACGTTACTTTTTTCATTTTATTTTTTATTTATTTTTTTTTACTTGTCCTGGCCTTCCTAAATGTCCTGTACCACTTAAAACGTTACTTTTTTATTTAATATATTTTTTTTTACTTGTCCTGTCCTGCTCAATGTCCTCTCCCACTTAAAACGTTACTTTTTTAATTTTATTTAATTTTATTTTTTTTTTACTTCTCCTGGCCTTCCTGAATTTTCTGACCCGCTTAAAACGTTACTTTTTAATTTTATTTTTTATTTATTTTTTAAAATAAAAAATAAGTCCTGTCCTGCTTAAAAAGGTAAAACGTTACTTTTTTAGTTTCTTTTTCAATTTCATCACAGAAGTCAATCTAAAACAGCTTTGTTTCATTCTAAATTATTCAGTTTAGAGTGAATTTATTTATTCATCCTTGTCATGTCCATTATTGTCTCTGCTGTTGAGGACGAGGAAGGCAGCATCAGTACAATCTCAGGTTTTATTAACTCGGGTGTCAAAGGGTCCAGATGTTTTGTGCTGTAAATTAAGACGATGAAAGAGAACTGGAGCTGGAGACAATGGAGAGAAGCAGCATTGTAGAGGTTTCACAGTGTAGGAGAAAAGCCAGGTAAGTGAAGTTTACTCCTGGAGAGTCAGCTGGTGTGAACCGTAGATCTGACAATCAGGAGCAGCTATGATTGGAAGATGGCTGTGATTGGTTGAGATGTTGTTTAGTGATTGTTGATTGGGAGCTGTCTGTCTCTTGTGGGAATAAACAGAATCCCTGATCCACTAAAATATTTTTAAAAAGCATTTTTCATTAATTTGTTTTACATTTAATTTGAATCATCATTGAAGAATTAATATGCAGTAAGTAATGTGCTTGAAAACAACTCTGAATATGTTGTTGTTGTTTGGTAAATGGCCGGGCGTATGTGCCATGAATCTGTTTATAAAAGCACATGCACTCTTTTAGTATTTTTGCAACTACCAAATAATTTTCTTTTTCTATTATACTTTAACACTTTGGCAGAGCAAGTTTCGTCTAGCTTGTAATGAAATACTTTCATTGTATTTTGCCCTTTTCATGCAGTTTTCCAGAGAAGCCTGGTAAAGTAAGCAGGCAGTTTTGGGTTTTCCCAATGTCTGCTTTAGTTTCTCCAGATGTTGTAAGTTGGTGGCAGCAGTCTTGGGTCACAGATGTGTGGGGTTACGTAATAGATTAAGTTCAGTACTGAGAAAGCCCTCAGAGAAATGCACAGAAGACTACGATCCAAGCATGCAAGCAACACTAAAGTCCTTCACCAGAGCCTCTTGCACACACACATACACTCTCAATCACCCAAACGCACTGGCTGGAGCCATGAGCTAGCGGTACGGCTAAACCATGGGCAGTTTTTGTTGTGGTGCCTCGTCTCATTTGGTTTCATCTCATCACTGAGCCAGGCTTTGTCTGCCTTTGGGCTGGTGCTTGTTGCGCAGAGTTTGATGAAAACATGGATCTGCCGAGGTGACTTAGAACAACTGCCCCAAGGTTCAAGCCAACAGTGCGGAACTTCCATTAGAAGTCTGAAGTCTCTAAATTTGCCTGGGAACTGTTATGAAGAGAGGGAGGACACAACCAGAAGCTAATGAATGCATTGCTTTTGCTGACTCAGCATTCTGAGAAGTAATCGTGAGGTTTTGTCTTTTCACAAGAGGATGAAAAGATTTAAGCTAGCTGGTTATAACGATTTTTGGAGCTGTTGGAGTTTGAACTAGGGTTTGCTTCTTTCAAAGCACATTTTCTACAAAAAGCATTTGCACAATAATTAGAACATTCAGGAACAGTATGAAATCCCCCCATGTCGATATGACTTTCACAAGCTGAGATAGAGATATGCCATATTGGTTGCTATGGTAAGCAGTCTGTTGCTAAGGAGGGGTAGGTGACATAACGTAATGTAACCCATGTCAATATAAGAAAAATGAACCAACCCCTATGATTTTCCTAAGCTGAGATAAAGATATGTCAGATTGGTTGCTATGGTAAACAATCTGGTTGCTAGGAAGCGGTCCATGACATCAATTATTATTTCCATGTCAATAAAAGTAAAATAAACCGACCCCCATGTTTCTTCATTTTTCCTAAGCTGAGAGAGATATGCCAATTTGGTTGCTATGAAAACAGTCTGGTTGCTATGGAGGAGTCCGTGCCATCATGATGTAATATACTTTCCATTTACAATAATATAAAGCAACCCCCATGTCTCAACACCCATAAAATGTAAGATAGAGTTGTAAAACTTTTGTTACTAGTATAAACAGTAGCTTATGGATTGGTGCAATGGGGTGGTCTGTGATGTCAGTAAATAATTAAGATGTTGCTATAATTTACGTAACCAAATCCCCATGTCCCTATACAATGTTTTCTCTTGAAGATATTTATGGTGAAGATTTCTTATTCTTATCCAAACAAAAAGTTTGTTACCCATATACCGTAGACTTCAATATAAACTTTCCGGAAAAGTCAGGCCAGAAGGGGTCTTCAAGGAATGTGTCTAGGTTTAGATGAAGAGACAGAAAATCTGTTATAATTGATTAAGGAAATAAATGATTAAGGTGTTGTAATTTCTTTGCTGGCAGCATTTTTTCACAAATTTTAAGTGTATTATACCTTTATACAGCGGGGTAAAAAAGTATTTAGTCAGCCACCAATAGTGCATGTTCTCCCACTTAAAAAGATGAGAGATGCCCGTAATGTTCATCATAGATAGACCTCAACTATAAGAGACAAAAGGAGAAAGAAAAATCCAGAAAATCACATTGTCTGATTTTTAAAGAATTTATTTGCAAAATATGGTGGCAAATAAGTATTTGGTCAGCTACAAATAAGCAAGATTTCTGGCTCTCACTGACCTGAAACTTCTTCTGTAAGAGGCTCCTCTGTCCTCCACTCGTTACCTCGTTAATGGCACCTGTTTGAACTCATTATCAGTATAAAAGACACCTGTCCACAACCTCAAACACTCACACTCTAAACTCCACCATGGCCAAAACTAGAGAGCTGTCAAAGGACACCCGAAACAAAATGATAGACCTGCACGAGGCTGGGAAGACTGAATCTGCAATAGGTAAACAGCTTAGTGTGAGGAAATCAACTGTGGGAGCAATTATTAGAAAATGGAACACATACAAGGCCACTGATAATCTCCCTCGATCTGGGGCTCCACGCAAGATCTCGCCCTGTTGGGTCAAAATGATCACAAGAACGGTGAGCAAAAATCCCAGAATGACATGGGGGGAACTAGTTAACAAAGGACCAAAGTAACAAAGGCTACCATCAGTAACACACTAAGCCGCCAGGAACTCAAATCAGTGGCAGACGTGTCCCCCTGCTTAAGCCAGTACATGTCAAGGCCTGCCTGAAGTTTGCTAGAGAGCATTTGGATGATCCAGAAGATGACTGGGAGAATATCATATGGTCATATGAAACCAAAATAGAACTTTTTGGTAACAAATATACTCGTCGTGTTTGGAGGAGAAAGAATGCTGAGTTGCATCCAAAGAACACCATACCTACTGTGAAGCATGGGGGTGGAAATTTCATGGTTTGGTGCTGTTTTTCTGCTAAGGGACCAGGATCCGTGTAAGGGAGAGAGTGAGTGAAAGAATAAAGGAAAGAATTTTGAGTGAAAACCTCCTTCCATCAGCAAGGGTATTGAAGATGAAACGTGGCTGGGTCAATGACCATGATCCCAAACACACCGCCCAGGTAACGAAGTAGTGGCTTCGCAAGAAGCATTTCCAGGTGCTGGAGTGGCCTAGCCAGTCTCCAGATCTCAACCCCATTGAAAATCTTTGGAGGGAGTTGAAAGTCTGTGTTGCCCAGCGACAGCCCCAGAACATCACTGCTCTAGAGGAGATCTGTCTGGAGGAATGGGCCAAAATACCAGCAACAGTGTGTGAAAACCTTGTGAAGACTTACAGAAAACGTTTGATCTCTGTCATTGCCAACAAAGGGTATAGAACAAAGTATTGAGATTAACTTTTGTTTTTTCCACCATATTTTGCAAATAAATTCTTTAAAAATCAGACAATGTGATTTTCTGGATTTTTCTTTCTCCTTTTGTCTCTCATAGTTGAGGTCTATCTATGATGAACATTACGGGCCTCTCTCATCTTTTTAAGTGGGAGAACTTTCGCCATGAGTGGCTGACTAAATACTTTTTTACACCGCTGTATCTGGATATGGTGAAAGTTTTTTTCTGACTGCGTGTCTACACATGATTTCATTTTCTCTGTCATTATTAGAATCAACTTGCAAGCTAATGTGACAGTGGTATGCATGCCAGCTCATGGGTGGGACTGCACTCATCATCTGGCATTTCTTTAACACTCCACTTCATCAAGCCTCTAGTTCTTCCTCTTTCACATGATCTTGTCAAAACTGCCCATGTCATGTGTGGCTGAGGCCAAGCTCCAGGACTCTTCCTCACTCTCAGGGTCACTTGAGTTGAATTTGGGCATCTTCACACTCCAGGCCAACCCTCATCATCTCTGACCAAAAGCATTACCATCATTACGGTTTAAGCAGGAGATTAGAGCCCAACACATGTGTCTCCTGTACGAAGTGATGTGCTCCTGATAACCTTCGACTGACAGGATGAAGACGTTACATATGGTACACATTGTAAACAAAGCATTAAAACTCTCTTTACCCGCTTCTTCCCTTTCACAAGGTTCTGCTGGTGCCTTTGTTCGGCGCACTTCAGGCGAAAGGCAACGGTAAACACCGGGCAGGTGCATCACAGAGCAATACAAATATTTTAGATAGTTAATTAACCAGACACATGATTTTGGTCTTGAGGGGCAAATCAGAATTTCCACTCGAGCAGGGCGACAACATGCAAACTTCTCCCAGGAAGGGCTCGAACCAGCAACCATCTAACTGGAAGGCCACAGTGCTACACATTGTTGTTAACAGTCCACTGAGAGCAGACAGTTCAAACTACCCAATCATCACAGGTAGTGTCCCGTAAAGGAGGAGTTTTGTATGAACGAGTCATAAAAGGATTCATTACTGAGTCATTTACAAATCCGATAAAATAAAGATGTATTTAAAAATGATTTACCGTATTTTTCGCCGTATAAGACGCACTTTTTCTTCCCCAAAATTGAGGGGGAAAAGTGGGTGGGTCTTATACCGCGAATGCAGAGCGCCGCGGAGCGGAGGGCGGTCATGGCTGTAGGAGAGGCGTAAGAGAGGCCGCGGCTTCGGCCTAGCTCCTGTTATGGTAAAAATATACCTTCTCAGTTGATAATAAACACTGGAGAACGTTTAAGAGAGAACACAGAAAATACAGCTATTTATTGTAAAGATTTAGCAGTCTCAACGCATTTCCTACACACGTGTTATCTGCATTGGAAAAGAACCTCGAGACAAGCGCCGGAAGAAGGGCGGAACTGAAGTATGACGTGTGCTCTTAAAAGTTTCTCAAATTACATTTCTCTAAATGACCACTAGATGGTAGTATCGTATAGGAAAATTCCCATCACACTCCGGAGCAGTCTCTGCTCGTCGATCCTAGCGCGGAAACATTACAAAGGAAACAAAAGCCTTTTTTTTTTTACTTTTACTGTTTACTAACTGTTCATGTTACGTGTTTGGCATATAATTGTTCTTAAACTGCTGTTAACTTTTACACAGTTGATATAAAATATTTTGCTACAGTATTTGGTTCAGAATCTTTTTTTTCTAGATCTTCCTCATTTAAAATTGGGTGTGTCTTATATGCCGGTGTGTCTTATATGTTAAGTTTAATGCGTTTCAACATGTTGTTGGGCACTTCAAAAAATAAATAATTACCTTTTTAAAATGATGATATTGTCCTTGGTCCTAAATTTGGGGCCAATGATATGCCTCCCTGATAGAATAACATAAGTGTGTATTTCTCACTTTTGAGAATACCCCCAAACATTCAAGGAACCTCCACCATGCTTCACTGTTGCCTGCTTTATTGTGCCTCATCTGCTGCCTCCTCTCAGCCCCCCAGTTCCTATTCCTTTTCCTGTTTTATGTATAAGTTTCATGTCAGAGGTATGGTTTTATGGCTGGATTTTTTCCATGAAGACCACTTCTGGCCAGACTGGACTGTAGAAGGGAGTACTGGACCTTGTAGATGCAGCATAACTACCTTGTGTCTTGTTGCTATGCTAAATCTTGCTATGATGAAAAAAACTGTCTCTCAACAGCAGTAGATGCTTGAGTTTGGCTGTTCCTACCCCAGTTTGTAAGCTTCCCACATGGATGTTTCTGTTTCAGTTCATGACTGGCTTTCAATCTACTTGTGACAATGAAGATCATTAGGAGCTGTTTGGTATATTTGTAGGATCACCTGAGTATAATCCTACACAATCCGTAACTTTGTGCCAGTGTAACACTAATTATTCATTCTCATCTTGCCTTTTGTAAATAAAAAAAAAGAAATAATTCTCATTCTTTCTTCACTAGATATTTTTTTCATGTTTTTTTGCACGATACTGTATTATATTATTATGTACAAACTATTTCTCCAAGGTAAATATAGTTATTTGTGAAATATAAACTTTTTTGGATCATCAGTTTGAAATAAATAACACACATTTCTGAAAAAATGTTTCTGACATTCAACCCACTAGAGGGCAGGACTGTATTTATTGTTAGAGACATACCCAACCTGAGCTTTTTTTACTCCCCAGTGCCATGAGAAGGGTTCTAGGCTAAGGTTATGTCTAGGTTTTTCCCCTAAGCTAAAACAGGTTCCCACAGACCCCAGCCATCATCTTGATGAGGAACACGTGGCTGTGAATTACTGATTCCTGTATGTTTCTGTGTTCATTTTGAAATATTAGTAGCTCTAAAATTATTTGTTGCATTGTTTGTAAGTTTTTCTAATGAAAGAAGAAATAAATTGACTTGCAAAGGAAAAAGATAAATTGAAATAGCAAAGGAAGCTGAACATGTGGCCTTTGGTGGGAATATGTAGAAAAATGCAATATTTACCAAATGCTTACCGGTACTTGAAAAACAACGTTTGAATAAGAACTGACGCCTGAGTGGTCTTTCACTTGTTACTGAATTAAAGCTTGTGTGGAAAAATCCAAACCCGAACCCAAGCATCAACTCGAGCTTTGTTTGACTTCTTTTTCATTCATCTTTTCATTGACTATAAAAATGTGTAAAATCTAGGGCAGGGGTCACCAACACAGTGCCCGCGGGCACCTAGTCGCCCATGAGGACCACATGAGTCGCCCGCTACCAGTTCTTAAAACAACTCAAATAGCGCCACTTTCCAGTGAGCTGAATCAAATTTAATATGATTTGTGTTTAAATGACACTTACACGTAAGCTTGATGTGACAATATATAAATTAAAAATATGTATTATATATATGAACTACGACCTGATAGAGTTGAAAGGTCAGTATGATGCACTACGACCAAACAAACAAGCACCGCAGAGAAACTGAGACAAATGAGCCATAAAAACATCTTTTTGTTTTCACAACAAATGCAAGGTAAGGTTTTTTACCTCTGTGGAAGGAGCGTGTGTTTGTCTCATTTGCGTGACAACTGTGGCCGCAGCGACCAAGCGGCACAACGTGGAGAGACATTTCACGACGTGCCACACAAGCTACCAACTATCCACAGAGCAGCGCACTGAATGCAGAAAAAGCAGCGCATTGCGAGAGATGCGTCAGATTCACATTTGCGAGACTCACTAAGAGTGCACCACACTGGTAAACCACACACAATGCCAGGCTTCCCAGTAACTGAAAGAAACAGATACCAGATTTGGTTTCCAGTTAATGTTTAGTTCAATGCGTTTGTAAAATATAAAAATTGTTTATGTTAAAATGTTAACATTATTTTTTAATCTTAGCTTACTTTTTGTATTTATATGATTTATTATTTGTATGTTGGACATTGTGATTTCCTTGGACTGTGATCATTTTGAATATTTATATATATTTTTTCAATTAAAAAAATTGCACTAAGACAAAATTTAAATATAAAGTGTTGCATATTAATATTTATCTGTTTACTATCTTGTTAAATCATTGTTGATATTCAGTGTGAGAAATAATTCATATGATCATTGTCTTTGCAGAAATGAATATCCTTAATTATTAATAAATTCAGAAGAGGGTATCAAAGTGGTAGCCCTTTGCATTAATCAGTACCCAGGAAGTAGCTCTTGGTTTCAAAAAGGTTGGTGACCCCAGGTCTAGGGGATATTTCTACAAACAATAGTCCAAAATGCCATGGGCTCATTTAAAAGGGTGAAAGAAAACTTGTCTTGTTGCTGGTCAGTTTTTTACAATAGCTGTGAGTTTCAAAAGTTTTTTTTAACGTTCACATAATTTTTATACCAGGTCATTATAAAGTATACACAGAAAGGCTGGATTTCAAATGAAACTTACACATTTTAAAAACTAAAAGATTAAAAGTATCTGAAATATTTATATACAGTGAAAGCACAGTATACAGCAAATCACTTACCTTTCCATAGTGGAGGCAGATTTCCCCATGAAGCCTTTGCAAAAATAACTTGGCATCGATTGTGTCACAACCGTGTACTTTTAACAACACAGAGAGAAGAAAAGAAGCACAATAGATCATTTGCACTCAAAACCCTTTCACCACCAAGTACAGGCAGTGACAGTACGAGAGAATAGAAGCATTGTTCTTTTGTGTTTGTATCATAGTGTGTTTCCGACAGGATTCGGTCATGCAGCCAGCATTTGTTTCTATGCATTCTTTGAGATTTGAGTCTTCATGATAAATATTTGTGGATCTTTCATTTCTAATCTAAGATTCTAGCACTTTAAAAATAGACACAACTGTGGAATATTTCAATGCAAAGTATGTGCTTTCCCCAAATCAAAGTCTCTGTTTCAACCCTTCTGTTGTGTTAGGGTCAAAATTGACCCGGCAGAAAATACTGGAAGTGAAGCTGAGGAGGATGTGTCTGAGGATGAGGTTCTGTGTGACCCTGAACAAGACAAAACATATGAAAAGGACCCAAATGTCACAGATGCCCAAAGACAAGTTTTCAAGTCAAGAAAAGGTGACATTTCATGGTAATCAACCCCTTTTCAAACCCATACCAGGGCACCGACAGAGAACACCCTCAGAATGACTCCAGGGCCTACTATATCTGCTGTGTCACACATCCAAGACATCAAGTCAGCGTTTAAACTGTTCTTTCCACAATCTGTTCAGAAAATCCTACTTGAGATGACCAACATGGAAGGGAGAATTTGGTGATAGCTGGACAGAGATGGACAAAACACACACGATTGCTACTTGCGGGGGTATACAGATCCTGTAATGAAGCTATGACCAGTTTATGGGATGGTGAATCAGGACGTCCTATTTTTCGTGCCACAATGTCGTTTCAAGCCTTTCATGTGTTATCAAGAGTGCTACGTTTTGACAACAGGGAAACAAGAGTTGCTCGTCGTGAGAATGACAAGCTTGCTCCCATCAGGGAGGTTTGGGACAAATTTACCCTTTGTGTACAATCCTGGGCCAGAGGTAGACAGTGGATGAATGGCTTGTCCCATTCAGAGGCCACTGTTCCTTCAGGCAGTACATGCCAAACAAGCCTGGAGAATATGGTCAAAATATGGGCAGCATGTGATGCAAAAACTGCCTATGCATGGAATATGCAAATATATTCCGGAAAACCTGCCAATGGAGTGTCAGAGAAGTTTATCGATGTTCTTTTTATGGTTAAATTGTTTGGTTAATTCGCATGGTTAAATAGAAATTTGTTTTATGAAAAAAAAATTGACTTGTCTTTATCCTACCATTTATCTATGCGGGTCCGTTTTGACCCGAAACACCAAAGATGTTACTATTGTTGATAATTTAAAATAATACTGAAAAAATAAAAGAAATATTTTGGTAGCTGTACTTTAATGTTAGTTTATAACATACTTTATACTCTAATTTATACTTATTCTATTAAAAAAAATGACATATTTAGTGAATTTAAACAGTTTTCAC